>WIWV01000013.1:0-317379 GCA_014839625.1 Penicillium ucsense | reverse complement strand
AGTGCCAGACCAACGGTGGAGATGACCGGCGAATCCTCGATCAGCAACGAGAGTAAGACCAGCATGGTCGCCAGATCAGCAAAGATCCGCAGGATCCGTTGGGGCCGAGATGCTGCTGCGTTGCTGCTCCAAGCCAGGATTAGCACCGCGTTGGTCCTGGCGTCCTGGCTTGGCTGGTCACTTCTTCCTTTCCCTCTCCGACTCTCTCCACCTTTCCTTTGCATTGCAATCCTTGACCTTCCCTTGTTTCTCCGGCTCGGCCTTTGTGTGGGTGCGCCAACAATCTGGGGAAAGGTGGAGTTGATCGTCTCGATGCAGGCTTGGCTTTGAGCCCATGGATATCCGCTGCAGGAAAGCGACAATATTACTGACACGTATTTTTTCCTGTACGAATCGCCGGTGAATGATCCTGCTAGCTGCAGTACTTTCTGTGGAACTAACCCTTGAGAGATCGGTCTCAAATGCTCCCAGAGCAGAAGGCTGTCACTCGACCAAGGTCCCAAAGAGTATAGACCCAAACATGATTGACGCTTTGGCGATCACTCGCAAGTTCCTCATGAACTCATGGAGACTCTCATTGCACCACATCGGAGAGACTACTGTTGTCCCCAAGCCGACGGGAAGTGGTAGGACATCACGAGAATCTCGGCGGGGGGCTTCGACGCAGGAGAAAACTGGGGTGGATGTGACGGGATACCCTTGCACGACTATGCTCCCAACTGTCGATACGAAGGTACTCAACAAGTACACTCACTCGATGGTACCTTTTTCACCCTCCCCTCTCTTCCGCTCGCTCAACGCAAGACCCCTACGAGAGTACCTATGTACTGTAGCTGTACTGTAGTATGTAACTATGTACAAGGTGACCAATGCTGGTACCTCGTTACTGGGTCTCACCCTTTTGCCTTGTCAGGTGAGGGCGGCTCGTCGGGACGAGAGCCCTTTCAGTGTAGGCTGGTGCGCAGTGCGCACCATAGAGACGTCCAACACTTGTTCCTTCCTGGATTGGTCGTAACTGCAGACGTTTCTGATACTCAACCAGATGCTTGGACTCTCTCGACCCACGCTTCTCCAGTTGAGGTCGAATCGACCTCCAGGAGGCTAACCAAATCATCGCTCGCTCAGATCGTCGTCACACCCCTCCAGTCGGACGGGAGCATAGCGGCTTAGTCGGTCAGCACCAAACGGCCTCTTTTGTCCACTGGCCCTTCTTTCCAGCCCGTGTGTTTCCAGATTCTGACACATGGGCGCGCGTCAGCTGAGAGGACCACCGGAAACTCCATAGATGGACATCCCGGAGGCCCCTTCCCCAGAAAAGAAAGAGAGTTTCAACAGCAATGTTTGCCAACCTTGAAGTGTTGAGGTCTGATCCGACCGATTGCGGACTTTGCCCTATCGTCGAGGACAGGAAGTTGTCCAGGGCCCAGGCCACCAGCGAGACTCATAGCGATTTGACCATCCAGGAAACCTGGCTGGCGCCCGGGCCACGCACGAAAGTACTTTTTCCACCTCCTCTCTTCTCCCACTGTGAGAGAAATCTGTGAGTCAGCTGAATGCATGTCCAGCGGGCGGAGAAAGGCGTAGAACCGTGAGCGTGGGAGAGACTATGCGCCTCAAGGACGAGTCGAATTACCCTTCTGCTATGACGGTGACCAAAGATGGTTCGCCTACGTGCCTTGAGGATCTTGCGGGAACTCGACCACCTCACATGTGTTTTTTTTTTTTTTGGTTGCTGGGGGCTATACCTCGACTAGTCATGCTTTGTCGTTGGAGGATGATGGTCGAGACCATTGAAAACACCCGGATCGCTGTCATGAATATACAAACAGAAGCAAGTCGGTCCCATCATCTGATCTCGATGCCCAGAAAGAGACCCATTGCGATTCCAGCCAATCTGAGGCTCCACACCTTCGTCTTTCCTCGGTGAATCGGCTGTCAGAACCTACAAACGGTGGAGCTTGCCTCCTTAGTAGGTGCAAAGGCTGACAAAGAGTCATCGCATTCCCATGACAGCCACGAGACTCACATCACTTTCGGGTTTTGGAGGGAGAGCTGATGGGAGCGAAAGAAATTAGACTCGGACTGGGGGAAGGGAGCCCTAATGGTCACGTTGCATCTAATTATCCTTCATACAGACACACGTCGCCGGTACCACGGGCGCTTGGCACTACACAAGGAGTGACTGGGGAGTTGCACCCTTGAAGGAAGTGCAGGCACCACCGAAAGACCCTCGCGTCAACCCGCAGCTACAAAACCTGGAGTGGACAACTGATGCGAGTGCCACCTTTCCCCATTTGGGGTGTCGGGGCGAAAGGGTTCTTTGGCGAACTCCTGTGAGGCGTGAACACTTCAGTGTGGGTAAGCTGCAGCACTCGATGGATTTACACTGGCAATGAAAGCTGTTTCCACACAATTCATATCTTCATTTACTCGAGAGAACAATTGGGCGTTGTGATCAGATACACCTGGCTGTACCTTGAGCACTCACACTGTGGCAATGTCATTGTACGGTAGGTAGTTACACTTAGTTACCAGGTAAGTCAGTGGTAGTACACTGTACAGTGTACAGTATGCCCTTTGCATAAGGTAGTGGATTTGACTAGGACTACACGGGAGCCAACCGAGGATGAGACTCCCCCAAAGCCTGGAAGGTTCTCCTCGCGTCATGCTGTCCATAAACGAACTATAGATTTCTGCATACTACAGCGAACCCGACTCTCTTGGTCCGCCAAGACCACAGTAGCAGTCGAGGAATCTTCACTCTCAAGCCATGACTCCCTTCTGAGATGTCTATTTAACCGATACCGTACACACTACTGAGTCACTGACCAGTGACTAGTGAGTCGTGACTACACAGTCTGACCTTTACAATCAAGATCTCAAGACAATTCACGAGTGGGTGGGTCGGCGCCTTGTTTTTCGGTCGCTCCACATCATGCTTGACCGATGCCCGCAGATCCGCGCAGTTCCAGATCGAAGGATCCAGGGCCCGTCTCCAGAGATGATTGGGTAGCAAGAGATCGATGTGCAGTGGAAAGCTCCCGGATGGGTACCGTACTGGATATTTTTGAATTCATTCAATCATGCACAGTTCAAGAAAAAATCAGAACACAATTCAAGAGTACTGCAGGCATCTGCCAGGATCAGCGGCAGATCGTAGCTCGTAGCTCGTACTTCCATCCATTCGGGGCTTCAATAGCTACATATCATCCGCACCAGAGCTACAGTACTAAAGTGCACTGGGTTTATACCCTTTGAAGGTAATGAACATCCACAGCGGCCATTGGACCAAATTCATCTGAGCCACACTTCGGCCCCCAATGCAGGGTGTCCGAGCTAGGAATTTTCCATCCAGTCAAGCATGGTGTAATTGACGCCCAGAACGGCGCACGTCCATCAACTTCATCAAGTGGCCCGCGTAAGAATCCCCCGTTCCGCACAGGTGACACAGGCCAGAACAGAAGCTTGGACATCAACAGGATGATCGCCGAAGAAAGCCCGTGTTGGTGTGGAGCTCAAAGCCACGGCGTGGTGGTTAGACTTGACTCGTATCAATAAGCCATCTTTCCGCCTTGGCAACTTCCTAAGCTCCTACTTCCTAGTTCCTAGCTTCCTAGTATCCTACTATAAGTTACCCGACTCAGATACTGTAGTCGGGGTGCTACAAACACCACGAGTACAGTAGTGGTGGTGTCGCTTATATAGGAACAAAGGGATCTAACAGCGTGAGAAAAGTACCTGGGACTTTACCTTCTGCCTCGGGTTCGCGTAAGTAGAACATTCTGTATCCGGGTTTCGACTGTATAGGTCAGTAGCTATTGTAAACATGGGTATGCAGTCTGTGACCACCATTTTCAAGCAGACAGATAGTCACTTTCCTAAGGTACAGGTGCTCCCAAGTCACTCATCCCTCTCGAGATCTGGCAGTCTGTGTCTCCTTCGACCAGCGCGTGTCTGTTCGCCACGCCTTGTGCTTGAACAAAACTCTACCCTCCAGGCTGAAGGTATGGGGCCCCGACTAAACTCAAATTGCCCGGTCCGTACTTCCGCGTGATCTCGTGCGCGCTCGACGAGAAGGTTTCCCGAGTATGCGCTGGTTCAGTGGAAGTGGTGTCCGCCGTTGGGTCTGCTGCACAGCTCATGTGCATTCCTTGGCCAAAATCAAATGGAGCACGCTTGAATCCAGGAAAGGAAAACAGGGGGAAAAAAAGCAACCCCTGATCACAGAATTGATGCTCTGAAGCAAGCTTGAAGCGCGCCACTACTGAAGTTGGGAGATGAAACAGATCACTCGTGGTTGGCTCGTGGCCGACACTCACGGAGGAGACTAGTGCTGCGACGGAGATCAATCTTCTGGGGGCACCCATGCGACCGAATCAACCGATGTGCATTTGGCTCGGGATGCTATTTAGCACGGGATGCTATTTAGCAGTGCTGACTGCCGAGCACTCCGATGCGTTGGAAGAGACGATGACCAGGTAGGCGCTCCTAATAAGCAAAGTGCTCTAGAATGAGATGACCATCTCGTGAGGTTACGATAGTTACTTCCGCGGAGATATTCGGCAAGGCGAGCATGACTTTGTTGATCCAGGTGTGTATCGGCTATTCATGATCCAGTCGCCCTCAGTCGCCACGTGATGGAGGTGTCTAGGTACGTCGATCACAGATATGAGGGAGAATCGCTACGAACAAATTGACGTGTTTATTCGACTGAATAGTAAAAAGACCCTCGGCTGACATTACTTGTACAGGAAAGGTTTGACGGGTCCAGCTCCAGATCTTCGGTGCGCTGAGCGACTGATCCACGCCAATTCATCTCCCGCGGCAGGGCTTCCAGACGATGAAAGTCAAGTGGCACCTACCTACTTTAGGTTGATTAGCGTGCCTCTCCCCAGATGATGATAGCCCGCGCTGCTTGCAATATCTCACTCGGGAGAACAGGGCGAACGTCCTTGTCAAGGAGCATCAGAATTGGACTCGGGTACCCGTCATATCCTAAACGATGTCTGGTAATGAGTCTCTGCGACTGTTTCAATGGCACGTGGATCTGATTCCGATCTGGATTGATCAGAACATTACAGATCTCAACCCTGTCTCTAGACTCCCATCCTCGGGCGTTCAATCACTAGTGTGACTCTGTTCATCCTTCATCCAAAGGCCAACGAAAGAAAACAGAAAAAAAGCAAGCACCGTCGTTCGATTATCCCGTTCCTTGGGCCGATCAGATGCGTTGCTTCGTGACACCTCTCCCATTGCTTTGGGTTGATATTGCTTTTTTCCGGTAGTACGGTTTTCCCCCCTGAGGCACACATACCTTGATGGTGCAATCAGCGCTCTCGAGTGACAGACAGCTTTGCGCCCCGGACAAGTACACATGGATTGGCAGTGTCGTACACGATCGCGATGGCAAGTGGACGAGGGGCATCTCAGGGGTTGGCAATTGTAGTTTTTTTTTTTTTCGAGACGGCACGCTTTCGTCTCATTGCCGGTCTTGCCAATCACTGCCACAGCTCGATGGAATCTGCGAAGCGACGACCCCTTGGCACGGTCTCAAAGTTGTTCTTTGCTTCTTCCTTCTTTGTTTTTCCCCCCTTCTTCGAATTTATCCAGAGAAGCGAAAAAGACGGGAACAAGAAATAGAAAATCAACAGTAGTCCGGTCAGCCCAAATAAGGCCTCCGAGTAGTAGAGTACAACTCGCTAAGCGCGCATCAGACGATCGTCGAGGCGGCACAAAAAGACACACCGTTTGCCTGATCAGGGCAAAGATTCGAGTTCTACCCTTGGAACGCCCCCGGCCTGCACGAAAGAACGAAATCACTCACCGGAAGTTCTGCCTGGGCGGAGCAGGAGCACCTGGAACGACTCTGATCTCATTCGAATGTATTCACGCATGGCCGTGGATGGAATTGTATACACGAACAATCACCATGATGACACAATCTACCTCGTGGCATCGGGCCACCATCGGGAGCGGCATGATTTTGCTGCGACAGATGTCGATCGAACCCGGCAGGGCTATTGATGGATCCTCGACGCCTACAAGCCATTTGGAGGTGGAAGTGTCAATACGGGCTGTTTTCGGTGCGGGATGTACCTCTATGAGACAGGGCATTGAGAAGAGTCAATCTGGTGATAGACCGTTCCGGGGCACATCCAATCGATATAAAGTACACAGTGGATAACGTTGTCAGTAAAAAAAACATGTCTCCAAATCCTTGCCGGACGGATGCAAAAGGCCTGCCCAGCTTCCCGTGGGCTGCTCGCATCAACTTGTAGGGAGTCTAGGGACCAGACCGTATTGCCTGACAGATACGGTAGGTATGCTCGTGTGTCGCTGTGTAGTGTGTACTACGTAGGACCTGATACCTACCTGTACCTACCTGGCCCTGACTATGTCGGAGTCTGAAGGGCTTCTAAATGATCGATTTAGACGTTCCGCTAGGCGGAGAATATGGTCGTAGCAATCCGCCTTTACACGTCTCCTTATACGTACTGCATCTTTGTGGCGTGACTACAATCATGGGGTACTTGAAAACATCTGAGCCGGATAGTGATCGAAGAATGAATGATGAAGAAAATGCATTGCAAGATATGTATAAAGGGAATCCAAAGGGTTGTTAGCCCCCTCCAATTTATCCATGTATTCTGATCCTATCCCGATGCATGGCCAAAATGTAAAAGAATATCCGACTGAGGTAGAAATAGGAAAGGGAAACGGAACATGTTACCAAGACCCCGCGAAACATGTGCGAGTGAAGGCATACCAGGATTGGGGTGGGGGAAAAGAAAAGAAAGGTAGTGAACAGTATACTTCGTGTTCAAGATGTCCTACGTAGACGAGGACGGTGATAAGACAGGACATGAACAAGGAAAGGGAGACGTCATGTCGAGAATGACCAGCACAACAGACAGAAAAAAAACCCAGGGAACATAATGGATATCACATGAAACGAGAAGTTCCTGCTTCCTTGAAGAAAAATAACCCGTGCCATTCTAGCCCGCGAACATCGAACGCGTGTAACTGAAAAGAAAATATCAGCCCGGCTCGCACAAATGCGATCTGACCGAGACAAGAAGCATCTGGAGAGAATGAGGAATGTCTCCCCTTTTAGGAGGTGGGATTGAGCTGCAGCCGTATCTATTCAGAAGTAGATTTGTGGCGGCGCAAAAAAAAAGAAGTGTCTCGTGATGTGGTGGTTACTCAGATGAAGACGCGGTCTAATTGCCGCAGCGCTCTCATATCCTCCCCGACAAACCCAATCTTGTCATTGGGAATGTCTCGAGGTCCGTCGGGAACGATTGGTGCACGGGCGACGTGAGGACTTCCTGGTC
The DNA here is from genome assembly GCA_014839625.1 of Penicillium ucsense. NCBI lineage: Eukaryota > Fungi > Ascomycota > Eurotiomycetes > Eurotiales > Aspergillaceae > Penicillium > Penicillium ucsense. The sequence goes on along the minus strand of WIWV01000013.1, from coordinate 310,045 downwards.
CACTGGCGCCAGACGCGGCAGCTGTGATCGGGGCGAGCGAGGCACCACTGACGAGTGCCCCAATACCGGGGACTGCGCCCAACTTCGGCTTGGGAGAGTTGTTGATGGGGCCTAGCTGGCGCGTGGCGATGGGAGGTGTCTGCTTGGGCACCTGGGGGCTATGTGCGACCCCGTTTGCTTGCTGAAGGGCAGGAATGGGAGGATTCCTAGGCGAGGACATTCGTGGATCAGGCGCAGGGTGACCGTATACCCGGGGGCTTCTTTGCTCGGGCGCGGGAGGCTGCTGTTGAGGCAGTGATCGAGGTGATCGTCCAGCATAGACTGGAGCACCAACGGTCGGGGGCCCGGCTGGGGGCATAGTGGCCTCGTGATGCATATGCCGGTCGTACGGGCCGGCGATCGCGTGTCCGGGAGGAGGTAATTGATGCGAGATCTGTTGGAAATGAGGTGGAGGTTGATGTGGTGGTGGCGGGCCATAAGGAGATGGGCCATTGTGCGCCGCCACCGGGGGTAAGAAAGCGGCCCCATGGTACGGGACTGCAATGGTGGGAGGAGTTGCGAGAGGAGTGGGCGGCCATGGATGATGAATTTGCGCGTAAGGCTGGGGATGGCCCGCCACCGTCCGTGGAAACCCGCTCATGGGGTGCGGTGTTATAGGATACGCAGCAGCGCCAGGCATAGGACCCCGGGTCACGACCGGGAGGTTTTGTTGATCGTTGACCGTGGACTCGGGATAGAGGCCTTTTTGTGGACGAACATGACGGAGGGCCGGGTCGGTCGTCGGTTGTTGGAGGTTGGCGGCGGATGGGTGAGAACGAGAGTAGTAGCTGATCAAGTGGAGATGCTGCCCTGTTGAAGTGGTGATACTGAAAGACTGCTTCATCAGGCCGTCGGGCTTGTATCGATATCCATCAGGGCCCTCGTCTGTGCCGTCGCCTCGATCGTCGTCGCTACCTCGGCTGTCTGGCGTCTTGCCGGGTCGCGAGACTGAGGTTTGGGGACCAGTGCCACCGCCTCGTTTCCCTTCCATCTCGCGATAGGTGAGAAAGCTCCCAGAGACTCGACTGGCACTCCATGACTTTCCATCGGTCCATCGGCGCATCCCAGCTTCTCGCTCATCCCAGACAAAGACAGAGCCCGACCGTATCGACTGGCGCTCTTTTTCTGATAGTCGGCGCTGAACTCGAGGGAGAAGACCAATGCGACAGGCCTCGAACAGAATGATGGCGTCCGCCGGTGTGCGAACGTGTCCGTAGTATGTCTCCATCTTGCTTGTTTTCCACCCCGTCACTCAGCAGACGATTGCGGGTTGGTTGTGGCAACTTCGGCTGGCGGCAGTGCAGGTTGCTTCGCGAGAGGCAGGTTTCAAGCCAGGTTGTCTGTTGTTCTCGCTGTTCGTGAGTGCAGGTGCAGTACAAAGGGGTCGAGGAACACAAAGAGAAACGAGACAAGTCGAGGACGGACGGCGACTTGGAGTTTGCTGAAGGACCTTCGGTGGTAGGGGGGAGGGGCTGGGTTGGCGGTTTGGGGGGGGAGGGGGGATCGCAGATGTAATTGGGAGAAAAAAGGAAAGCTGAGAAAAAAGGGAAAAGGAAGGGGAAACAAGCATAAAAAAAGGTAAAATCCGATAAGGTGGAGAGATCCAAGCATATAAACAGGCTACAGCATCAGAGGGGCCGAGATACGGCTGATCGGGAAAGGAACAGGCCAGAAAAAGACATCTTTTGATTTTCTCACGGCTTTTCCTTCGAGAAGAGGGACATGCCGAAAAGGAACATCCCAAGAAGAAAAAAACAAATAAGAATAACCTGAATAATCCGTGTGTAATGCTTGTACTATGGACGCGCCAAACTGAGACTGGGAGAGATCCACATACATTATTAATATTACAGTGTATTTAAACCTACGGAAGAAGATGGGGTACGGCCGGGCCTTTTTACGTCACTGAAACGCGAGAACCAAAGCCGTAATTTTGACAATCAGATCCTGCTCTTACTTGACGTTCTGCACAGCACTTGGAATCTTTTGGCAGACGAGAAAAGATTGAGTGAGTTGGAAGTGCTTGGAAGTAGTAGCGAGTCTGTGGCACTGGTTCTGGGAGTCTTTGCCAGTGTTTCCCAAAACTTGGGGGCCCCCAACACAAAAGCGAGAAAAGGAAAAATATAAATCACAGAATCGGAAATAAAAAAGGGCTGAGCGCCTGCAGAAGTGCAGACACCGGAGGCTTGGATGTGGGGCACCTGTGGGCTCGGTGGATTCCTGCTTCGGTCAAACTCCATTGACCATGCTACAAACGTAAAGTATATTGGCATGCCGAGAGCGAATGAGTTTAGAATCTCCCACGACATCTCGCGAGTTGACTTTCAGGCTCCAGAGTACAACCAATCGTGAGTGCATCCACATCGGTCAGAACGACAGACTCGAATTATGCCGACAGCCAAGAGTGACAGTGTGTCACTCTTGGCCTGGAGTACCCGAGGGTCCACCTGGAATTAAAGGGAAGTGCTGAGGCGCCCCTTGAAATTGCTGAAATGCTCAAGATCATGTTCAAGAGGTACACCCAGCCAATATGACGCGTGAGATAGACGCGGAAATTTATACGTGATGGTGAAGGTAGGTAGACGTTAAAGGAAGAGGTTTCAAGAGTGAGACAGGTACAGGCATGGGAATCAGCCACTTGCAGGATCCGACGGGTCAAGCAAAGAAGGTTAAATCCAAGCGAGTGCAGGGCCGGAGCCAAGATCGGGCGGAGGTTACTAAAGGCCGAGATTCCAAGAATGGGCGACCACATGAGAAAAGGTGGGCGTTCAATTCTTGGAACACTCGGCACCTTTGATTGCATTCTCATGAGATGTGTCCACTGTAGTCGGCAAGCGAACATCGTCGACCAATTGAAGTATGAGATGCTGAATTTAGATTGTACCCAATTTGTGCAGAGTCAGACAGCTAGACTTGATCTTACTCTTCGAAATTTGACAACGGACTCTGATGTAAAATCTCACAGAGGGGAATTCTGAGCTCATAGACTCAAAGACCGAGGCATGGACGTAGTTCGGTCACAAAAGCCGTTGTTACCTCGAGACTCCAATGATTAAGGACATCTGGTCCCTTGAGAGCACACTTTCAACAATGCTGTTTTCCGGAGTCATGATCGAGGAGCGCAGAGGACTATGAAAGACAGCGGCCGCGCAGTAATCGTGGACACGATTTGAATTCTTTGGAAGATGGGAGACGAAGGATTGGGCGTGGAAAAAAAAAGACCAGAGACAAGATATGAACAAGGAAACAAAACCGCTGCAAGATCCCAGACTTCGTGCCCAAATTAAAGTTACATTATTGTTTCCAACCCTTTTAATTCACTGAGTGTTCATTATCCACCAGGGCTCTTGGAAACAAGGTTGGGTGGAGCAAGCCAGCTAAGCTTGGAAGGCCACACGAATCATCGTCGAGTTCTGGCTACGGTCGGCCTTATAACTGGGAATCGGGGACCGAATTGGAACAAGAAGCCGTAACGGAAAAACGAGACGGGACAGATGACAATCAAAATGGAAAGTGAGAAATTCCAAATTTGGACATTAGCCGGTCGGACGCGAGTAGTGATAGGATAAAGTATATACACTTACACAGTAGTAGTAGCCTTGTAGGAGATGGGTGATTGTCGACTTCCAATCCCCCAGTCCGAGCTTGAGCAGACTGTCTTATAAGATCGAGTCCACATACCACGATCACAGGCCCAGTGAAGTGAGCCTCTCACTTATGTATCACTGGTAAAGAAAGGTCCAGACAGACACTCGACGAGTCGACAGCGGTTTGGATTCACGAATCAAATGCTTTCTATACGAATACCAGCCTTGAGAATCTGTTCACCGTACGACAAACCGTCGTTGCTTGACGAATGGGATATTCACAAGTGAGGTTGTGTCAAAGTATGAGGTGCTGTGGCAAAGCAAGTGTGGCAGCGAGGCCACAAACCTACAAGCATAGACGGATGGGCGTTTGTCGCATGTAGGTCTGCTGTGTTCTTGTATCGTACATCAGGTGAGTCGGTGACTGTGAGAGCTTCAGATAGGTTGGGGTACTGTATAGGGTTGATTGTAATGTTCTCTAAATGCATTGTATGGACTACTGTACTCAAGCACTCAACGAGCTGCCCGGCTTGAAGAGGCCCAAGAGAGTGACAGTAGCTCAAGTTTCCGGCGTCATGACGAGATCTTTGAGGGCTTCCCTAGCCAAGTAGATGGATGACGGGTATTCATCTAGGCGCGAGAATCTGAATTGTCAACAACCGTTGGGGCCACCAATCCCCAGACCCAACTATAAGTTGTCAGCTAGTCTTTAACGTAGGTAAAAAATAAACGGCCAACCTTGTCGCCTGCCAAGTAGCACGACGCCTGTGCTGTGCTTATTAGACCTCCTCAATAAGTCAGGTATTGTTTTCCAATGTTGCCTGCCAAGGCACCGATATTATCGAAGCGCTAATGTCATACAACTCCTGCCTAGAGAGGTGACGTTGCGCTCGGCTTACTGTAGTCGAGTCCTGGATGTATCACTAGAGGTGTGCTCGCTGGGAGTCGCACCCCGGGCACAACATGCCGAAGACTTGGTGATCGCCCCGGCCCCCTGATCGTCAGATCTACAGGTGTATTATTGACTGAGTGAACACTTTGATCCACATTGCAGCCCGTCTAGTCTCAACGTGAAAATGAAAATAATCAAGTGTTCCCCTCCACCTTTCTTGTCCGGTGGACCTTAAAATGAGCAACACGTTTCTCATCCTAAATTGCGGCAATAATCATAATCTTGGAAAGTCTTTGAATAGGTCTTGGCTAAGCTTACGGTGGCTTTCACAGGGCCAGGAGGAAGTGGGGCTGGGCGAAGGGTGGAGCTTTAGATAGGCGAGAGGGGAAAAAAAAAAGGATCCGGTTCAACGGGAACGTAAAGGGAGAAAATGGTAGCGCCGCAAATTATAAGGTAAGACACTTTCTTGACTCGTAAAGTCGCAAGCCTCGAGCTCGGGCCCTTGGCTCAAACCCCTTCAAACTTCGCAAGGTCCCATTCCAGCGACCTCTCAAGGAGTCAAGGTGACGGTGTACCGCACACTTAGTTACAGCATGCACATTACCAATGCGGAGCCGAGGCCGAGGCTTCCGAAGGACACGGTCGCAACATGACACGAGTCATTTTGTCGATTCAAAGCGCCTCTTAACAAGGGGCTTGTGACCCCTCATACCTCCGCGCAACGCTGAGAGCAGGCAGTGTGACGGGTACTCAGCTCGTTCAAAAGTGATGCTTTTTACAAGCCGAAGCTGAGGTTAGTCAGTAGGTGCGGTGGAGGAAATCAACGAAGTATTGTATCTGGAAAGAAAAACTCCCATCGGAAATAGAAATCCAGACTGGGGAAAAGTGAGGAGAGGGCCGTTAACAAATAAAAATATCAAAACGTTAATTGTGTTTGTTTCGATCTGGAAGGGTTAACGACCAAAAGAAAAAGAAAAAATAATTACAAGCCCCCGAAATAGTAGTATTGTACAGTACCGAGTGTCTTGGAGAGCCGGAACCAACAATCCTTTCAAAAGGTGGTCGGTGGTCGGTGGTGCGCGCGGCCTTTAGAGCTTAAGCTTAATTCGACACGAGGGCGTCGGCGCCGAACTCTATGCTCGCTTAAACGAGGCGGCGAAACTGTGAGCCATATATACGCCCCGGAGCTGATGATGCCACTCGGATCCCGACAGTAAGCTCAAGGCCGGTTGGTTGGAAGATACAATCAATTTTTACCTCTACGGATTCCTTGGTAAGAATCAACCTACTTGATCAAAATTGTGGTGATCATGAATGCTTCGGTCCACCATTCGCTCACTGTTGCCACGCTACTTCCAGGGTTCACTGCTTGTACAGTCTACCGCAGGTGGAGGAAGTGAAAATGGTCTTTCTGACTGTTTCACTGGCAGCTGCACAGGTGTTTCCGGCAGAGCTAATTATCACAGGAAATAGTCATTGCTGACCAATTAAACGATGTCGATGCCACAACCCTTATAATTTGGGATTTCTGGTTCAAGAATTTTGATCATGGGTTCGCGAGAACTCTGCCTGTCAGACATGACAGACCGGTCGACCAGGCTCGTCACGGAAGACTCGGAATAGTTCTTATCATGAGCGTCCTAGCTTTAAAGTCTCAAGTATTTGTGTTTTCTTGAAATGCGCCAAAATTCCACATCATTGTGTACTGTACACTGTACACTGTACAATGATACACACCATTCATCTTTGTTGTGAACAGATCCTCTCCCAGCAATAACCGAAACGGGCGGGCTCCGTCGGCTAGAGCCTACCACGGACAAGGCAGAACAGTGGTTATGGCCAAAGCCAAGAAGCCACCTCGGGAGTAAGTTTCTCTAGTGCCGCGTTAATCGGAGGATCGGGGAGGCAATGCTGTAGTCCTGAGTCATAATAATAATGCATCAAATTAAATCAGAATAATCATCAACCCTTTCTAGGCTATGCGTAATACGCATTGCGCATTGTGCGATTTTTATCACACGTGATAGGTATCGTATTCGTACTTGGGGTTTCCGGGTTTATGACGCGGCCAAGCCTTGACTGCTCAGTTGCTCACTCCTTTTGTTGGCCAAAGGTTTACTTCTCGGACTCCTGCCTTTTTGCTTTTCTTTTTTGTCAATTCTGTATTCGGACCATATAATCCTCACTGAACAACTAGGTAGCTTTGATCTTCAAGTGAACAAAAATCCGTCCCATGGGCAAAGTGCAAAAGCAGAGCTCACATGAAGCTTTTTGACAGTATACGAACTTTTAGACTGACAATTGCACACCTACAGTGCTGAGCATATAGGTCAGATCTGATGTTGAACTTGTTTTCAAGTTTTACTCGTAAGGTTAACCAAAAAAACTCTTCTGCCTCCCTCATTAGCACATACCTTGGTAAATGCGTGGGGGCTTTGTGACACTAATCCTACACAGGTCACAGAAGGCCTAATTCTGAATCCGCATGCAACGTACTCGTAATTTTACCCAGCACCCCCAACATGTAATTGGTGGCTGCGAATGTTCCTTAGATTAACGATAAGGTTAATTTAAGAATGGACCAGTTTTTTCCCGCTGCCAGAGTAGGCATCACAAGTGTGGCCTATTTCGGACACGCCCCGGCGGCCCCCCGAATCCACCGACCAAAACAGACTGTCATATGCACACGTACCTTCCGCACGCGCAATGTAATAAGTAAATGTATACTGAAGAGCGAACACGAAAGTTTACGTAGATTAGTATTAGCAAGTAGTCACTAGATTATAGGCCTCAGACATCAGACGCACACGACACGATTTGTGGCTGCTTGCCGAGCTCGAAAAGGGGAACCAAAACACGAGTAACCAATAAGAGCCGTGTATAGCCGAAGTGGGCGACACCATTTAAGGAAAAGGGCGTGGAAATGGCTTTCAGTACACGTTATCAAAAGCTATGAGTTAATGAGTTCGTGGCACTGGCGTGGGGAGGACCTCTTGCCGGACGGTGTGAGCAGACGTGGGAGCCTTTTTGGAAGAGACAGTTCGAAACCCACACTCCGTCAAATAGTACCGTGGGTCACGGCGCTCACCTATCGAGAAGTGTCAAAGGCTCAGCGCAGGCACAAAGGGCCGGCGAACACCGTTGGGCAGCTTAGCACAAGACAATGATACGCCTAGAAGATCATTCACAAAGGTCTCGTTCAATTTGACTGATAATCTCGTAGTTATCTCAGCTACCTGTGTACCACAGGCTGTACATCTCTTAAGTTGGTAACCGGTGATGGAATAAGCACAAGCCCCAGGAAGAGCGGACAGTCCGCGTGGTCCATGCTCGGACCGCGAAACTCCCGCTTCATGTGCAATAGCCAGGACGGGTTGCGAATAGTGCGGCCTATTTTGATTACTGGTGTACGTGACCTGATATGACCTTACGAGGAGAGTCCCTGATTATTCTAGATTTGAAGGCAGTCTTGAACAGGTGGTTTTCCAAGGTAAGTGAGGGTGTGAGGCTCATCAAATTGATGGATATTGGTCGACGTACTTTAGCCTATATCGGGCAAACGAGTCGAGCCAGCCCACGGGGTGATACTGTCACTTTCCAGCCGGAGAGGCCATGAGACCTGTTCTTTCTCCAAATTCGTCAAGCTGGAGGAGGCTCAGCAGAGCACGAGAAGCATGGACTGTTCCTTCTCAGTAACTCCTTGGCCAAGGTACAGTGGTACACTGTACAATATCCATACTTTGATGTCTCATGATATCACTTCCAACCGGGGCTGAATCATCGAATTATTCTAGGTAGGTACCTAGGTAGGTAAGTAGGTACCTTAGCTGTTAACATATCTGGTCGTTTCACATCCATGCTTATGAACCTTTATTGATTTCCAATTTCTCGACTACTCTACCTACCTACTCATCTACTGAATACGTTCGATACAGTCGGTAACATCCGTCACCTGTTCGAAAGTAGAGGCACTTCCCACAATTTCAGAAGCTAGCGTTAGTAGACTCAGTACTAACTAGTAACTACAAGCACCTGCATTCCAACCTTGCCCATCCCTGAATGTGAAACAACCCTTTTTTGACGCTCCTCACAAAGAATCACTATCGGTCGTCGTGTTCAACGCCTTACCTTGGTATGGATATCTCTTGAGAAATTGCCCTGGGAGGTGGTATTTCTACCTCTGCTTCACTATCGCCCCAAATGGGGACATAATATGGATTTCCACCTGGCGTGGTCGGGGCTGCACAGTGCACAACTGCACACAGATCGAAAGGTGCACTCGAGAACCTGACTACAGCAGCAAATTGAGTGGATTAAACTCTGAATGTGGATCCATTCTTTCGCGCGCTTACTTCCCCATCAGGATCATCCCAGTCGTAGCTTGCTTGATTCTTGATCAATCATGGCTCTGGAGAAGATGACTGGGTACTCGGGGCGCTCTTGGCCGAAAGCCTGGTAGTTTGGTGTCACAGTGTTACTACAAGAGTCCCATCAATTACCACGTGAGTCGAATAAAATAAAACCAGAAGAATGAGGAATTCCCTGAGGCTTCGCCGAGTGTTAAGTTTTCGGCAAAGAAGCCTGGAAGACCGACTGTAGTGATTGTACGGTTCTGGTGGCTCATCTCCTACCTCGACTGTCCGTGATTTACGAACCAGTCAAGTACACACCTCATGAAGTGTGCAACTGTGAGCGAAGTTGTTCAGCTACAGTTGGTAATTGTAGCACTTCCCTTGTGCCCGGACATGCCGTCGTTGCCGTACCCGATCATCCGAGCGAGAAGCCCTTTGCGGCCGTGTCAAGTGGGGCCTAAGCCCAGATCCACACATTGAGCCCCACTGCTCGCTAAGCATAACACGGAAAACTGTGGAATTGCCCGATGGCCTTGCCCTCTGTGCGGGCCAGGCCGACACCAGCATTGCCGACCGTGGGTTGCAACCTCGAAATGGATCTTACAAAGCTCGCATGTGCCCACAAAATCCCGGCTTTATGATTCTTTACAATCGCAATGGTGTTAATGATTCGATTTTGGCACCCCCTCCCTTCGTGGCCGGAAATACGACTTTGAAGGTTCACAGTGGAGCTGTAACCATCGTGCTGGAATCAGACTTCTCTAGGAAAAGGTAGATTGAACCTCACCCACAGGATCCTGACTGGGTTGTGGATCCGAAGCTCACAACGCTAGTTTCCTTAAAACAAAGTCAGTCTTATCGATGTTGATTTCTAGGGAATAGCTCGGCTTTTCCGTGCCCTTTTTACTCTCTATATCCGAGACGGTACAGTAGCAGGGGCCGGTGCGTCAGACTCAAGGAATCATGCATATTCGTCCCCGACCTTTGCAGCACTTTTCAACACACCGCCGGGTAGAACGGCTTCCACGTTCCCCAATAATAAGCGTTTTATTTATGCCCATGGACCTTCGGATCATTTCTCGCCTCAAAACTAGGTAGAGTGCCACCAAATCCCCGATGGTTGCATTAGATTGCTGTCAATGCTTGTCATGTCTTACGATCGTGATATGCAAATCAGGGGCATGTTTTACCAAGCCCTGGCTATGTAGCCTTGGCCGTGATAGGTCTCAACCCCCAGTCACCCTGGATGACATTCTCTCCAGCACCCTTGAAGAGTCAAGGCTCCGCCTTTCGAGAAGATGACCTCGAACGTCGCTCCAAAGTGCGCAGGGATTTGAGATGACGAGTTCGACGAGCACGGTACATATGCACATGTGTGCTGTGTACTCATATAGTGTATAACTGTATAGTGTATACAAGGACTATCCTACGCAAGTACGCAGTGAATGTCGCATGATACAATAGCGATAGCACGGTCTAATTTCTTGCCAAAAGATGCAAGCTGATCACCTCCCGTTGCTGACGAGCTTCTCGTCAACTCTAATGTGGTTATAGGTGCCGATCCCGAAGATCATTTCCCCAAGTACTGTATCGGAAATTGGGCTGCAGAAGGACCTTTGCCAAAACAATGTCCGCTTGAAAATGCGGGCTCTGAGGGATTCAAGGAAATGACTTGTGCATTCAGCATCCACCATGTCACCTGGAAACAAGGAACTAAGCTTGTGCAAGAAATGATTCGGTGCAACGTCGCATAAGCTTATCTCCACCTTCAGGCACGATTCGGGTATTCCATTGAATTCGTTGGTGTGTTCAACATATACCCATGTCCATGCATGCCCATTGCCTACTACTGTACTTGGCCATGTGTGTTGCTTCTGTCCTTCGATATGGCGGCACGGGATCGTGAAACTTCGCTAGCCTGGAAGGAAACGATGGGACGATTACAAAGCTCAATTGGTCAGTGCCTATTGTCTGGAAAATGTCCAACTCATCAACTTTGGGGAAGTGCATGGGGCAGGTTGCATGACCCAAGGCAAACCCCGAAGGCTTTTTTTGGGTAGGCTCTGGTAGCATATCAGCCATGATGAAGGGTGATCAAGGATCACATTCTTTTGCCGTACTAATGGTGGACAACTGTACAACATGGGTATTCCACGAGTCCACCGAGCGCGACGCAATTCTCCATCTTCAGTCCCTCACGTCGGAGGCACTGGATCGATGCACCCCGTGGAGCGCACCGTCTGTTTCTCTTGGCCTGCCAAGTCTCCCAAGATCTTGGCTTTCCATGTTGGGCTCGAGAAAAGCTGGACAACCAGTCAGTCAACTCACTCATGATGACAGGCGGTACTGTTCCAAAATGGCCGGGTCAGACCTTTCTGCCAAGAACCTTCTCCAACCTAGTCTGTCGTATTACTCCCCGCGGGAAACAACTCACTCAATATCCATAATGGTATCCTCCAGCCTGATCTCCTTGACGAAAAATCCAGTCGTGGGTTGCGTTGACCGTGACTGAAGCACGGGCAACTGTCACCGGCAAGCCTAAATCCAATTTGAGTTTGTCCAGCTTATGGTCAGTTGGTCGCCTTGTCCACCCACCTGGGCTTGGAAGGAAGTTAATTTAGCAGCGGGGGTCACCGTGCTTAGCCACTCATAATTTCTTGTCCTCCCTTCAATCCCTAAAAGGGTGGCTTGACCCGACCGGTGTGTCTCACTTGTCAATAGTGAGAAACAGATAATAATGTTTCGACATTGACCTTGCCGCAGGCAATAGCTGACTGGTCAGAAGGATTGCCATCGTTAGTCTTGTGACTCCAGATGAGAAGCCCGTGTGGAACCTTACCAGCCTTGGTACGCTGTGTAACTATGCGTCATCTTCTATGCAGCAGATTATTCTTTCCATCCATGATCAAGCTGATATGAGCAATAAAAACAATACACATATACTAACGAGTAGCGACTAAAGCATTAACATACACTCGTGGCTGATCAGTGACTGCTGAATCTCGATGTACATGTACTGTCTATTGATCGACACTGGAGTTCCAGACCGTGTTTCAAGCTCAGGTAGTTCTTGAACTGTATGTGATTTGTCAGACGGCTATTCTTTCCGACCCATGCATGACTCGTCTGCTGCCCAAGCGGGCTCTGCAGTTCCCGAGCGTCTCGGTCGCTTATGCTTAACCCCGACAAGGTTGGATTGCCCTCCATTCTTTCCTTCTCGGACCCGCCGATCCCATCGATTTGGGAATGAATGATCACGCCTTGTCTAACACATTTTGGTGTTGGGGGTGACTACCTAGCAGGCTAGCACTACGGATGTACATGTACACAGATCATTTTGCAAAATCATCTGGCGACTTCTCACATGGATTGACTCGGAGAGTAAGACCATTTGCAAATATCCGAAAGAGTAGGGAAGCCTGTGCACAACGCTATTTGCTTTGGTTACCTAGTGCAAGGTGAACCAGCAATACTGGAGAATTCAACTGGATGGACCCGGTCTTTCGCCTCTTGTCTTTCCGAATACGGTCGAGGAGCCCCTCCCTCTCGGTCCCATGTCCTCAAATCCGGCTGTGACTTCCCTTGTTCCTCGATCCCGCCCGCCCTATTCATGTTCACTAAACGGGCTCCGGATCTGCGCATGGCCATGCTGTGCTGTAGTAAGCTGTCTTTTTCAACCGCCCACACTCTTCCAAAGAGTTATGGTCAAGTTGAAATTAATCGAGTCAGGGCTCTCATTCCAGCTCAAGCACTTTACCTGGTCTATATTGCACCATTATATAGTGGCACAGGCATTTGTCTTAGAAAACTCGACAAATAGGATCAGACGGGCTCCCAGTTTGTTTTAACAACATATCCGCTGAGAACTCGCACGCGTGCACGGGCGGTATACAAGACAATCTGATCCATTTGTAAAACACTCACACCTTGCATGCCCTGCCTTTTCTTTGCCATCCACCTTCGTAGGGTTTCCGCTTCCACAGCACAGGCTTGATACGGTCACATTGCCCTCCCATTTCGACTCGCATAGCCCAATACCCACGCTAGAAGTGCTTGGTCTTTGCTTCACTGTTGGGGGGTATGACAGGATCCGCTCGGATATCCATGCGGCTTTGCGGATCGGGGTTCGCTCTCACCGAAGCCGACGAGCGCTTCATTAAATTATGAACAATTTCAACCCGGGTGGGGACTGAATAACTTTAACGGGAGGAGAGAAATTGCGCGGATAAGTTTTTACCAGACTTTGGAAACCTCCGTTATGTAGCCATCATAGCGGTTTCCCTCTCGGCTACCAAATATTTTCTGGGTATCCATCCCTCGCCACAGGGGTTCCAATGGGTACCACCAGCGCACAGCGACAGACAGACTTCCAATACAGTGCATCTTCATCATAAATGGATGCCTGCGGGAGGTCTACGCGCCGTACGCGGACTGTGTCACAGACTAAAGGTTCATCAGAAATGATAGGCTGGAACGTCCCCCGCTACAAGGGCAATAGGCTCAGAGCTTATGCATGGCTCAAGGGCTCATGCGCCACATCGCTGGCGCTCCCTGGGCGCCGTCTCGGTTGCATCAAGTCCAGAGAGTTTAATTTGATAAGGGTAACCTTTCCTGAAAGTCGCCCGTAAAAACGATTATTAATCTGCGCCGTCACCTGAACGGGAAATGTCCTACCAGAAAGGGAAGCACATGCGGCTCAAATGGACTCCAGATACTGGGGATGTATCACAATTGACTTGTAGATCATGTGGTCCCGGCTTAACAAGATCGGATACCACTGGTACAACTACGTGGACAAATAGATGCAGGTCAGCAATTCAAGTACCGACAAGTAATCTGCGGTTGGTGGCTGATTGCCTCTTCAAAAGCGTGACGGTGAATGACTTGTGCACACTCACGAGGGTAAGGTATACTGGACCGTCCAAGGAGGGCGTGTGTCAGAAAGATTAGACTTCACTGACAACCTTCCAAGGTCATTGTCAGATGACGAACACGGGTCGCCTGATTAGACGAGGGCGACTTTCTCATTGTCTTTCTGTATTTTCGTTTGCGTCGACCTCGAGCCAGACTAGACTCGTCACCGACACACGCATGCCCTACCTGCAACGACTCAAAACTTACCCAAGTGCATAGCACTGGCCACTGTTTGGCATCTTCAAGACCAATATACAGTGTCTGCAGGGTCAACTCACGACTGTATGCATGCAACTGCTTCATCGACTTGATATCATACAGAGATAAGAAAAGTTGAATATTGTACATCGACCAAGACGTTGCAAAATGCCTTTGGGTACGCAACATTAGCAATCAGCCCGTCCGTAGTAGCGTGGAAACGCGACAACATCGCGAACACTAGAGACTCCAGACAAGTAGCTGATGAATCGGTCAAACCCAAGCCCAAATCCCCCGTGAGGAGCAGAGCCCCATCGCCGAAGATCCGCATACCATTCAAGATGACCAAGGTCTTCATCGGGGGAAAGATGTGGATAGCACGGCTCATTCCTTGCGGCCATATTAGAGTCACCCTCAACGTGACGCTTAATCAGGCCGTATTCCCGCATTTTTTGAATGATATTGGGCAGCCGATGCTCGCGCAGAGAGCCGCCGGCGACTTCGCTCACTTCAGGAAGAAGCAGATCAAAACAGGCAACTGTGCCACCCGGCGACTCCGCATTGTTGCATGGGGAAGGGGCCATGTAGAAGGGTTTGATGGCCGTGGGATAGTCGGTCACAAACACAGGCTTGCCTTGGTGCAGAACCTCCACGATGTACTTTTCATGCTCCGTCTGTAAACCATCTTCCCATGTCGGAGAGTGTTCGAATACCGCGCCATTTTCGGCGACTGCCCGTTGAAGCATTTCAATTGCCCTCGTGTAGGTGGTACGGTGCCATCGTGGGCCGTCCACCAGTCGTTCCCATCGCGCCTGTAGATCCACCTTCAACTCGTCCATGTTGGCTTCGTGACCCGACTCCCCCCCTCGCTTCGCTGTCAATATCTCCCGGCCCACAGACGTGGTGGACAATCGACGGGTCAGATCGCGAAGGAGGTCCTCCACAAGGTTTGTCAATGTATCAATATCGTTCATGAAGTTCGCCTCGACTTCAAGCATGTAGAATTCGCTAAGATGACGGGGAGTGTCACTCTTCTCAGCCCGGAAGACAGGGGACAAAGTCCAGACATTCCCAAGCTCCGCCGCGTATGCTTCCAGATGCAGCTGGGACGATACTGTGAGATACTTTGGTGATCGGAAGAAATGCTCTGCATTACCACTGGACGATGTGACGCCGCCGCGCGGAAGAAGAGTAAAAGTTTCTCCAGCTCCTTCGCAGTCGGAAGATGTAATAATCGGAGGCTGCACCTGGGTGAAAGGGCCCTCAGGGCGAGAATGGAAGACACAGCCAAGCTGAAACAGACATTCTGACCGGAAGCGGGCAAGGAGCGACTGGAAAGGTGTTCGAATACGAAGGTGAGGAATCTGGCGCAAGAAGTCGGGGCTGTGATACTTCTTCTGTATCGGGTAGGTCTGGTGATATTGGGTCGAGAGTTAGAAGGAGCTTCTTCGGCATGTTGCTGTCTTCGAATCACTCACCTCTGGATTTGCGTTGCCCACAATGTTCACTTCGGTCGCCTGTAGCTCGTGTGTTTGCTCCTTGCCAGGCGGGCAGGCTTTCCAAATACCTGAGATTTCAATGGCGGCACCCGTAGATAATCTGCGTGAGAATGCGACCGTGTCAGACCGTTACTGATTCATGCGGGGGAAGGTCGAGTTGCGCGGCTCCTGGATGAACCTACTCCGCAGCTTGCGACGGCTTCAAAATCGCCTGTACAGGCTCGATCGTCGAGCCATCTGAGATTTCGGCAAAAGCAAACCGCTTTTGCTTTCGGACCGATCGAACGAAGCCATTGACCTTGATCTCTTGATCTTCCAAGCTACACGGCCCATCCGCTTTGCTTGCCTCGAGGATCTGCGCACATCTTCTGGTAATGGGTCTGCATCGTGACAGAGCGCTAGTGTTCAGTCGGGGAGCAGACGTGACAAAGGTTCGACGCCATGTCTGCATGACTGTGCCAGAGCGCGTGGTGCGTGTTTAATGAGAGGATGATTTAAGGTCAAGTGGGTTCCAACTTTCTGCGGAACGGAGCTATCTCTCGGAGAACGGGAAATCTTCCGCAGGTCCGTTGGAACGCCGTCCGCTCAAAAGATATACTGATGCAGCATCATAATAGGCGCAACGATAGCAGACTATGGGATCTATAGTCATGCTATCGAGTGGAATACTCTCAGTGTGTTAGGCAATTTTCATTACGCACTGGCCCAGGGCAGAGGAGTCAAATGCTGCAGTAGCTACGCTCAGAGCATCCAATGACTTCAAGCAAACTGGCCAAGATTCGCAATACCAAAGTAATCAGTTCGAGGGAACTTCTTGCTGCGCAAAGCTAGAATTAAGGTAGGAATTGGACCATCAATAAGAGCAGGTGTCAAGCTAGAAAAGCACCAAAGGAAAAAAAAAATATATGGGTTTAAACCTGATATCTTAAAATCCTCCTGTTCATGGCAAGCTACTGGCTTGCACAAGTCAATTCTGTCTGCGACGATCGTAGGCCTTTGTCTCCTCCTCAATAATATCAATAGCATCGGATAAGACACCATTTGAGGCCGCTGCATAAATTGCAAGTCGAGACCGCCCTCCCTGCTCAACAGTCCCATAGCCCAGGTCAATAAGTGACGATACGCAATGGTCCATTTCGCTCTGCTGAACATCTGTGCTTGAAGCTTTCGGCAAAGTGAACTCAGACGACGAGTTCGTTTCAGCAGGAAAACTACCTGGAATGCCAAGCGAGGAGGCGTCCCTGGATCGCCGACGCTCTCTCTTGTCTAAGCGAGCCCATGGTCTCGACCCATACGAATTTCGTGAGCTTTGAGAATTCACACACGCCGAATTCATGTCGAAACCCCTCTCCATTGGGGTCAGTCCATGAACACCTGGCACCCCGAGAGGCGTGCTTGTGGGCGCGCTCGGATGCTGCACACCTGAGGCTAGCTCGCCTTGACGGCTCGTGAGACATTCCTGCGATAGGTGCAATGCTTCTGTGTTGGTACCAAGAGCCGGAGAAGGCATGTCACGAGTCTCGTGCATTTGCCACGGATTTTCGGTCACCGTACTCTGCTGGCTCGAGAACTGTTGAGCCTCTGTTTGGAAGACAGGAGGGAAATGGCTCAGATTTGGCAAACGGGAGTGCAGTTCAGCGGGTCGTGGTCTAGTGCCGATTGAATCAACAAGATGGGACGTTGTTCTCGGAGATGAGACCTCTTTTGAGCCACCGTCTTGACTATGGTCGTATAAAGAGCTCCAGTCAGGCTCTTCGATAGGAAGCGGTTTCTGACAACTCTCACGAGGAGAAGCGGGTTGTGCATTCGACGACTCCGCAGGCTGTGGAGGCTTTCGGCACTCCTTACTGGAGAAGGTTTCGAAGAGAGTTGCTCGCTGGCTTGGGACATATTCAGACGATTCGTTGGGATCAACGATGGAATCATCACTGAACTCAAGGTTAATGGCGTGGCCATCAATATGAACTCCTTGCAATGCATCCATGGCCGCCATGGCGGGATGTATAGAAGGGAATTCGATGAAGCCAAAGCCTGCATGATTGCCAGTATCCGAGTCCCGAGGAAGGCGTACTGTCACAACGAAACCTTTCGATGAGAAAACTTCCCGAATCATTCTTTCCGTCACTTGAAACCCAACATTACCGACAAAGAGGACTTTCTTTTCGGAAATCTCGGTGGGCTCCTTGTTGTGATCATGTCGGGCCGAGGAAGTTGCAGGTCTGCTTGACGACTGCTGATCGGAGGGTCTTGGTGCATGGCTTGAAGATGAGGTTGTGGTGAGCGGTTGCAGATTATGGCCTTGAGCAACAGAATGCAGAGGATGGTGAGTATTCTGAGCAGGTTGGGACACTACCCATGGCGCCCAAAGAGGGACATTCGAGTGTTGCTGATGAGAAGGATGAACGGGCCATGGCGTCGATGGTGCCGCAAGAGTTCGTTGAGAAAATGTAGGAGGAGGATTAGAGTCTGAATTGGGAAATATGTTGCTATTCCGTGCGGTGTCATTGTCTAGATTAGAGAAGCCACACCAAAGGGTATCACCCTGTGCTTTAGAGTCCCGAGAAACAGACACCCGAGAATAGGATGGCACTGGCACGTTGGGTCTCGCGCCTTGAACATCGCATGTAGGAATGTCAACACCCATGGCCTGAGGCGCGGACGGTGATGCTGCCCGCCCCGTAGATGTAGTAGGAAATGCAGAAGAAGCTCCCTGCGCTCTTTCAAACCACGAGTTCAGGCCATTGGTGCTGAATTGATTCAACTCGGTCTCAAAAGCCGCATACAGGGCTTTGCTGGCCTCATTGAGTTCAGACGCGATTGTTCTCAGGCCGTCGGCGGCGCTTTCAGCAACAGGACGCCCAGCTTGGAAGGCATCCTGTGCAAAATGCCGTCCGTTTTCGGGTATGTGTTGGTATGCGGTACGCATGTGCACTTCAATGGAGGCGAGGAGATGCTGTAGTGATGATCGCACATTGTCTGGGACTGTTCTCTGGGCAGTCCGGAGCTGGTCCCGCAACTCGGGCAGTCTACTTCTCAGCTCGGACTGTACAGAGTTCGCCCCATGAACAAGATGGTAGAGGAAGGTCGTGGCAATGACTTCAAGTTGATGCTGTGGCCTCCGTGGATCGGCTGTCGAAGAATTCGCCGCAGAGGACGTCTCTGCATTCGCGTCTCTTGGCCCGGTGTTTTCTGCCGAGCTGAGAAGATTTGCCAACTCGGCCTCGAATGCTGCCATGAAAGGCTGATCTTCGACTTGCGTATCGTTTACAGTCGTGCGGTGCGATGACCGTGAATCCTTGCTAGACTCGAGATTGTCTTCCTCATTGCTTTGCTTAACAGATGAATCTCCAGCTTCGCGTTTTGACAGAAAGTTACTGCCCGGTTTCTCGAAATTTCTCCAAATCTCAGTAATCGAGTTGGATCGATGAATATCAAAAATGTGCATTGATGTGGGCTCGGGACCGAGGTTGTCCGGAGTGGTCTCCTCTGGAGGCTCATCCAGCCGTTGGGAGAGCTCCAATGAGGATCCGACCTGCACAGGAGGATCAGTCCTGGGAGTTATTAAACACGAGGCGAGTTTGCAGAGTATCTCACCGTGATTTGATCACCGTCATCGGCATCAAAATAGGTGAGTCTTGCTCGTGGATGACTAGCTGCAATTTGGTCATAGTCCGTCGCAGACACTTCTACTACACCATGCGAATTTCGCCCATCATCGGTGACGATCTGCACTTCAGATTCTGAAGTCGAAGGCGCATGAAGATCCCGAATTTGAAATGGTCCCAACATTGCGCGTGAGAAGGCCGAACCTTGCCTGTAAGTTCTAGAGCAGGGAGGTAGCGGGTGGAGACCTCGAGTACTGTACTGAGGCGTTCAGATACGTAGATAAAAGAGCCAGGTCGAGACTAAGTGCTTATCTGACCCGAAGAAGAATCACATCAGTTACAGCAGGAGAAGCACCGAGGTCTCTTAAAAGTATCTGACTTCTCTGAACTGATGGATTCCGAGGGGGTGGGGTGAAGTAATACAAGGACTGAAGTTGGTCGTTATGAGGGGGGCCTTCCAGGCAACAATGGAAGAGAGGCGATAACGAGCACTGTCCGCGCGTAAGGATCACCTGATTGATGGCCGAGCCTTGGGAGACCGGGCAGGTGATCTGACCGAGTCGAAGCCGACCACAAGAAGTGGACCTGCCTTGATGCGACACCTTCAACTTAACTGCGGTCCTTGCGTCGGCTGAGTCAGATGAGATCGTCAATTTCAAGCGGCATTTCAGCTCCAGTAGGTTGTCCCGTTGAGACACCTATTTGATGTATCCAATTGTCGCATTGCCTTGTTGAAAAGCCGGACCAGTGACTCGCGTCTCACACTACTCCCCCGCCAAGGCGACTCTTTTACGCGCCATCTTGACAAGCTGCGCAGACTGCAGAGAGACGCGTCGGTGCTAAGCTCGCGGCAATGTCGACGGAGAGTCCACCGCACCCTGCCCTTATTCTACGATATATCGAAACTTGAGTGACAGACAACAGCTGTCCACGAACCAGTTGACTGCGATTTCCCAATGGCTAAAGACACGCCGTCGAGGAGCCTTCAAAGTGCGGGCGCTCACAATATCCAAAATATCGTTCTCGGAGATCTGCTTTTCAAGCCGTGGTACCAGTCCATTTACCCAGAGGATTTAGTCCCCAAAGATGCCGAATACCTTTACGTATGTCGTTGGTGTTTTCGATATTCCTGCGATAGGGTTGCGTTTGCGACTCACACGCATGCCTGTGCCTGTCGCACCAATCCACCAGGCATTAAAGTGTACGAGCATGGTGGCTACGCTGTGTGGGAGGTCGACGGCGAGAACAACAAGCTTTACGGACAGAATCTATCCCTTTTTGCCAAGTTGTTCCTCGATCACAAAACAGTCTTCTTTGACGTCGCGACATTTCTTTACTACATTCTCACCTTCGCCGACCCCGCTAGCCCAGAAGACTATCACGTGCTTGGTTTCTTCTCCAAAGAAAAGCTGTCTTGGGATTCAAACAATCTGGCGTGCATTTGCATTTTCCCACCGTACCAGCATCAGCAACTGGGAAAACTTTTGATGGGGGTGAGCTATAAGTTGAGTGGATGGGAATATCCGGGCGGGCACATTGGAGGTCCAGAAAAACCCCTCAGTGATTTGGGCCAGAAGAGCTACAATCGCTTCTGGGCAGAGCGCATTGCGCGGTTTTTCCTGTGTGGTAGGCGAGATGGCATGAATGCCGAAGCAGATGCCACAAAACCCCCGAGACCTTCGCCGACAAAGGCCTCCAGAAAGAAACCCCCTCGGGAATATCTGTCTGTCGAGGAAATTGGACAGGGTACAGGGATGCTCACAGAAGACGTGATCACAGCTTTGAAAAGCATCGGTGTGATACGACCTGATACAACGCCGAAGAAGAGGAAGCTCACTCGACTCATGGGTGACGAGGAGCCCAGGGAAGTTCCGAGAGTTGCGATCCATAAAGCCGATATATGGGAATGGGCAAAAGCACACTCGCTTTCTCTTGAAGACCCGGTGAAGGATGAAGGGTTTTCCACTGGTTATCCGGTCGTATTGGTCTCTGAATCTGACGACAGTGCGTCGCAAGACGAATGACGGAATGACCATGGCCTTTGTCTGGGCTCTGCTAGGTTATCCCCCGACGCAAAGGATGATGAGTCAACTGCTATGATAGATATTGTCTTACCTTGGTTGGCTTGATGTGAGCCGTTCCACCTGAATCAAAGGGCGCTTGCATATACCTAACAGAATTCCAATACCTACTTAGGATCTATCCGGACTCAAGCTGGTACCTGGCTGATTCAAATGATACATGAACCTCCTCAGATTGTAATTACAAGTTTTAAGTGAATTTCTTTTCGTTCTAGACCAAGCTCTTCGCGAAAGGGTAACACCTGGCTTGAAAATTGTCTATCATGTCACACGGTGATTGAAAATGAATCAATTAACCGTTTACTCTTCCATTCCGCCGGGGCCACTGGACTTGCTCATTTGGCGAGCCTTCAGGAGCTCATCACAGAGCAACAGGTTCGAAGCGATACCTGTACTAGACGCGACACAGTTCCGAAGCACGCGGTAGGAGTCGAATACGCCCGCCTGAACAGGGTCCATGGGAAGACCAGTGTTCAAATCCAAGCCGACAACCGCTCCATCCTTGCACTCGTCCTGCATGGCAGCCAAGGAATCCTGAACGTCGTGACCAGAGTTTGCAGCGAGTGTCTTGGGAATGACCAAGAGCGCATCGGCGAAAGCGTCCACGCCCCACTTGGCTTTGCCCTTCACAGTCTTGTTGAACTTGTCTGACTTCAGGTGCTGGGCGCAAGCAACCTGGAATGCGCCAGCTCCGGGAATGACGCAGCCATCAACAATGGTGTTGTAAACGGAGCGGAGACCGTCTCGGACTGCATCCTTGACTTGAGAAATGGTGTGGGCATTGGGTCCCTTGATGAGGATAGTCACAGACTTGGGATCTTTGACTTCCTCCACGAAGGTGTACTTCTCCTCACCGAGTTGGTGCTCGTAGACCAAGCCGGCCCAGCCAAGCACCTCGGGCGTCATCTCCTCAACACTGTTTTGAGCGACGCCACCGCAAACTAGTTGCAGGCGCTCCATGTTTCTCCGCTTGGCTCTCCGTAAGGCCATGATGCCGTTCTTAACGAGGATGTCCAGACTGAGAGGGTCAATGCCCTTCTGGTTGATCACAACAAAGCCCTTCTTTGGGTCACTGCCACAAACCAACTTCTTCAACTCCACAATCTTCTGCAATTTCGCATCGACAAACTTGCGCTCACTTTCCACCAACTTGTCACGCTGTTCGGCGCTGGAATAGTAGAAACCGGAGTTGATCTCAGACTTCTCGTACTCAAGACTAACGTTCAAGGTCAGGATAAAGGCGTTCTCGACACGCTTAGGCATGTCAGGATGACGAGCACCGTGATCCAGAGCCAAGCCACGAATGAGCTGAGTATCCGATGATGTGCGGTGCTGCATGGTCATGATCTCAATCATGTGCAAATCGGGCTTCTCAGGCGCACGCTGGATGGCCAGAACAGCATCAACAATGTCGGGAGTGAGTTTCTCGGCGAGAGAGCTGTTCAGCTTGGTAGAAAGAGAGGTGCGAGCTACAGAGAGCAGTAGTTCTCTGTCGATAGTTTTCTCGAGCTTGAATTGGTCCAAGAACTGCAGAAGAGTCAGATATAGACCTTAAACCCCCACTCATTTGCTTTGATCATATGTACCTTCAATGCCTCGGTCTTTGCGATCTCATAACCATCTGTAATCACACGAGGGTGAAGACCTTCTGAGATATGGCGATCGGCCTGTTTCAGGAGCTCTCCGACAGACAGAACAACCGATGTCGTACCATCGCCTGTGATATCGTCTTGAGCCGTAGCTGCCCGAGCAATCATGACCTTCCCACAATCATCGTCAGTGAATTTTGCGTCGGACATCGAAGGAATGTTGTCTTACGGCCGTCGGATTTTGAATTTGCTGTGATCATGTCAGCGGTTTGTTTTTGGCAGTCCTCGCACTCGACACTCACCATCTCGCGCAACAACACATTTCCATCTTTGGTCAACTTGATCTGTCAGAGTAGATACACGTTAGATGACTTCAGTCCGGTTGTCTGCCCGAGTTAAAAAGGGGCATGTCGATGCGTACTCCACCGGAACCGTCCACAAGCCTGACAAATTATTAGCCACTTTATTACCATTGCATGGGTTCTTAGAAGCTCACATCTTCAAAGTGCCCGAAGGACCCAGGTTCGACTTCAAAACATCTTGCAGACCTTCTCCGGCGCTGATGTTGACCTTCAAGGCCTCTCCGCGTCGCTAAAAGGAATTATTAGTGCGGGTCACGGAGGGGTTGTTCGGAGGGTGCAGCAACCATACCCGGGACTCCGCCTTGGGATTGAGCAACTGTGTCGCGGACATATCTTGCAGGCTGAATGAATGACTGGAATTCGAGCCCAAAAGATGAAATCGTACTGGGTTGTCAGGGAAAGCTCGCAGCTTGTAGCCCACAGGAGTTTGGATGCCCGCAATGGAGAGTAAAGGCGGTGAGAAGAATTTGGGCAAAAAGCCCACATTCACGGATTCGCACTAGCGGCGAAAAAAAAGAGCTCTCGAATTCTTCATTCAATTTTGCCCGTCTCCCGCCCTTTCGAACGTCCGACATCAGCAACCCGCGGATACGATTATTCGCGTCATTCCTGGGTCTTCGCTGTTTCGATATTCATTAGGCCGTTCTTGCGATTTGAATTGGCCCTCACATCAGCGCCATGGCGGATTACCTTCTCTTCGAGAGCCCCATGGGCTACTCGCTCTTCAAGGTCTCTCTTCAGGGCGACGCCGTCGGCAACCGCCTGAAGGAGGTCCAGGCTGGCGTCAATGATCTTGCTAAGTTCGGCAAGATGATTGATCTTGCCAGTTTCTTGCCCTTCGAGTATGTTTGAAAATTCCGTGTAAAAATATCACTACAGTGGCCACAATGTAGAAAATTTCGCTAATGCCGTGAAGAAACAACAAGCAGGCCCTTGGTGAAATTAACGACGTTTCCGAAGGCGTCGCATCTGAGACTCTCGTTTCATTCCTGGATTTGAATTTGCCTAAGCCCAGCAAAAAGAAGAAGGTGGTGCTCGGTCTTCTCGACAAGGGCCTTGCCGGTAGCATCAAGTCCGCTTTCTCCTTCGTCGACTGCGAGACCGGCGACACCAGCGAAGTTGTTCAAGATCTTCTCCGTGGTATTCGCTTGCACTTCCCGAAACTGCTGAGCCAACTTCGAGAGGGCGACATGGACACTGCTCAACTTGGTCTTGGTCACGCCTACTCTCGTGCCAAGGTCAAGTTCTCTGTTCAGCGTGACGACAACCACATTATCCAGGCCATCGCTATCCTCGATCAACTCGACAAGGCGATCAACACCTTCTCCATGCGTGTCCGTGAATGGTACTCTTGGCACTTCCCCGAGTTGTTCAAGATCGTTTCCGACAACCAGCGCTATGCTCAGGTCGCTCTCTTTGTTCAGGACAAGAAGAGCCTGACCGATGAGAGCCTGCACGATCTTGCCGCTCTGGTCGAGGACGACAAGGATGTTGCTCAGAGCATCATTGATGCCGCAAAGCGCAGCATGGGTCAGGATATCTCTGAATCCGACATGGAGAACGTCATCGCCTTCGCCGAGCGCGTCGTCAGCATTTCTAAGTACCGCAAGTCTCTCTACCAGTACTTGGTTTCCAAGATGAGTGTCGTTGCACCCAACCTTGCGGCGCTGATTGGTGAGATTGTCGGTGCTCGCCTGATCTCCCACGCTGGTAGCTTGACCAACCTGTCCAAGTACCCTGCCTCTACCGTTCAGATTCTCGGTGCCGAGAAGGCTCTTTTCCGTGCCCTGAAGACCAAGGGCAACACTCCCAAGTACGGTTTGCTGTACCACTCCTCCTTCATTGGCCGTGCCGGTCCCAAGAACAAGGGTCGCATCTCCCGATTCCTTGCCAACAAGTGCTCGATCGCTTCCCGTATCGACAACTTCTCCGAGAGCCCGACTACCAAGTTCGGTGAGGTTCTGAAGCAGCAAGTCGAGGAGCGCCTGGAATTTTACTCTACCGGTGCTGCACCCACCAAGAACGAGGTCGCTATGGTACGTCAATGATTCACCTTACTGAACCGAAAATTGAAATTTAACTGACCATTAAACCACAGAGATCCGCTATGGATGCCGTCCTTGCCGGCATCGACGTCGATGTTGATGACAGTGACGCCGAGATGGAAGATGCTGACGTCAAGAAGGAGAAAAAGGAAAAGAAGGAGAAGAAAGAGAAGAAGGATAAGAGCGACAAGAAAGAGAAGAGCGACAAGAAGAAGAAGCGCAAGTCCGACGTGGGCGAGGGCGAGTCTGACAAGAAGAAGAAGCGCAAGCACGATGCTGACACCGAGCCTTCAAAGAAGAAGCAAAAGGCATAAAAGCGCTTTGATCTGGTATCTGGAGTCTTTGTCACGGCGTTGGGTTCTTCTATATTGTGTCTTCATGTCATATTTCTTCGATCTTGTTCACGACTCGATGGGCTTGGGAATCTGTAAATTATTCGAATTAGGCCCTCTGTGGCAATAAGAGTATGCTCTACTTCGTGTTTTGAAATTTTACTGTTCAATATCTTGGAAGTTTTCGAAAATGTTTTCGAAGCAGGGCTGATAAAGTGCGATTTCGCTTGACCATGCAGGTAGAGGCATACTGGGCAGTCCCCGTCTGGTTGATAGGTTGGATTGGAATTACCATCCACCGCCGATGTCTTCAATGTAGCTTCAGTTCAAGGTAGGTGATTTTCATTCATCTGATACAGACTGGCAAGGATTGACGCTATCTTGAACGGACGGGAGGCATGTGGAGATGCCTGTATGCGCAGAGCGGCCTGGGCGAAACATCCATCCACTTCCAATTAGCAACCTTGAACCTTCCAGTGTTCCCGCTCCGGGTATGCACCCAATTGTTGATGTTTACAGGTATCAATTAGAATAGGTCAATTCACGGCCGAGGTATATATTCCCATCCTCGAAAGCGACGTGTGCCTTCTGTGAGTACCGCGAGATTCAAAGCCTGGGCAGGCTTCCATAAGGTATTCCATGACAGTCCACATCAATAGTCACCTGTCCAGTCAATTCAGATATTTTCCCGCTCGCTCCAATACGGGAGCGATCTATCCATAGTTCCATACCTGGGCCCTGGAAGGTTGCCTAGGTTTGGTGCTGCAAACCCCAGACACACGCTTGCTATAAGTGTTAGATATAATGGTCTCGCGCAAATGAACTCGTAACCTGGCGAGAGAAAATAGCTAAAAATGAGGGGAGACATCAGAAGATATGGTCGACTAGGTATACTGCTGGAGCGAGAAAGGACCAGGTAGAACCACCAAGTCCACTTGTATAACCGGAACGTGTCTGTGTTATGATACCGCAGGGAGCAGTATGAGTGTCGTCATTATCCTCACTTCCTCAGTATCCTCAGTACAATTCGAATACAAAATATAGTGACATTTCACACTTGATGCCATGCTGATGGGCTATCGACACCTACTGGCTGACGCAATGGAGTAGTGGTCCCCGACGTTGAGCTTCAAGTGAGGCCACCTGACCGCGGACTATCCACGTCTCCTCCCCAACTGTTGGTTGGTTCAGCTCTCCATTTCTCCTCTCTTTTCCCCTTCCAATCCTTTTGCTTCTCCGTCATCGACACTCCTTTTTCCTAATCCCACCACTGCTTCGGAGGCTATTAAACTTAAAGTCATCTATCCCCAGACGTCGTCATCATTGATCAACCTTCTTGACTACGCCCTCTTCGTTTCCATTGTGCCTCCCTGGTTCCGGAAAGGTATCGACCCTGGCACTATTATCAACTTCGACCAGCCCGTTCCTTCGCGATGGCAAATCGTCCAAAAGCTAAGTGAGGAGGACTGAACAAGTTACCGAAGCCGAGTACCGCCGTGGTGAGCGCCTCTCTTTCGCTGTAACCAAGCTCCTATGTTGGGACCCGAAGAACCCTTCAACCTTCGCTTTTATGCGAATCTATCTCCAAGTCCCTTGCAATGGTACTGAGATAGACGACGCGGATACGAGGGCTACCCAGGCTGCCACACTCATCCCGAGAGAGCCTTGTAACAAGGCTTGACTTGATTCTGTCCATCATCATAGGCATCCCTTGGTATTTCGATAAATAAAGGCTTATTCACTGTGTGATGTAGTATTTTCAAATGAATCTTGACTGTATCACGGTTCAATAGATACATACATAGGGTGCCTCTTTTGAGTCGCAGCAGCTTTGCCATTTGGGCTTAGTCCGGGCCTTAATAGGATCGTGAGTTACGCAATCCGCAAGATTATCCGCCTCCAAAGGAATAAATTGCCGAAAAGGTCGGCATTGGCTGGTACTGGCCATTTTGCTTCAGGGCAATTGCCCCTCGGACAAGATCTGCTTTCGGATCACCTCCAGGTGGAGCTGCTGGAGCTGCCGAAAGACAAGCTCCTGGCGGGAAGGGAGTTTCACAAGTTGGCTGACTTTGAACCCCATACGTCGTTTAGATTTGCCTCGGCCAATGGAGTAATCGCTAGCCGTCCAAAACCTCGACTTTGACGGCGCTTGTGCGCTACGGCTCGCTCCAGGTTCCGGCGGAGGATGGTTGGAATGCACAACTATCGCAGTGAACAAAGGCCAGGGGCGGCCGTAACTGTGGGTCTAGAGATTCTGCCGATTACTTTTCTATCAAACTGATAATGAAACTGCTGTTGATCGCTTGTCCCCCATCTCTCGCCAAGTCCTTCACTCTCACCCCAGCTCTCGGACCCCAACTATCCTCCACGAGCTAAGCTAAAGGTTAGAGAATAGAGACCTCTCTGATTCCTATGTACTACCGCTACTTAATCGATCGATCAGTTAGAGGACTCTGTTAAATCCCTATCAAGGACAGGGGTTATAACTATAAGATAGCCGTCCGATATAGAACTGTTTAGATTTCTCTAGAAATTACTAGTCTTGAGACTGATCTACAGTACCGACTTACCCACCTCAGTTGAGCGAATTGAAAAACTTGCATCATTGAATGTGTCCAAGCGGGTTCCCCCAATGAGGTTGCCACTTCGTCCTTCATGGGCTTCAAATTGGTCATAGTAGCAAAGTTGGCGTAACTCAAGCTATTGCCAGCCCCTGACTGCTAATTCGGTCAACCGAGTACCCAGCCCTAATCTGAGAGCTGATGTACCTGTGAAGTCTGAGTGAGCCACGGTGGGGTCAATGGTAAGAATCGGCTCAGTGAGATGCAGTGCTCTCCACCTGGGTGCTAAGGTATCCGCCTTGCCGCAATGAACTTAAATGTTGGGGCTTGACGGGCCCAGCCTTGTTGAAATCTGCCCCTCACCTTGGATCTCCGCATCAAGGCGATTAATCGGCAGCGCGCAACGTGCTATATTTTGCCTGCCCACAGACGCTTTGCAGTTGATTCAGGAATTATGGAAAAGCGCATCTGATGGCACCTCCTTCGCGCACCGGGCTAAGCACATGAGCTGAAGGGTCTCGAACCTCTCCCCACTCTTGTCCCGCCTCAGCTACAGGAGCCTGGATGATGATAGCTCACGATGACGGAATCCTTGCAATCCTTCTCGCCCAAACGCAAACGGGAACCCTCCGAATCGGACTACTACAGTCCATCTCCATCGACAACGTCCGATCATTCTATCGAGACCTCCCATGAGAGTCGCATTGTCGAGGAAGCGGATATAGGCAGCCACAGCCCTCGTGCGGCCGTCGCGGGCCGCTTCAAGAATCTGAACATTAGAAGCGATAATGGTACAATACCGGTAAACTCGACTGTTTCGCCATTATCCTCCAAGTCACCACTGTCGGACCTTGCACCGCCAGCACGAGCAAGCAGCGATGGAAAACCTTTTGGTACAGCCTCATCTACGAACGTCCATACCGTCGAGTGGACTGCAATTGAACCCCAGCAAGCGAGCATCGACAGCGAATGTGAGACACCACCAGACTCAAATGGTAGACTGGTAACACCAGTGTCGACCCCTTCTAGAAGGAAGATCAAGTCGCCTTCCCAATCGCGCTCGAGTCCATCTTCCAAATCTCCAAGAAGGCGGTCATCTCCTTCGCCTTCAGCTGTCTCAGAAGTCGATCCGCTCACATGGCATGACGATGAAATTACCGGACACAACCCGACTGACCCCAGCGATGATGGGTATGGCATCAACGGGATAGGGTTCAAGCCGACCGCGGCTATAGCATGGGCTCGGGCCCGAAAACGCCAACGACAAGTGGAGGAATGGAAATCTCGCGAAGCACGAGAAGCTCGGCAAAAACGCCTGGAGAGACGCCACGAAGGCTCAAGTGACGGAGAATCGCGAGGTGCACACAAATCTACGGTTCAAAAACGGGTGAAATTCGACGAACCGGGCAGTGGCTGAGCACCACTTTGCCTGACACTGTCAAGACTAAAGAAGTTCTTTCGGAAAGACTCACAGCGCCTGATATCATTGAGAATCAATGAGTGATCAATTCAAACAATAGTACAGACTGCTTGCTTTATGATACACGACAGCGAATGACAAGGTGTCGAACAGTGTCCCGAGGACCAGCATCCGGGATATAAAACGTGAAACATATCATACAATGTCCATGACGGTGGCTTTTTCTTCCACTTCCATGGAGTCGCCGCATCATCACCAAAATTTGTAGTTGGATGGATTCGTCCAGCTCTTTTTGCTCTTCTCTTCCTCAGCTCGGCGAGCTGCTTCCTCGGCAGCTTTTTCCTTATCCCGCTGCTTCTTTTCCTTCAACTCCTTCATTAATTCCACGGCCTCTTTCATTCCGTGCAGCTCTTGGATGCGTCTTCGTCGACACAGCTCATATGCTCCGAGGGATGTAACGGCGAAGATACCGACAGCCCAGTTGCCAGCGGACCATAGTGACCGGAGACCTGGTGATAGAATAAATTATGAGTCATGATGCACTGTAGATTGAATGAAGTCACAAAGTCATACCTCCGAAAACAGCTCGAACGCCACCGATTCCAAAGCCCGCGCCGATTCCAGTCAAGAGTGATTCACGAGCGCATGGAGCCTTGTAGAATGAGGAAATCTCAGAAAGAGAAACATTGCCGACCACTTCAGAGTAGGACACATCCTTGGCGTCCTTGCCTCGCGGCTTGTACGTGGCAGTAGCGAGGGCATTCACGGGTTCTTCGGGGTTGCCGAAGGCATCCCAGAGCTTCCCGACTTGAGATTGCGGGAACTGGTGCTTTGGTTGCTTAGGATCGTTGTTTGGAACGCTGGCAGGTAGGTGACTACCCGGTTCCTGTGAAGCGCCGTTTTCTCGAGGATCCTCGGCCATGATGGTCAAGCACAGCGATTTGTGCTCACTCTGGTCACCATACAATGATGCGGCGGGTCAATTTGATGATAAGTCGGTATCTCGATCGCGCGGATCATATGATGATCCGCTCAGGCCCGATATAGATAGATATTCCGAGAGTGGGGCCCATTAGCCTGGACGCGTGCTCGGGACGTGCAGATACGCGAGCGCGTTGGGAAAAGCAATTGTGGTTTGCTCCGACTGACCGTTGAATAGGACAGCTCCATGACCGAGCCTCGATTCCAGGCGTCTAATTCAAGCTGATTCCGGTCAAAGATTCACTTCCTTCCACGACTCCGAGATACACCCATCTGAGAAACACACTACGCTCGTCTACAGATTGATGTCCCCATTGTAAAGCCCTCTCGTCCCCGCTGGTTTCCACAAGCCCAGCCGGGCACACACCGTCGCAATGCCGTCGCGCAAACCCAGCAAATTTGGGAACAAGTTCCGATCGAGCGCAGCATCATCGAATCCCAAACGAACAAAGACAGTTGAATTTGGGTCACTTCGATCCAGTGAGGCAACCTCTCAGGATGAGAAATTCGAGGCCATTCGCTTGGCCAACAGTATCGATGAATCCCTCGGTTTCCCCCGTTTTGAATCTGGAGAGACCAGGGCCGGCTGGTTGATCAATATGCACAGCACTACCATCCAGGATCCGAACGTGCCAGGTGGTCGCGCAGGCGTTGACTACTATTTCCTGCAAGATGATGGAGGGAGCTTCAAGGCCACGGTTGAATACGACCCCTACTTTTTAATTGCGGTCAAGAAAGGTCATGAAATGGAAGTTGAGGAGTGGTGTCGGAGAGCTTTCGAAGGCTTGATCAAAAGCTTCAGACGCTTGGACAAGGAAGATTTGAGTCTCCCAAACCATCTACTGGGACACCGGAGGACTTTCATTCGACTGAACTTTGCCAATGTCCCGAATTTGCTCGAGGTCCGACGAACCCTGCTACCATTGGCCGAAAAGAACAGGAAGAATGCAAATGTGATGGATGCATACATTGAAATGACAAGGTCCGGTGTCAAATTGTTCGTTGACAGAGCCTAGATCCCTTTTTGCTGACGTTCTGGTTGGTGCAGTGCCTCAGCCGGCTTTGATCTTTTTGACGACGAAATAATTAATGAGCAACGACCTAATGGCAACAAGCAAGCGAGTGATTTTATTGTCGACATCCGCGAGTACGACGTCCCATATCATGTGCGAGTCTCAATCGACAAAGGTCCGTATCACTGGTTTGCTCGTTGTTAACATTTGTCTTCCTTGCTCATGTATCCCGCCGCAGATATCCGGATTGGAAAATGGTACGATGTCGAGGCGAAACACGGGGTGATCTCACTGAAGTGTCTCGAAGAACGGCTACAGCGTGCAGATCCTGTAGTCCTGGCCTTTGACATTGAGACAACAAAACTGCCATTGAAGTTTCCAGACGCAGTGATCGACCAGATCATGATGATTTCGTACATGATCGACGGACAGGGATTTCTAATTACAAATCGAGAAATCGTGTCAGAGGATATCAACGACTTTGAGTACACTCCGAAACCGGAATACAACGGCCCATTCATCATTTTCAACGAGCCCAACGAGAGGGCAGTGATTGAGCGATTTTTCGAACACATCAAAATCGCTAAGCCTACTGTCATTGCCACCTACAACGGTGACTTTTTCGATTGGCCTTTCGTTGAAGCAAGAGCAAGCGTACAGGGTATCGACATGTACATGGAGATTGGGTTCCGCAAGAACAGCGAAGACATCTACCAAAGCGACAACTGTGTACACATGGATTGTTTTGCTTGGGT
Organism: Penicillium ucsense; assembly: GCA_014839625.1. Taxonomy (NCBI): domain Eukaryota; kingdom Fungi; phylum Ascomycota; class Eurotiomycetes; order Eurotiales; family Aspergillaceae; genus Penicillium; species Penicillium ucsense. The sequence goes on along the minus strand of WIWV01000013.1, from coordinate 277,820 downwards.
GAGTCGTGATAGTTATCTTCCTCAGGGAAGTCGTGGCTTGAAAGCCGTCACTGTCGCAAAGTTGGGATACGATCCCGACGAGCTGGATCCAGAGCTTATGACCCCCTACGCCAGCGAACGGCCGCAGACCTTGGCTGAATACTCCGTTTCAGATGCCGTCGCAACCTATTATCTGTACATGAAATACGTGCACCCTTTCATTTTCTCTTTGTGCACAATCATTCCCCTCAGTCCAGACGATACGTTACGAAAGGGAACTGGAACTTTGTGTGAGATGCTTCTCATGGTTGAGGCCTACAAGGGTGAGATCGTGTTGCCCAACAAGCACAAGGACCCGCCGGAGTCTTTCTACGAGGGCCACCTGCTGGAATCGCAGACGTACGTCGGTGGTCATGTTGAAAGTATCGAAGCTGGGGTGTTCCGAAGCGACATTCCGACTGGTTTCAATGTCGATCCTGCTGCGATTGACGAACTCATCCGAGACTTGGACCACGCCTTGAAGTTCAGCATCGAGGTGGAAGAGAAGAAGTCTCTAGACGACGTCACCAATTTCGATGAAGTCAAGGCTCAGATTGCTGAGAAGCTCCTGAATCTTCGTGACAACCCTACTCGAAACGAGGTCCCGTTCATTTATCACTTGGACGTCGCATCAATGTACCCCAACATCATGATCACCAACCGTCTCCAGCCCGATTCGATGATTGATGAATCGGACTGTGCTGCTTGCGACTTTAACAGGCCTGGCAAAACCTGCGACAGACGTATGCCTTGGGCCTGGCGTGGAGAATTTTTGCCTGCCAAGCGTGACGAGTACAACATGATCAAGCGAGCGACGGCAAACGACAGATTCCCGAGTCAAAGGAAGAATGGACTGCTACGATCATTCGACGATCTTAGCATCGAGGAACAGGCTGGGGTTGTTAAGAAGCGTTTGCAAGACTATAGCAAGAAGATCTACCACAAAATTCACGACAGCAAGACCATGATTCGAGAGGCCATCATTTGCCAAAGGGAGAATCCTTTCTACGTCGACACAGTGCGAAGTTTCCGTGATCGACGGTACGACTTCAAAGGCAAACAAAAGGTCTGGAAAAACAAGACAGAGTCTCTCCAATCAGCTGGAGCGTCCGCAGCAGAGATTGACGAGGCGAGAAAGATGATTGTCTTGTTCGATTCACTGCAACTTGCCCACAAAGTCATTCTGAACAGTTTTTACGGCTATGTCATGCGAAAGGGTTCACGATGGTATTCAATGGAGATGGCCGGTGTCACCTGTCTTACAGGAGCCCATATCATTCAGATGGCTCGAGAGCTTGTGGAGCGTATTGGACGCCCCCTGGAATTGGACACTGACGGAATCTGGTGTATGTTACCGGGCACATTTCCGGAGAACTTCACATTTACCCTCAAGAATGGCAAAAAGCTGGGCATCTCGTATCCCTGTGTCATGCTGAACCATCTTGTTCACGCACGTTACACAAATCACCAGTACCAGGCACTTGTGGACCCTACAACTCACAAGTACGAGACTTACAGTGAGAACTCGATTTTCTTCGAAGTCGACGGCCCTTACCGCGCGATGATTCTGCCGACTTCAAAGGAAGAAGACAAAAACTTGAAAAAGAGATATGCCGTCTTCAACCATGATGGATCTCTCGCTGAGCTGAAGGGATTTGAGGTCAAGCGCAGAGGAGAGCTGAAGTTGATCAAGATTTTCCAAACCCAGATCTTCAAGTTCTTCCTTGAAGGCAGTAATCTCGCTGAGACATATGCTGCTGTGGCTCGAGTTGCCGATCGGTGGCTAGATGTGCTTTATGAGCATGGTGCAACTCTCGCAGATGAAGAGTTGATTGATCTTATCTCAGAGAATCGCAGCATGACAAAGACTTTAGAGGAGTACGGGAACCAGAAGTCTACCTCGATCACGACTGCGCGACGTCTCGCGGAATTCCTCGGCGAACAGATGGTCAAAGACAAGGGACTGAACTGCAAATACATTATCTCGTCAAGGCCGCGAAATACCCCCGTCACCGAGAGAGCAATCCCAGTGACTATATTTTCCGCAGAAGAAAGTGTCAAGCGGTTCTTCTTGCGCAAATGGCTCAAAGATGACCCTGGTGACATGGATCCTCGATCTATCATTGATTGGGACTATTACCTTGAGCGACTGGGGTCTGTTGTCCAAAAATTGATTACCATCCCCGCTGCTCTTCAGAAGCTGAGAAACCCAGTACCCCGTGTCGCCCATCCGGACTGGTTGCAGCGAAGAATCAACCAAAAGGATGACAAATTCAAACAGAAGAAAATGACCGATCTATTTGAAAAGTCTGAGAAATTGCCTCTCTCCTCAATATCTGCCAACATTTTAGATCATCGTGTTCAACACGCGGGGGACTTGGTAGACGAAGTCCTTGCTCAGTCGACTCAAAAGCAAAGAAACTCGCCTGAAAGCAAAACTTCTCAGAAACGAAAGCACCCCGAAACGGTCTCCAAGACAGCGATTGATCCTTTCGCCAACCTGCCAGCTGCAATGCCTTCGATAGACGACGACTATGAAGGATTCATCAGGTACCAGAAGCAGAAATGGAAGATTCAAAAGCAGGCTCGAATCCGTCGACGTCAGCTTTTCGGGGAGCGAACCAACGTTGCAACCGATGGGCTAAGTAACTTCTTCCGCAATCAAGCGCAGATGTTATACATTAGTACATGGCAGGTCCTTCAACTCTGTGAAACGGCTCGCCCTGGTATTGTGCGTGCATTTGTTCTTATCGACCAGAAAATTCATGCCCTCAATGTCAAAGTTCCGCGGCAGTTTTTCGTCAACTTGAAACGTGATTCTTTGCCAGATGTTGAGGTACCAGACTGCAAGGTGGAAAAAGTGAACCACACCCTACCTAATGGACATCCATCAGTCCATCTCTTCAAGCTCTCGCTTTCGGAAGACACGTACCTTGAGGAGTCTGACAAGATGGACGCTTTGTTCCAGCATCCGAGTGTTGAAGGCGTCTATGAACGGAATATCACAGCTAGCCTTCGCGCGGTGCTCAAACTGGGTAGCCAGTGCACCTTTGACGAGAGTCACCGCGGTGTCCTCGGCGATGGATTGGAGAAAGGTTTCGATCTGTCGACCCTTCTCCCGGCCACATCAGACCAGTCATATCTGGTCGACTCTCCTCTGGCGTACCACTATCTTTATCATGTCGCCTCAGGTGATAGACAGATCTTTGCGCTGTTCTCCACTACCAGGAGCCAGGCGCACATAGTCATCCTGAATCGGACAAGAGATGCACAGGGTCTGCCTAATGTGGATAAAATTTACTCAGAGCTGCTTTCTCGGAAGTTGCAGGACTCCTCTACGGAAGAGTCACAGAATGCCTTTGAGTATCAAGAAAACATTCGTTTCAAGACCATTCAGGTGATGACTCGTCGAAAAGCTCACTTGGAAGTTGGCGACTTGATCCGCAAACTGAGAAGCGACGAGACACAGCCTGCGATTATGGTCATTCAGTCGCAGCAAAAGGACCGATTATGCCACGATATTCCAATCTTGAAAGAGTACCCGACACTGGCAGTCAAGCCGGAAGTGTCTGACATGGATCTGCCACCTCTCGGTTGGCAAGCGTTCATCGCTCGACGAATCGTAACACACTATTTGTATCTGGCGGCATGGATCCAGCACTTAGCTCTGCTCGCACGATATGGCGATGTTCCGCTTTGTAACTTGGAAACCGATGACCCTCGTTTCCTGATCGACGTTGCGTACGCGCGACGTCTGCAGCAGAGCAATGTCGTTCTGTGGTGGTCAAACGGACCTCGACCTGACCATGCGGGCTATGAAAAAGACGATATCGTGGGCCCGCTGGAGAAGGTGAACATGCCCTCAGTCAACACGCCGGGTGCCTACTCAACGGTGTGCATTGAATTGGACATCCGAAATTTGGCAATCAACACCATTCTTACATCTTCCATCGTCAATGACATGGACGGGGGTAACACCTTGCTGGCCCCGTCTGCCAACGGGACGGATGACTCGGGGGTCCTGTACTCAGAAAAGGCCTTCGCGTCAGCCGGCGCCTTGGTCCTGCGAGAGATGGTCAAGAGTTGGTGGACCGAAGCATGTGCGGGTAACAGTATGGCGGACATTATGGTTCAACATCTGATTCGATGGGTCGAGAGCCCTGTCTCATGCCTGTATGACCGATCGCTTCACAATTATGTTCGCCTGCTTTCGCGAAAATCCTTCCAGCGGTTAATGGCTGAGTTCCGACGCGTTGGCTCCAATGTGGTCTTCGCCAGTCCCACTCGGCTTCTGCTTCAGACGACCAAAACAGAGGTCGGCAATGCCTACGCCTACAGTCAGTATGTGATCAAGTCCATCCGAGCCAATCCGTCGTTCCACTTTATCGACCTGGACATCAAAGAGTACTGGGACTATCTCGTCTGGTACGATGAATACAATTTTGGCGGCAAGGGATGTCAAAAGGTGGTCGAAGCTGAGAAGCAAGAGCTCGAAACCGTGATGCATTGGCAGCTGAACCGCTTGTTGCCGATTCCAATGCAAATCATCTTCCATGATTGGGTGGTGGAGTTTATCGAGCTCATGCATTCAGCTAAACACCCGGACCTCCAAGAGAATGAAATCTCATCAACACCACGCCTCACGCAGATCCCCATCGGAAAACCCAACGATGTGGATGACGAAGGCTTATCCGCCATTCTTGCAGAACGGTTCTCCAAGCCACTCAAGAAACAGATTTCGGGTCTGATACGCCGCCAGCGAGATGAGATGCTCCATCCTGAACTTGTCTCCGACTACGCTTTCCCTGTGCTTCCTGGAGTGTTGGTTGATCCCAAGGGCGACAAACGGAATCCGGCTCTTGAGCTGGTCAAACTGCTGATGCAGGTACTCAGTTTGTCCAAGACCACAACTCTTGAATCCCGCCTGCTTCGTCGAGAGCTTTTGGCACTCTTTGAGGTGCGTGAATTCAGCAAAGAGGGACGCTTTGAGAATCCGAGTGCCACGTTGAAACTTGCTGAGCTCACCTGTAACGCCTGCTGTTTGATCCGTGATCTTGACCTTTGCCGTGATGAGGATGTCCTTCTTGAGCCCGGTGCAGATAATGACAAGGCGCCCAAACCATGGCGATGCCCATTCTGCCAGACTGAATACGATCGATTGACCCAGGAAGAAAGCCTCATTGGGCGGGTGCATAGCCTCGTGGTTGAGTGGCAAACGCAAGATCTCAAATGTTCCAAGTGCAGTGGACTCAAAGTGAGTGAGTTCATGGAGCATTGCTCCTGCAGTGGCCAGTGGACGGCGACGGTTGATCTCAAGGAAACGGAGAAAAGACTGCGAGTGTTGCACAGCGCTGCCAAGTTTCATAGCCTGCAATTGCTCCAGGGAGTTGTGGAGGAGGTATTGGCCCATCTTTAGACGACCAAGCCGAATAATTGATTCCATTCGAATCACATCGACGTACTGTATTGGGGAATCTATGAGTGTCGTTGCGTTCTTCCTATTGCGTGCCTATTCCCCCTACTGTTTGTTTTCATTTCTGAGATGTTCGAGCATGGTATCCCGGCGTTCTTGCGTTTCAACCAGCATACCATTGGTGTTGGTTATCTCAGTCGAAAAAAATTATTCAGTTCCCTTTGCATACTTATATTCCGGTTCATGAAGGTTGTTGTGTACTGAGCTTGCCGCTCGGTAGAGTTGTAGATCACCCAATTAGCTGTTGACGATCCTTTTCTGCGCTCCGTCCCAACGGGAGCGGTGTCTTTGATGAGGACAAGCTTCAGCACTATCTTGAGGATCCTAGGTCTTCTGTGGCAATTTCCCTAGGATACCTATGAAGAACAGGTGAGCCTTCCGACGCTATTTGGTACTATGATTTTGTCTACTCATCGCGCCCAGAAGAGTGGTTCTTGAATGCTTTTCTCGGCCGTCTTCATCGGGCGTGAGGAGTGGATTATAATTATTAACCGCCCCCCCCCCCTCCTTCCCCTCCTTCCCCTCCTCTCCTCAACCTCCGCAGCGTGTGCGTGTTTGACTCGCGCCTCATAATCGTCATGGCGCAGCCCCAGAAACCTCAGATCCAACCTTGTCGCTATAAGACTGGCAAGACTCTTGGTGCAGGCTCCTACTCTGTGGTCAAGGAATGTGTGCACATCGACACCGGACGGTTCTATGCCGCCAAAGTGATCAACAAACGTCTGATGGCCGGGCGGGAGCACATGGTATGTGACAGGCCCAACGATGGGGGAGTCGCGCATCACGATATATCGTTGGATGAGTTACTTTCGGTGTGGCAAGATGCTCATTCGAGCCTTTCTAGGTTCGCAATGAGATCGCAGTGCTGAAGAAGGTGTCGATGGGTCATCAGAACATCCTCACTCTGGTGGATTACTTTGAGACTATGAACAATCGTGCGTGGGTGTGAAACTCTAAAAGAATGACCGACTCGATGTCATCGACTGACAAATATCATGGGTGCTCTCCAGTATATTTGGTCACTGATCTCGCGCTCGGCGGAGAACTATTCGATCGCATCTGTCGAAAGGGCAGCTACTACGAATCTGACGCTGCAGACCTCATTAGAGCCGTCCTCTCAGCTGTCGCCTACCTCCACGATCACGGTATCGTTCATCGAGACTTGAAACCCGAGAATCTCCTGTTTCGCACCCCTGAAGACAACGCAGATCTGTTGATTGCGGATTTTGGTCTCTCGCGAATCATGGATGAAGAGCAATTCCACGTTTTGACCACAACATGTGGTACGCCGGGATATATGGCCCCGGAGATCTTCAAGAAGAGTGGTCATGGAAAGCCTGTGTGAGTGCCAAATCTGTCCATGTCAAATCCTGTCGCGATCCTCGTTGCGGAACATTGTCTACGGCCCTGGCCTTTTTCTCTTTATTGATCTGATTCCGGGGCTGTGCAGTGATATCTGGGCCATCGGAGTGATCACCTACTTCCTACTCTGTGGCTACACGCCATTTGACCGAGACTCCAACCTGGAAGAGATGCAGGCCATCCTCGCCGCCGACTACTCATTCACTCCGCTCGAATACTGGCGCGGTGTATCACAAGAAGCTCGCAACTTCATCAACCGATGTCTTACAATCGACCCACAAAAGCGAATGACCGCTCATGAGGCACTCCAACACCAATGGGTCAACCCACCGTACGACCTGGCCAAGATCGGTTCCGGAGAAGATCTTCTCCCCACGGTCAAGAAGAATTTCAACGCTCGACGTACTCTTCACCGTGCCATCGATACCGTGCGCGCGATCAACAAATTGCGCGAGGGAGGCGGCTTTATGATGGACGGAGTCATGAGCATCGATCCGAAACCAGAACGTGTCAATGGCCAAGAGGTTGTCGAAGAGAGTCATCAAAGCGGAGCTCCTTCGAGTAAAGGCGGCGATGGGGATCTTATGCAGATTGACAGTCGGGGCAATGCACGTGGACAGACGGAGGAGCAAATACGAGAGCAGGAACGAAGGGTGAAGGACATGGTTGCTGGACTCTGGAGTCGCGGCCACGGGAAATGAAGAGTGTAAGGAGTTGGCGCCCCTTGTCTGAACTCTGAAGTATCCAGAGCTTCCTGGCTGTTTTCTGTTGACGGTGACCTGCCCGGATAGTTACCTTGAGCGTACAGCGATGTATTGCATCTGATCTTTATATAGTTACAATGATCTATCCAAAGATACCCTATGAGGATTCCCTCAACGACAAGAGCTTACTTGAGGCGCATACTAAGCTTTACTCCCATTTTTAAGCTCGGTCCGTTCTGTACTGCCATCGTCTCCGAACCATTGTATGTGTTCTTCATAAGAGAACGAGCGAACAGTCGCCCCCGAGAGCCTTCAGAGTTGCCTACCTACACAACAGCCTAAATTCAGGAGAGAGGACAAAAAGAAAGTAAACTTCATTCATAGGTTGTTATCATCGGTGCTCGTCGGGCCATGCATCTACTCAAATAAGAATAAGCCAACAAAAAAAAATCCCCGCCATGCACAGGAAGGACATGAAGTCCATGGACGCCGAACGTTCTATAAAATCAGGCTGATCCCAAGATTTCCGGGCCATCGTCCAGCGACAGCACCCACTTCCGCCACTCCTGCCAGTCCTCATAACTAGCACTGACTTTGTGACCCTGGTATCGAACAGTGCGAAAATCAGAGACCTGTTCCCAGGGCTTGGTACTGCCGGAGCTGGTTCCGGTGCGAAGCAAACGGCGAGCCACACCACTGGAACCTCCGTCCCATCCTGCTTTGCGCATGAGACTCTCGATCGTCTCTTCTTTGGTCCATCCCTGTTCTACGGCGACGTCGGGGAGATATGTGGCCCCGTATCGTCGGCCGCGATGAACGAAAGAGATGCGAATGCCGTGGGTTCCCAGGGACCAGTCTAGAGCATTGGTGCAGGGTTCGAACGAGCCCAGGAGGGTGAGCGAGCATGAGAGTGACGGTAAAAGAGATCGTGGAATGGGAGAAAAGCGAGAATCGTCAAAGGCACTAGAATGGCACATTTGCGGAGACACGACGTCAGTCAGGTCTCTACGTTTGAAGAGATGGGGAATGGAAGGAGTATCAATGGGGATGAGCACGAGCGACTGGAAGTATGAGAGCATAAAAGGGGAGATCAATATCACGTACGAAGTCAGGGCATAAGACTTGAGGCCGGCCTCGAGATCTTGTGCTTCGAATGTACCTATACAGCCTCGGAGAGACTTGTGGCCCCGTGACATGGTGTTCCAAGTGACGAATAGAGGATATCGCTGCCCGGTAGAGGTTGCTCTTGCGCTCACTCGTTCAGACCGAGCGCTGGGTGTTGTTGCGGCCGTGCTACTAGACGCTCCGGATCGCGAGGACATGTTGGAAGCACGAGACGGGGTCGTGGCAAGACTGGATGAATCGGAAGAAGTTTCACTTTGTAAACGACTAATCACGGATGGTCTTAAGCTTCGAGAGCTATCCGACGGTGTGACCCTGGGTGCAGATTTGCCCTCCGCATTGGTGACAGCTTTATGTATAGATGCTTCTTCCGCATCCTCATCATCATCCTCCTCTTCGTCGTCGTCAAGCTGATCTCCCACATGGGCAAGTTTCTTGGAGTGTTCGTGTTTTTCCCACAAGGACTCTATGATGCTCAGAGCAGGAGGTGCTCGGTCTTCATATGACGCTAATAGTGTTTCAAAACAGTAGTAGCACTGCGAAATGTTTGCCATGGTCTTGTCAAGTGCGCGAATGGCTATCTCAGGCGCTGCGGACGCTGAATGTTCAGGATGAAATCACGGACAGCCGATCGTCTCGCTGCCACACCCTCTGGCTTTTGCGGTCACTGTGAGGATGCTCTTCCAACTCCTCACTGTATCCTCCCCAGATAAGATAGATCGGAGAAGGTCTTATCAGAATCGTGGGGGAAGGTGTGGGGCTGCGGTGTAACTGCTTGGAAAAGCACAGACTAGACGATGGGGCAGCGGACTTGGGACTGCAACAGTGTTCGAATCGGACCGGGGCCGTGACAACTGGAGTAGACAGCACGATTATGGAAGGATCGCCATGGAAAAGGGTCTGGGTGGAAGGATGGATGAGGAGGAAGGCACAAGACATCAGTTGATCTGCGGGAAAGTGCCTGATCGCACGTGATGACCAAGGAGGTCCATGTCTTCCGAGTACTTCACTTCACGCTGTCGTATACAACTGTAGCCTCTTAATGTCCAAGTCCAACAGATGGAAAGCTGGGTCATTGGTTTCCTGATTCGAATTCACCGTGCCCAATGGTCGGCCAACGTACTTTCAGCTACAAAGAGTATAATGGGATAAGGCTTAAAGTGGAGAACTCAATCATCATTTTGACGCCTTAAAGTGGATTAAAATGTGGTCAACATGGACGACTTCCTGATGTTGTTCGACTCCAATACCGAATGTTTCAGTATGACCAATAAAATGGACAGAGATGCAACTACATATATGACGGAGTGATTAAGAAAGTGTAGTCAATGTGCAGGTCCAGTGCTACGCGACATGCGTAACACCAAAATCACGTTACTTTTCTGATCGCTCCTGAAATTCAAAGTTTCGCGCTGTTGAAGAGACGCCCAGGGAAAGCCAGATTATGGCCTCCCTCGCTTTTTAGAACAAGAAAGAAGATATCCAAAAGGTATGCAAAAGAAAAACAGAGAATAAAGGTGAACCCCAAAATGTCCTTAGGTTGAAAAAGCAGACCGGTATACCAAACCCCAATAAACGCACCACGTGGTATTTATCAAATCTGCCGACGCTTCGTTGATGATGTTGAACTCGCGAGATCCCCAAGTTGAGGAGGGATCTCTCTTCGTGACTTTCGTATGCAAGAAACAAAAAGGTTTTAAAGGAAAAGACAAGATGAACGATAGAGATTGTTCGCTAAACCACTCATGCATCTGGCTTAGATAGGGAGAGGGTAGGTGCTAGCCCAGCCAGCAATTTCCTTGCGGAGCTCCAAAATCTCGGGGACGCTCTCGGAGGCAACCTTGGCCTTGAAGTCCTTCAGCTTATTGGCCTCCTTGGGAAGCTCGCTTTGGATCTTGGTGCACAGGTTGATGGCCTGGTCGATGTAACCAGCAATGCGCTTGAAGTCATCCTCTCCCATACCACGAGAAGTCATGGCCGGGGCACCAATGCGGATACCGCAAGGAGTAAGGGCGGACTTGTCACCGGGAATGGAGTTCTTGTTGCAAGCAATGTTGATCTGCTCAAGAACGGCCTCAACACGGGCACCGTCGAGGCTCTTAGGGCGCAAGTCGACAAGCACCATGTGGCTGTCAGTACCATCAGACACGAGCTTGTGGCCGAGAGCCTTGAACTCGTTCTCGAGGGCCTTCGCGTTCTTAATGACCAGTTCCTGGTACTGCTTGAACTCGGGAGTAGCAGCCTGCTTCAGAGCAACGGCCAGAGCGGTGATGGTGTGGTTGTGGGGGCCACCCTGGTGACCGGGGAAGACGGAGAAGTTGATCGGACCCTCAAGATCGTACATGATCTCCTTGCCAGACTTATCGGTGCTGCGGACACCCTTGCGGAAGAAGATCATGGCACCACGAGGACCACGGAGGGACTTGTGGGTGGTGGTAGTGACGACATCGGCATACTCGAAGGGGGAGGGAATAACACCGGCGGCGATCAGACCGGAGATGTGAGCCATGTCAACGACGAGGTAGGCACCAACCTTGTCTGCGATCTGACGCATGCGCTTGTAGTCGATCAGACGGCAATAGGCGGATGTGCCGGCGACAAGGATCTTGGGACGGTACATCTCAGCGTTGGTCTCGAGCTGGTCATAGTCGATGATACCAGTCTCCAAGTTCACGCGGTAGGGGAAGGTCTCGAAGTAGGTGGAGACAGCAGAGATCCTGAATAGAGTGACACATTTGTTAGCCATGTTCGGAGAATCAATTGAGTTTGGTTTTGATGCCATTGGGGATTGATGACTCACTTGCGGGCAGGGGTCTGGTAACCGTGAGACAAGTGACCACCGTGGGGAAGGTCAAGACCCATCAGACGGTCATGGGGGCGCATGAGAGCCTGATAAACCTGCAAGTTGGCAGGGCTACCACTGAGGCACTGAACATTGACACCCCACTTAGAGGAATCCAAGTTGAAGGCCTTGAGGGCACGCTGCTGGCAGGTGGTCTCAATGGCATCAATGTGCTGGTTGCCACCGTAGTAACGGGCACCGGGGTAACCCTCGGAGTACTTGTTGCACATGGGCGAGCCAAGGGCATCGAAAACGGCACGAGAAGTGAAGTTCTCCGAGGCAATCAGGACGACGGACTCGCGCTGACGCTGAACCTCCTTGGCCTAGAAGAGAACAAAAGCATGTCGTGTTAGTGGCGACTCGTCACAGACACTGCCATTGAAAGCACCGTAGTGCCTCTTTGGATGGAACAACTGAAGCTGGGAGACCGAGGTAAAAGCTTTTCCTTACCATGATCTCAGCGACCTCGGGGTCAGACTCCTTGAGGGAGTTGTGCATTTGCTATGAGTCGAACAATGAGTCAACAGGGTGGCCAGGTATGAAAGGCGGCTGACTCGAATACTCACGTCCTTGTGGGACTCGGGCAAGGCGTAAGAAGACATGGTGTGGATGAATGTGATGACTTTTGTGGAGGGAAAAAGAAAAGTCTAGGAAATCTCGAGGGAGATGAGAGGGCTATATAGGGATTGTCCGGGATGGCGAATTGTGAAGAAAAATGTAAAATGCTAAAAAGGTGGGGGGACCTTGACAGGAGGGGCGGAGAGAGTGGGTGCCTCAGGCCATGAGGCCAGGAGATGGCCACCGAAGAAGTCCGCCATCGGAGTCAGTCGCCGCAGGAGCGGTCGCGTCTCGGGTCCATCCAGGCGGTCAAGGGGATATTCGCCTCTAATTCGATTTGGTAACGGCGGGCGTCCGTGTTTGACGATATCGATCTATGGAACCGCTGTGGACTGGGCCTGAGACTTTTTTCCACGGGTTTCGAGAAGTCATCGGCAAAAGAATGGATGCAGTAGTCTCAAATCGTGGTACACTGTCCACCGGTCCAGTGTCCACTGTCCACTGTGTCCACAATCCAGTGGTACAAGGATCGCAGTGCAACACAAATAAGAGATCGCTAAATCGAAGCAATGTGCTTATTTCTCTTGAACAAGTTATCCGATAAAAGTGGCAATTGCAAATATCAGAGCCCAGCTTGTCCCCTGCGTCCCAACCCCCGCATTAACTGATTGGATGCTGGCCAAATTGGTAATCTAGAAAAATCAATGCCAATAATGGGTATTTCCTGCGGTCTGAACGCCATGTGAAAGGGTATCGCGCAGTTTTAAAAGCAAATAAATGATCATTTGAGCCTGATCGGCACCGCCACATGTGCCTTGACCGTGATGGAGGTCCTCCAGACAGGTCAGAGGGGTTGTCAACGACTCAATCGTAGCTCTCCTCCAGCCATCTAATCGCGTGTAATTTCCATTTGTTCCTGGGGAGCTTCGCGAGCGCGATTGCCAAAGTCCGAGATTACGGCATGTAAACGAGCGATGCGGTCTTCGAGCTCTGTGATCTCGGCTTGCTGCTCTTCCACCGACCTGTCTACGTCGGGAAGCGCTTCCACAACCGCGCGCGCTTTCTGTATGCGAACTTTGACGGAGCTCGTAGCAGTAGGAATATCTTTGACATTGAGAGCGGGCGGACCGTTTGAGCCCTGCGCAGACAAGTCGGGTATGAGGTGAGCAGCGGAGGGATCGTTGCTGTGGCCATTGGATATGTTCGGCGCCGTGGGATGTGTTTGCGATTGAGAGTCGCCCGAGGGACCTGAAAGCCCTGCGTGCTCTTCGTGGACGCCGCTTGAGCCGCCCTGCGGATTCTGTGGTGTAAGGAGACGAAGGAGAATACCGTGGAGAGGCGGAACAATCTCAAACGTCTGTGGTGCTGGGAAAGGCACCACCGTCGCAGGTGTCTCCAGCGCGTCCTTGGAGGGACTGTCCGGGATGACCGACAGCTTCGGCAGCGGAGTGCCTATCGTGGGGGATCGAGAAGTCATCACCAAGCTGTGTCTCGGAGACTGGTGATCTGCGAAACGGAGCAAAAATGAATACACAATAGCGAATGAGACTCGAGCGGTCAGTAACGCACTGGCGCTTTAGTGCGAGAGAGTCGGGGAGCTCGGAGGATGTGAGTCTGTGACGTCGGGTGAACGGGCCCAACTCGTCACCGGGAGCAGCCCCTCCTTCACCGGCGCTCGTATTTTTCCAAATGCTCTGATTATTCCCCCGCTCCGCCACTGTTCTTTACTTCACATCAGGTTCAGCGGACTTAAAGGTAAGTTGCAGCGTATTGGAAGCTCGCCCACTCTTGTCAATTGTCTTCTAGTTGATTTTGAAGCTCACGGCTGGTCTACAAATTACAGATCCTACTACTACACCATGGCGTCCGTCCAACACAAGGTCGCTCTGAGTACGATCAACCCCCTCAGAACCCTGTTGAGAAGTGACAATCCACGGCTAACAGAACACTCAAGTTGTCATCGATGGCTGGGGTATCGCTGGCCCCAACTCGCCCCCAGAGGGTGATGCCATTGCGGCCGCGGAGACCCCCTACATGTCGGGTTTCGCCGAGCCCAACTCCAAGACTGCTCAGGGTTATACCGAGCTCGATGCCTCCTCGTTCGCCGTCGGTCTGCCCGAGGGTCTCATGGGCAACAGTGAGGTTGGTCACCTAAACATCGGTGCCGGTCGTGTGGTCTGGCAGGACAGTGTTCGTATCGATCAGACTCTCAAGAACGGCGAGATGAACAAGGTCGAGAACATCGTGAAGGCCTTCACCCGCGCCAAGGAGGGCAATGGACGTCTGCACCTCTGTGGTCTGGTTTCCGACGGTGGTGTTCACTCCAACATTACCCACCTGTTCGGTCTCCTTGAGGTCGCCAAGGAGATGCAGATCCCCAAGGTCTTCATCCACTTCTTCGGTGATGGTCGTGACACCGACCCCAAGAGCGCTGCCATCTACATGGAGCAGCTGCTGAACAAGACCAAGGAGCTCGGTGTCGGCGAGATTGCCACCGTTGTGGGCCGCTACTTCATCATGGATCGCGACAAGCGCTGGGAGCGTGTCGAGATTGGTATGAAGGGCATGGTCACTGGCGAGGGCGAGGACAGCTCCGACCCTATCAAGACCATCAAGGAGCGCTACGAGAAGGGAGAGACCGACGAGTTCTTTAAGCCCATCATCGTCGGTGGACAAGAGCGCCGTGTGCAGGGTGAGTTTCTTCTCCATCTTTGTCTTCTTTTTCTTCCTCTTCTTCGTCCAAGGACGACTGTTGGTTATTGAGTGTGTGCTAACGGGCAAGCCAGATGACGATACTCTCTTCTTCTTCAACTATCGCTCCGACCGTGTTCGTGAGATCACTCAGCTTCTGGGAGACTACGACCGCTCCCCGCGCCCCGACTTCCCCTACCCCAAGAACATCTCTCTGACCACCATGACTCGGTACAAGACTGATTACACTTTCCCCGTGGCTTTCCCACCTCAGCACATGGGTAACGTGCTCGCTGAGTGGCTCGGCAAGAAGAACGTCCAGCAGTGCCACGTTGCTGAGACTGAGAAGTATGCTCACGTCACTTTCTTCTTCAACGGTGGTGTCGAGAAGCAGTTCCCCGGCGAGATTCGCGACATGATCCCCTCGCCCAAGGTTGCTACCTACGACCTGGATCCCAAGATGAGTGCCGCTGCCGTGGGCGCTAAGATGGCTGAGCGCATTGGTGAGAACAAGTTCGACTTTGTCATGAACAACTTTGCTCCCCCCGACATGGTTGGCCACACCGGTGTCTACAAGGCTGCCATCGAGGGTGTCGCAGCCACCGACAAGGCCATTGGTGAGATCTACGAGGCTTGCAAGAAGAACAACTACATTCTGATGATCACCTCTGATCACGGGTAAGTTTCCCCCATTGGTCACCTGCAGCAGACAGGGAAGCATAACGTTGTGCTAATGAAACTCGACAGTAACGCCGAAGAGATGCTCAACGACAAGGGTACTCCCAAGACCTCCCACACTACCAACTTCGTTCCTTTCGTGATGGCCAACGCCCCCGAGGGTTGGAGCCTGTCCAAGGACCGTGGTGTGCTCGGTGACGTCGCACCTACTGTCCTTGCCGCCATGGGCATCGAACAGCCCGAGGAGATGACTGGAAAGAGCCTGCTGGTGAAGGCCTAAGCAGAGAAGGTGAATAGACCAATACCTGGAAGTGTGTAATGTTGATGTACATGATAAACGAATAGAAAATCAAGGTTTTCAGATGCAGCGGATTTTGATGTTGTAGATACGCGTGCATTTGGTGACCCAGTCATTAGTTATGACCTGTGTAGGTTTTTTCCTACTTATTGTCCAGGGTGTGAAACACGAGCCCGCTCGATGATGGTTTGTTTCTCATCTAAGGAATTGCCTTTCAATTGATTCAAGTTCCCGTGTCGTCTGAGACGTAAGAGTGTCACCAGTTTATGCGGAGGCTTGAGCAGCTTGCTGCTGTACTTGGCTTTGGACTTGCATGATCTGTGTGGCATCACTGATTAGTGTCTCCATTCAGATTGGAAATAGAAAGGGACCTAGCTGTACCTCTGCGCGTTTTTTGTCGGCCGTATCTTGTTTCTCCTCAATCTCCTTCTCGATGCGCTTGCTGTAACCAAAAAAAAAATCAGCGCGGATTACCTTAGCGGCCAGGACGACATCGAACGAACATCTCTTTCTCAATGAACTCCAAACGACTGTTGACAGCCATGACAGCTTCTGTCTTCTCTTGTTTCAACAGAACAGGCCCAACGAGCTTGTATATATTCGAGTCATCGTCGAGCTGCGCAAATTCGCTTTGCACGCCTTGGTTCTCCTGTTGTTGTGACTCTAGCTTTTGACGGGCATCGACCAGACCCTCGAGATCTGCAACGAAGAGATCAGCAATGTGCTCACAACGAATATCAAACGGTACATTTTGCAATGGCTCTCACCAGTCTGTAGTTGCTGGAACTCGTCTGAGAGCGCCTGAAGCTTGTTCTGGGCGTCCATGGCGTCGGTTGGCGGGGAAGTGGGAGAAGGGAAAACCGACTACCTGCTGCCCGCTCCGTCGACACCCCAAATGGCTCTTCACTCTCTCGTCACTCTGCTCGATCTCTCACCAACCCGCATCCACCCTTACCAACCCTCACAACAGCTCCGGTCGGCTCGATTGCCTTAATTCACTGTCGCTTTTGGCTTAGCTAGATCCCGCCTGTCGTTCGCCGAGCCCGCCACGCTTTTCCAAGTCCAGAGAACCCACCGACGTTCTCCCCTCCATCTCCCCGCTTCACCCACTCCGCATCCGCCGTCACCACGTCAGTCCAAGACGTGACGCACAAACCTACGATCTCCGCAGGCCAAGATGAGTAACACGGATTTTCTGGGCAGGGCTATCGATACGGTCAAGAAGGCCATCGAGAATGACAACGAGGGCGAATACGAGAAGGCCTATCAGCTCTACTACTCCGCATTGGAGTTGTTTATGCTGGCACTGAAATGGGAAAAGAACCCCAAGTCCAAGGAGATGATCCGCGCCAAGACCGGAGAGTATATGGATCGCGCTGAGAAGCTCAAGAATCATCTGGCTTCCGCAGATAAGAAGAAGCCGAGCGCTGTCGGCGCGAATGGCAAAGTTGCGCCGGGAAGCGGGAAGGGAGGGTATGATCTGCTCCAGCTATTGCCTTTTGTTTGCAATTTACGGTTGTTTCGGGAATAGGCTATGGCCATTTCTATCGGCGGCGAGTAAATGTATAGGGGCGACTTGAGGCTGACTGTTGCTTGCTACTAGGGGCCAGGAGGACGATAACGGCGAGGATGCGGAAGCGAAGAAACTACGATCGGCTTTGCAGGGAGCTATTCTTTCGGATAAGCCGAATGTGAAGTGGGAAGATGTCGCTGGTCTCGAAAGCGCGAAGGAAGCCTTGAAGGAGGCTGTGATTCTTCCCATCAAATTCCCCCATCTGTTCACAGGCAAGCGGCAACCTTGGAAAGGAATATTGCTCTACGGACCCCCCGGTACAGGAAAGTCTTACCTCGCAAAAGCCGTTGCAACCGAGGCAAACAGCACATTCTTCAGCGTCAGCAGCAGTGATCTAGTCTCGAAGTGGATGGGCGAAAGTGAAAGGTAAATAAACGGCCATCCTTGATTGTCGGCGCGCTATGACGCACGAGGCTGACGGATCTGGTAGGTTGGTCAAGCAACTCTTCAATATGGCTCGTGAGAACAAACCGGCCATCATCTTCATTGACGAAGTCGATGCGCTATGCGGACCTCGTGGAGAGGGTGAATCCGAGGCGTCTCGACGTATTAAAACAGAGCTCCTTGTTCAAATGGACGGTGTCGGAAATGACTCTCGTGGAGTACTAATTCTCGGCGCTACGAATATTCCATGGCAGCTCGACGCTGCTATTCGGCGACGATTTCAGCGTCGTGTCCACATCAGTCTTCCAGACTTCAATGCACGGACAAAGATGTTCATGCTGGCTGTGGGCTCGACCCCTTGCCACATGACTCCAGCCGACTACAAAACGCTAGCGGAAATGAGCGAAGGCTATTCCGGTAGTGATATCAGTATCGCCGTGCAAGATGCTCTGATGCAGCCAATTCGTAAGATCCAAACGGCGACGCATTACAAGAAGGTTTGTGGCATCGAATCCATAGATTTTGAAGGTGGGCCTTTTGATGCTGACATGGCGTGCTTGCTTTCCTATTTTTAGGTGACTGTTGATGGAGTTGAGAAGCTGACTCCTTGCTCACCGGGTGATGCTGGTGCGATGGAGATGACTTGGCTCAGTATTGAAGCAGAGCAGCTGCTCGAGCCTCCACTTGTCGTGAAAGACTTCATCAAGGCGATCAAGAACTCCCGACCAACTGTTAGCCACGAAGATTTGACACGGAACTCAGAGTGGACCAAGGAATTTGGAAGCGAGGGAGCTTGAACGGCGGGTCTCATCATGCCGGAATTGTGGCTACTGTCGCCGTTAAATCACCCTCGAAAGGTCATTCATTCATCCTGGGTTCGTTCAAGGTCTCAGGGCGACTTCAACCGAACCAGCGCAGCTGCCCTAATCGGAACAATGGCAATCGAGGATGGAATTTGATATTGACCGAACTGCATACTGGTGCTCTTTTGCATTTGTGCACCGCCTCCAGTTGGGTGATATTGTTGAATGCCCATTGGCTAGTTCTTTTGCACAGCCCATGTATTCAGGGCTGGGTTTTCTTCTGTCTTCTGTTTTTTCTTCCTCCTTTCTTGTGATACTTTGTTAATAGTCGAGCCAGGCGTTGATTGGGCACACAAGAATTCTCTATTCCACCTTTGCTCATGCATGGTCTTGCTTGGCCATTTAGCAGTGATATATGCATGTCTTGAAAATAGTTTCTCGCTTGTTCTAATCTACCAGCTTTGCATGATATATGTAGTTCCCACCTGCGTTAATTAACCCGCTGGGTATTTTTTCGAGATCGGATCCAAGCGGACGTGAAGTACTTGTTATGCGTGCTTCTATTACCATCGATTGTGCCTCGACGTCGAAAGACCACTCAAACTCTGCGCTACAACAGTCTTCTTGATTACGAGAGCGCCCAAGGTGGCCTGGGCCTCATTGTCACACTGGAGGTCATTGTGATGGACAAACCTGGAGGCCAAGGTTGAAATTCGCCTACTTTTACAAGAGACTGAGTACTCATTGGGCAATGGGTGGATCTTATTGACCAAACATCACCTAAGTACAAACGTACCAAAAAAAAAGGCACGTCAAATTGGCCGCATCACTCCAAAACACCGCATTGATCAAAATTGGACGTGTAGGGGAATCTCTCGTGGCAGCAAGTCAGAACGAGACGCTCAAAAACCAAATCAGACATCCGTCAAAGGCACAAATCAACTTGAGAAAAGCACAATAGGGAAAAAGGGGCGCCCTCTTGTTAGAGATGGAGAGTTTACGACCCGGACAGGCTCTTGCTGGATGTTTCACGACGCTTGAGTAATTCGCTCTTGGCTCGTTTTAAGCCTTCGCCAATCTTCTTGGTCTGGCCCCAGGCTTGACTCATCCGCTTCATACGGACGGTTGCCAGGACGAGTGAAACGGCAGTCTTGAGCTTGCGGCGAGGTGTTCTAGCAGTGTTTCGGTCACGGGCTTGGACGCCCATCTCAGAGATCATGCGAAGGTCGGCCTCATTGCTGAATAGAGTGATAATCCAAGGTTAGTACTCAGTTCCCGGAATTGAGATGAACAGGAACGGAAAAGAAAGGAAGACTAACCAAGCGATGCGGACCCGTTCACCCAGCTCCATCAGACCCTTGCTCCAGGCCAAATCACGACGAAATTTCTCTTCTCGGCGCAGGCGAGCACGAAGCCACATAATTTCCTTGCCGAGACCACGCATTTCTTTCTCGTGCTGGCCCTTGCTGGAACCTTTGAGATTGGCCATTCTCTTCACGGCCTCGTCGTAACGTCGTTGAAGAGCGTCAAGTTCCTTGCCAGCCATCTCTGCCTTGCGGGCGCACAAAGTGCGCTCTTCTCGGATACGCTGTACTTGACTCTTGAGCTCGTTCAAACGCGAGTCTCGCTCAGAGAGTTTCAGAGCCAACGCCTCTGCCTCGATTGTCGACGACTTGAGAAGTTCATGGAGATCTCTTTGGTCTTCCTCTCTCATGGCAGCACGTTCCAGATCACGATTTTTGACCTTCATTTCCTTTAATGAACGATGGGCCTCCGACAATTGCTTCCGAAGATTTCGCAACTCATCGTAAAGTTTGTTGGATGGAGAGTCTCGTGGGGAATGTGGGTCGTATTTGTTCATCAATGCCTCGTGAAGGTCCCGCTCGAGGTCTCCAACGCGTGACTTGAGAGACCGTGCAATGTTCTTCTGCTCCGTTTCCCGCTGGAGAAGAGTCTTTTCGCGCTTGCGAGCCTCTTCAAGGCTCTGGCGCACAAGCGACAATTCTCCGTGGGTACCAGAAGTCTCATGGTCTACGTTGGGCCGCTCTTGCTGAAGCAACGTCTCAAGCTCCTGAACACGTCGTTCGAAACGCTGCACCTTTGCTTTTGCCGAGGCCAGTTCGCGATCTCGATTGCCCGAGCCCGCTAGAAGCCTGTCCTGTAAACGATCAATTTCTGCAGAAAGACGACCCTCCTCGGCGGTGGCTCGCTCAATTTCTGTGCCTAGTTGCTTTTCCAGTATATCCTTGGCTTCCAACAAAGCGTTTCGATCACCCTGCAAACGCTTGGTTTCGCTTTCAAGGCGAGTCACAGTCCGTCGAAGTTCGAGTTTTTCTGGATCAAACCGCGCAGTGCTGTCCCCGTTTCCGAATTGAAGAAGTTGAGCTTGGGCAGCATCGCGCTCAGACTCAATCTCTCTGATAGAGGTTCGCATATCATGAAGCTCGACATGTGCGTTGGCAAGTTGATCACGAAGAGTTTGCCGATCAACAATCGCCCTCTGTAGCTGTCCTTCAAGTTCAGATGTGCTCTTTTGTACGCGATCCTTTGCATACTCCTGCTCATCGGCGAGACTGGACTGCAAGACGACAATCTCATCCTCGAGCGCCTGCACTTTGTCTTTGAGTAATTGCTCCTCCCTCCGCGAGATACGCAGTTCCTCTCTCACGGAGAGCAGATCACCGCGCTGTTCGTCCAGGATTTGTCGTTTCTGAGAAAGCTCATCACTAAGATTTTGAATTTGGCGGTTAAGAACAGCTTCTTCCTGCTGATGACGCTGGTTCTCACTGTCGATCGCGCTCTGCAATCTGGACTCTTTCCCGGACAGTGAGTGCTCCGCTTGCTGAAGGTTCTCAATGGTTCGCTTGAAACCCCTCGCTTGCTCCTCAGCACGCTCTTTTTGAGCCTCCAGAGCGCGTCTTCCACTCTCCCACCTGTCTTTTTCCAACGCAAAGTGACCTTCTTTGTCCTCGATCTCGTGCTGAAGTGACTCAATTTCGTCCTGAAGTCGGTCCAGCTCGACTTTATGTTGCCACTGTAGGCTCTGGCTATCTTGAGCTCTTGTCGTAGCTTCCTCAACAGCCGTTTGCAGCTCGCGGATTCGCGATTGTGCCCGTGTCAAATCATTCTGCAAACCACCAGACTCGTCCGTTAGGGCCTGGTGACGAGTGTGGAGGAGCTCCTTTTCCTCGGTCCGGCGCTGGAGAATTCCGGTAGTCTCCTTGAGCTCCACTAATGCCTTCTGGAGCTTATCATAAAGCACATCTCGCTCATGTTTGACGGAGTTCAAGTTGTCACCCAACCTCTCCGCGTCACTCTGTATATCATGCTGAGCGGACTGGTAACGTCTCTCGAGATGGGCGATTGTGTCTGTTTTGTTCTCGAGTTCTTTCTCAAGACGCTCGTTGATTTTCCGTAGTTGGTCGATTTCCTCTTCGAGCCTTCGAGCCTGGTCTTCGCGTTGTCGATTGAGTCCTTTCGTAGTAAATGATTTATCCATGATTTCTTCTCGAAGTTGTTGAAGCTCCTCTTCGGCGCGAGTTTTCGAGTCTAGAGCCTTTTTGATCGCATTGCTTGACTCTTGCCCTTCGGAGATGGCATCCTCAAGACGAGTCTGAAGCTCTCTAATCTGTTCTTTGGCACGGTCGAGCTCATACTGCACCTCCTCCCCGGCATTCGTCTCCTGGCCCTTTTCACGTAACTCTTCCAGTTCTTCGTCGCGTTCTTCAATGGCGCGATCCTTTTCACGTCCAGCTGCTTCAAGGTCCTCAATTTCATCCTGCAATTTTTCGATCTCTTCCGAGCGGCTTTCTTTGGCAATTCGCAATTCCTCTCTGAGATCGCGAAGCTCGTTGTCTCTCGATTTAATTTCCTCTCGCAGAACTTCCATTTCGCGCTGCACTTCCTCGTCGGTCACTCTGCGTCGCGCCTTGTCCCTCATCTCCGTGAGTTGCTGCTGGTAATCCTCCAAGTCACGTTCGGCTTTCTGCAAGCTTTGCTTGTATCGGAGGATATCGCGCTGCATTGTCACACGAAGTACTTTGAGTTCAGTGTTTTCCTTGAGTGCCGCGCTATTGTATTCAGGCCCTGCCTTCTCGAGCTGCTCCTCCATGTAGTGGATCTTCAATTTCAAATTCCAGTTGTCTTTATCAAGCCGGTCGATTATCTGTGGAAAAATTTAGCATTCATCTCCACAGAATTTCTCGGTGAAGAGCTCAAGACATACCCTCTCCTGCTCCTTCAGGGTCATGTTCTGCCCATCCCCCAAAACGCCCCTCCCGTCGCGTCCAAGAAGGGATGGCATCGGTGTAGATTGAGCGCTGCTGCTGGCAACACGCGGAAGAGGGGTGGGCTCGTCGACTGTCGCCTCTTCTTCGTAGATATCGGACATGTCGTTGGCGGGTAGTCTTGGGGTGTACGCAGCGCTGCGGCGGCTCGTCTCGCGCAAATGTGATGGAGTTCTCGGGTCGTCAACGCCTCGGTTCGAATTCGTATTCTTTAAAAAATTGTTCTTTGTCGCGCTTCGCATCAAGGGAGTGAACTCTCCACGAGCAGGTCCAGCAGATGGAAGTTGCCTTAACGCGCTTCTCGAGGACTTCGTCCCGCCATTTGCGCGCGGTGTGCCCGAGTTGGACACGTCTGACACGCGTTTCCGTCCATCCCCAAATCCTCTGATCACGTCGTGGTCCTTTGATGGCGTTGCGAACGAGTTCTCCAATGAATCGAGCGCGGAAAGATGTGTTCGGCCCGCGCTGCGAAACCCGTTGGTGAGATAAGTCGCGTTCCCGTCGATTTCGGTACGCGGCGTGTCGATATATGGGACCACCATTATGTCAAAACCATGCGACAGATGATCATGGGCAGTCAGCCATCCACCATCTCTCTCGAAATGCGTGAATCAGTATAAGAGATGCGAAGCGTGAGTTAAGCGTGTTGTGTCGAGCGCCCAACCAGAAGAGCCGTCGGAGAATGTTGATGTCTAGCCGGAACGGGATTAGTGCACGAGCCAAATGTGGGTCGCGACTCGCCGCTTTTTTTTCCCTTTCGCATTTTGACGATGACTGCCATGAGGTCATGCTTAACGGAGCTGAAGCTTACTCTCACCCCACTGAATTAACTATGGCCACGGAAGAAGATATTGCATGGTTCAAGTCAACTTTTCGTCCGATTCCCAAGCCTGAGCTCCCGGACGATGCGATTGACTACTTCATCTATTATCTCCCCTCCCCCACCCCCGCCGAGGTAGACGAAGCGGCAGAGGCCCGAGCGCGACTCCAGGAAGTTCAGCGAAGCGCTGCTGAATGGATCAAAAAGTTTTTGAAGGATTATATTTGGCAGCGGGAAGCGTTTCGCTTGGAACTAGTCAATGAGAACGGTAAGTGACTCTGACTACTTATGGCCTCATGCCCTGAGTCCTTTAGGCCATCTAGCGCAGCGCACCTTCTAATACATATCCAGGCATCCCTTCTCTCCGTGGCCGGACGAATTATGGCGACTCCATCGAGGATGAATGGCTGATCGTTTACGTTCTTCGTGAATTGACAATTAAGCACACGGATATGTGGGTTCGAGTTGTTGATAGTGACGGCGAATTCTTGCTTGTGGAGGCCGCGGGGACCTTGCCTGCATGGCTGGAGCCCGAGGTTGCGGATAACAGGGTGAGCAACACAACGCACATCCCATGCTGAAGCCTTGTCTGATTTTGCCCGTTCTTATCAACTCAGGTCTGGATTCACCAAGGTCACCTCCGCATCATCAAACCCCAGCAAGACAAAGGACGCAAGATCACGGAAAAGATCGATTTGTCCGAGGCGCATAAGATCATCCGAAACGAACCAGATCGCTTCATTAGATCAACAATTATCGAAGAGGAAGCATTCTATCGATTACGCAATTACCCTAAACAGATCAACGACAATCTTCATTCTGCGATCCTCACAGTTCCTCGCAAAGTTGCTTTCCTCTTACATCAGAAGCCAGCATACATCTCTCCAGCTGTGGAAGCCTTCTATATTCGAGACCCCATTGCTCTTAAGCCGTTGCGGACCAAAAATGCGTCCGACCTCATATTCGGCCCAGCAGACTTGGTTGATGTGAGCGTCAAATTCACGCGAGTGGGATTTGCCCAGCTGAAAAGCCAAGAGTTCCCTGCGCCCAACACCTGGTCTTCCAAGTTGCCGCCAATGGACGACTCAAAGACGTATGCCCGTTCAGAGGCGGGCATGAAGCTTGCGTGCGGATTTGAAATGCTGCTTCATGACCCTCATCACCAAGACAAACCATCTGTGCGTGAGATGAAACTTCTTCTCGAAGATCTCGATACTGGTGATGAAAAGCTTCCTACCGACGAGGAAATCTCCCGGTTGTGGAGCAAGCAGGAAGATGATGAGAGTTGGATGGATATAAACTTTGACGACCTTGACAGAGAGCTCAAAGGAGGCAAAAAGTCTGGTGAGCAAAAGACAGGGGGAGACTTTGGGGACGCGAGTGCGCAAGAGAACTTGCAACGAATTGTGGCTCGCTTTGAAGAGTTCTTGAACGACAACTCAGCCGGGTTCGAGGGGGCTGATTTTATTGACGACTTCAGTTCGGACGAGGATGTGGACGATGATGATGAGGACGACATCAGTAGTGATGGAGAAGACAAGGATGCATCATTTGACGAAGAAGAGTTCTCACGCATGATGAAAGAAATGATGGGTATGCCATCAAAGTCTGGCCGTGCACCCGATGTCTCAGCCGCTTTGCGCAACCGAATCAAAGAGCTGGACGACTCATCGGACGAGGCAGACGAGACTGAACAGATCGAGGAATTGTCAAGACAGATGGAGGCAGAGTTGAAGGGCACTGGAGTGCTTGATCTAAACAAACGACAGGAAAGGGTCATTGTGGATGCAACATCCTCTAGCGAGAAGAAATCGCCTTCTTCCGAGCTTGGCATAGGCGGAGATGGCGACGATGACGATGATGTCAACATCAATCTGGCCAAAAATCTTCTCGAAGCTCTTCAGGGCCAGGCTGGTGGTACTGGGCCAGCCGGTAGCATGCTGTCGATGCTGAACCTTCCCATACCAAAAGACGATCGCTCATAGAACTAGCCGATGGCCATCGCTCAAGGGATTCCAATTACTACCGTGAGCCCTGCAAGCTCAAGGTAGCAGACGACCTTGTGTGAAGACGCCTTCGCTCCCCATACTTCAAAGTCCCACATCGAGCTGATCATATGACAGAGATTCGGCTGCTTGCTCAGAACGCAGACAGTCTCGGATCTGAATGTTCGGAACCCCGTTCCGACACCGGATCTAGTATCTGGCAACCGGCGATGGTCTAGCCGAGGAGCGTCGTGCTCCATGATGCGGACCGGGCGGGTTCTAGTGCGCTCGTACATAGGACTAAAGTCTAGACACAGCCTTCTCTTCGCCCGGTCAGTACGATGCCATCGTTGATTGGACGCATATGCTGCCGTGTGGTGTCATATAGAGGGTAGAGGTTTGCATAAACAGACAAACCATTGGCCACTCCCAGATCATTAAACGCACTTCACCTCGGTTCTCGTGGACCTGACGGCATGTACTTCAAAATGAGTACCCCTGTTAGTAGTTTGATGCAGAAACTCTTACAACAATCATGGAGTAGCGACCCAAGCACGGATACAAACAGAGCTTGTCTATGATATTAGGTTCCATGTGGGAAGACATATATACGGATTGGTACTAGCTACTACAGTCTCTGCTTAGGTACCTACCACCTAAGTTACATGTAGGTACCTAGTGCTGTGGTCTGGTATCAAGGTAAGCTTGTAGGCATATCGTAGTCGGTTCCACTTCACAGTATCAGAGTTGTCAGCTCCCTCAAGGCTACCCAATGGATACGTGCTTCAAGATAAGGTAGTCGTGCCGTTCCAGGTGTTCCATATTCATTGTCCGGAACAACCTTATCGCGGTGAGAAACACCTCAACATCAATTTGTATATACGAATTCCCACACCATCGATCTGATCTAAACCGTGGCTCATAGTACCGGGCTCAAAAGCGTGGAGCAAATAAGATATCGCGATCCACGGGCTGAAGTACGCGTGCGTTCCATCGACTCGGAAGCACTTTCCAATTTCGAAGATCCGCATATCCTCAATTTGGGGGGGCGTATGTACTAAGTAGTCATTAAGACTAGTTAATGGATACAGTTATACACAGGGGCAGTCCGCTTTGTTCAGGAATCAGGAGTATCACTTGGGAAGGATCAAGTATATTAACTTCTATTCCCTGCGCTAGTACTCAAGGTATTCTTGGTGAGAACCTTACATACTACCTTTCTGGCACCTAGCCAGTTAATCTCGTCGGGCCGTACTTAGCAACACCACTCAGGTTAGCGGAGATCAAGACCTGGGGGGCACTAAGAATCGATAAAGAACATCGGAACGTCCTCAAGGCAGCCTTTTCGATCGCTACTCAGGTACGTGTTACAAAAGTGTGGTGAAGACTGTAGAGCAGGTGTAGAATTGTTTGTAGATATACATGTACTGTAACTATAATGTAGCTGGATACTGTAGGTGCCACTGGCCCGACACGGAAAAACTCACATATCTGGTCATATCCAGGTTCACGGACGATATATATTATTGTCTCGCCTTCGATGGCGTTTTACCTAATGGGGGCGAAGTGGCTCTCATAAGTATCGAACCTGCAAAGTACAAAATTGCAAACAATATCGCATACAGACGCAATACAGTTACAGGAAAACCGCGGGTGATTCGCGATGACTCGACAAGTGGGTGGATCGTCACTTAGATGAAACAAACAGCGCGCCGTGGGCCGAGCAGACGGAGCTCCCACGTGGAGAATAGTTGCTTGGCGAAGTCGGCTAGAACGGAAGAAGTAGATGGAACGCCATTACTTACTGTTTGCCTACATCGAATCTGCTCGTGTGACCTCCAAACCCGACTTAAGGGTTCAGGTTGTTGTAGGGCTACAGATTCAGCAGGCCTCAATCAGCACATCTTCAGGTTACCCAGATCCTAGTAATTACGTGAAGTGCATTCAGGTAGCTACCAGTAAGTAGTAAGTACTGAGTAGTGAGTAACTAGTGTATCAGGTACCTACCTTACCTATCTTATCATGAACTCTGATCAAGTAAATCAACAGCATGTGTTCACTTCACGTACATCGCTACAGATGGATCATGGGCATGTATTCGCGTACTATGAAATACGATGCGGGTACATCACAGCTAATTGATTATTATTGATCTGACAACCCGAGAACCTGACCTCGGTTACTGAATCTGGAAGGAGGTTGTCGGGTTAGAGTATGCTAACGATCGGAGATTACGTGGAATTCAATTCTAGCGTGGCACATTCATGACATATGAACAAGGGTTGATCACACCAGAACATCCTATCCAAGTACAGAACCTCTTAGGTAGCGAAATTATTTTCACTTTTCTCAGACCGTTAAATGTCAAATTATGCTTTACGTCTTTCTGATATTGCCACCAACAAAACACTCAATGTGCCGACTGGTTTCACTTTCGACTGCCGTTCACCTCTTATAAGCGAACCCGCAACCCTCCCGATCCACATTCCACGCCTTTTGACATGGACTCCCCGGATCTTTAGTCACTACCCAGTAAATACCAAAGAAGCTACAGTAAGGTTGCTTGCGTTCATCTCGCATCGCGCAAGTGGTGTCTCAAGTACATGAAATGAGCGTTCACTTTCTAGTGTCTGGCCGTAAGATTCGTCGCGTTCGAATTGAAATCGGTGCCTTCCTGTTCAGAGGCAGTATCTGTCATATCTTTTTCTCACTTTCTATAGGCAAATGAGCAACCTACGTTCTTTCACCATAGAGTATTGACATCCTTCTTATTGCTTCCTTCGACAGGACCTATGTAGCACTTACTCTTATTGGGTACCATATCCCTCATTCCCTCGATTTGGCTTCCCGCACCTCCCGGATACGAAGCGGGAGAAGGAGGTGGGCGTTTACACTTTGCAGCCTTCCTATCCGGGACGCAAAGCAATTAGAAATTAGGGGCCATATGGATGTGGGATAGGCGAGGCTGGCTGCAGCCATATCAATGCCATCATAAGCCACATTAGTTTTCAATGACATTGTCTAGATCTCACAATTAGATAGATTTCCGTTTCTCTGTGTATGGTAATGTCAAGTGTGGAACATCGTTGGACTTGGGGCAGATTAAAGTTTCCCTCAGATGAGCCGAATGCGGACATTAGTTGGGGATGGCACAGCAGCATGAGACAAACCCGTCTCTTCATTTGCCTTGCCGCTCGGAAGATGTTTGCTTGACTTTAACTCAAGACAGCTAGAGTAAAGGAAGTCATGACGCCGAGAAAGAACGACCGTGCGCAACGGGCTCAATGAATTACGACGACGTATTCTGCTAAGTCGCTCAAGACACTATCTCGTGGATATAGGAAATAAGGATAGAAAATTGCATGCGCGATCGAGCCATTCTCTACACTCTACACTCCACTGTGAGGTGTGTATTGACATCATTCCAATTCGAGTCGAGGGATATACCCATGGCTCTACTGTAAGTGCAAATTGCCAGCTTGGAAATTGTGCTTCCTGCTGAGACATTCCCACGGCCCACCAATTCTGTGCTGATTGAAATTGAACGGAGACGGGTGGCCGACCCTACCTGGATTAGACGTCAGCCTCGGGATGCGACCGATATAATAAGGTCCTTGTCTTTTTTGACACGCCTTTGCCGGTAGAATGCAGTGTTCTCCTGTGGATATAAGCTTTAGATTTCATGACTGGAAGGCGTACGGAGGTCTTACTCACGGTAGAATCGAACATCAATATGCTCGCAAGCCACAATCGATTGGATGACCACTCCTTGATCCGGGCGATTGGTGCAGGTAGCAGGGGTGTATTCCATGAACTGGCGTGGCCCCGAAAGAAAACAAAAAGCGCTCCTCTGAAGCAGGCTTCCAATTCTCATTTTTGATCCCGTAGCTGTGATGCCGTCATTGTCTTCAAGGGGATGGGTCATAGATAGATAGTCTGCGCCAAGGCCAAGGAAGAATTGTCGAGCTTACCACATGCCTATCGCTCTAGCATAGGTCAGCTGTCAGGGACACATAATAATGTGGCCGTCAAGTCCGAGTTATTTACCCAGTCCTTACCTCAATTGATCAGAGCACATCATAAACAGAGGTCAAGAGAGCGAATCATCCAAGCGATGGGAAAGCCAGTGAGTGCATAGCCGTTTTCGGCACACATTGTCCGCTGGTCAAGTGGTCTCTACCTAGCCTAGGGAGCTACCGGAATAGTGTTAGTTGACTGACTGCCGTTGCAGGACTTGATCCCGGCTATTTGTAATCCCTGCGCAGCGGACCGCCTGCAAGTTTAGGCAAAGAGGGCCGGCCGGGCAAGGTGGGTAATGGTATTCCCACGGGTACCTGGCTGCAGGATGGGGCTTCAAGATGAATAGATGAATACATTATTATATACAGTACCTAACTGGCTACATACATCATTTGTGTCGTGGTCGTTGAGATTGGCTGAACATGGAAGGAGAAAGACATATAGTAGTGAAGACCGAAGAGTGGATCATCTTGATTATCCCGAGCAGTATTGAGGTATTGATCGCAATCGCGAGAGGAAGAAACCAAGTGCAGATATCACATCGGGCAAATTCTGTAATGGTCGGACAGCCCAGACATGAAGCGAAGATGGGCCTAAGTCAGCTGGAAGGAGAGAACTGGACAATCACAAAAGCAAAAAGCCATAAAAAGAGAAAAGAGAAAAGAATAAGCACCTACATGGAACAACTATAACTATCACCCGGGGAACAGGTCAGTACGATGACAGCATCAATTTGTCCACCTTCCCACCTACGGGCACCTGTCAACAACCACGGAGTGCAGGTTTACTTCTTATTTCTTCAGCTAGATATACAGCAGCGATGAGTCCAAAACTATCTTTCCATGCTTTATCTGCTTTTAATTATTTACTTGATCGGTCAAGGATGTCAGTATTCTCCCAACTTCAAGGCATGTACACATCTATTATGCATGTGATCGTCATCTTATCCTTCCGGACGGAATTCCGGACCGTCAGCAATGCGGTTTGGCACATGCATACTATCCTTAGTATCCCGTACCTGGCCCTAAAGGCTCTTTACCTCTTCCAACTTCGCCCGATCATTTACCGGCGTCGGAGCATGACTGGGCCCCGAACAGCTTACTTTACTGCCGGCATAATAATCCTGTCCATCCATAGTTTAGGCTGCAGATTTAGCTCCTCTGGAGCCGGAAGTCATCTCCACTGCCATGCGGAGGCCGCCCTAGAAAAGATTCAGCCCCCTCTAGCTCTACGCTGAATTCTACTATGCACTGATGCAGCCACTCATTGGGCCATAATGAATCAACTGTAATGTGTAAATTAATATGGAGATTGGCCGCTGTCTACTCCTTTCAAGTCACGCAGGCGTTCCGATTGGCGTGAATATTGAGACAGAAAGGCAGGAGACGCCCGGAAATTGCGGATCAGATTCGGGTAGGGGTTCACATATTACAGGCTAAGTCTAAGGGTGGCTTGCTTATGGGGAAGAATGTGATGACGAGAAATGACACCGTCGATAAAAAGCGAACAGTCGAGAGATACATCCACGGCCTCGATCCGAAGATCCTAAACGCAACCTCGTCGCTGCAAGATGGAAGGGGGCATGAGGTTTCTGCCTTATCAGGAGGATGCAAGGAGGAAACCGCCCATCTAAAGAAAAAGAATGTGATTTGCTGACCAAATCCCGATCACGCGCCAGACTCGACAAGGCTGGACGCAGTTCTTTTTGCAATTTGGGGGCCCTTTCGACGCGGCTGAATCAGATTCAAAAGTATGGGGGGGGGGGGGGGGGGAGGCTAGGTGCAGTTCCTGCACGATGATGATTGAGCGACCGACGGAATGACCAGCCTCGGCTTGTGCGTCACTGTGTACTTGTGTAGCCCTGTAGTGCGTGACTGCGTGTACAGTTGTCCACAGGCCTCAGAGTAGTAGTAACCGTGTATCACACAGTCTGGGTCTTTAAGGTCCGATTCGTGTTACTGTACCTGGTACCTACTTCAGTCCTCGTAGGATCACCCCCATTGGAGTATGCTGTTGCTTGACAACTATGCATTTTGGACTAGGGTGAGCTGGATTTTAGTCAGTCCGGCCGTATTTCGAACCGTTCATGAGAGCTATGGACTGATTGTTTAGTTCGACTGGGCATGTGACTCTAGTCTTTAGTAGACAGCAACAAGAATTAAATAGTTACCCTCGACAAAGGTACAATAGGCGCACGCGGTTCGTACTAGAGTCCCACATGAGGCGCTTGTAACCATGACCCGCTTCATGGAGACGTCTTGAGTTTAATACCGTACCATCGGACGTCCAGACCCGGCCAAGAAAGCAAACGGACGAGTGGAGCAGTGGAGCAAGGATTTGTTCTATCCGGCTTCCATGCCTTCCATTCGTTCCACCGATTTTAAGCCTTGAGAGGTCGGAAAAGGAGGATTAGAAATCGGAATGGTGAGCGTTTTCGACTCGCTGTGACTAGGCGTTTCTGGTGTAGTCCACTCTGAAGCTATGTCAGATGTCAATGTACGAATCACTCAAACTCTTTGGTACTGACAAGCTAGTCTCGATTTATTCACAACCACTTAGCTATATCATCACCGAGGTATTAACAACCGACTTAAGGATTATGACGGGGATGAAGTCAGCTGATTCACGTACAGTATGTAGGGATGACAGGGTCAAGTACGGTACCCGGATACACTATTCGCAATTTGGCAGTGACAATAATTGTGAACAGACACCCCCTTTCATCTGAGACCGAGGGACGGGTCTTGACACCATCATCGGTTCTTCAACTGCAACTGCCATTGAATTGGATCGTCCACAGCCATATCACTACTAATGTATGAAAAATTGGAAAATCAGAACCTTTGGTGAACCGGAGTGATCTGTATTCATTGATGGAAGCTTGGTCCGTCCTGCTGCTCCAAACTTGATGCCTCAGAAATCGATGCCAAAATGAAGACAGGCGACCCATGTCTTCTTTACCAAGTTTGTGCTGATACGAGTCAGTTGTCGGAAATAGATCCGCACGATAACCTCGGTGGAAAGTACGTACTACGTAGTAAGATTATTAGAATAAAAGTGAAACCTGAAACGGCTTGGGGTTCGCCGTATCATCATGGGCCGTGGCGAAAAGATTAGTGCCCCTCTTCATCTCTATTCCTACGGCCTCAAAGCACATATGTAAGTTCTGTACCCGTAAACAATCTCCGCACGGCGCACGCAGCCAGCACGATTCAATGTCCATTGATTCTACGCAAGGAAGGCATGCTTGATGCCAGCCCTGGTATGTATAATTGTACAGTTGTATAATGTACAGTAACTCACCAACTTTGTAAGTAAAGCACTAGTAATCTCATCATCCATCTTCAGCTTAGCACGTTCCACGCTCATGTTTTTAACAGGATGGTGTCAAATCATTCGACCTCCTCCCTGACACGCCTTATCTGAGGTATGTGAAACCGTGAATATCTCGTCGGGCGCCCTTCATCGGAGAGAATTCTCCTGAACACTCCATGTCAGTGTCCGCAAATAGATTATTCGAAATGATACTGCACTGCGGTACTACAGTACCTCTGCGAGTGTGGGCCGTGGAGAATGACAGCCAGTCGGACAGTAATCCCCCAATACGTGTATCACCGTATCATATCGGTACAATCTGTATCAGACGATGACGGTGCTAAGGCCTGGAACCGTAGTCTAGAACAAAAAGAAAAGGCAGGAGGAAAAAAAGGGTTTCCGTTCATTGATGCCGGTGCAGAATAGAGGAGTCAATCCACTCCCGGTCTCATCCTGATCTGGGTGTTCAAACCGTGCTTATTTTCTATTTTTTTTTCTTTTATATGCATCTCTCACTTCTACTACCTCCACAGTCCACAGTCCCACTTCTTTTTTTCCCGATCCCTCCGTCGACCACATTTCGATCACCGACGTTACTTTCGCCTCTTCAGCAACCTCTCTCCCACCACACCCTGACTATCGCCCTCTTCCTGCTCTCTTAGCCAGCTCGTGAGGGCGTTTGATCGATACGCACTCTGTCTCAGTCTTATCAACCACAACCTCCTCTTGATTTGCGCTCCTCAGCATGCGCCGCTGCGATGGTCTAAGAAGTCTGCTTGGTTCTGCGTAATCAAGCCCAGACCATGGATTTCATCGTGAGTCAAGATCCCTGGTCTTCGCAGTCAATTTCGTACCAACCCACATCCGAGCATGAGTTCTAACTGCTGCCGGACATAGCTGTCTCTCACGCACTTTTGCGAACTGCATGGGCCGACCTCCATAATTTGCTCCCAAGTTCTTCCATTCGCATGTGCACAATGCCATCCCGATCTAGAACCCTCACCCGCCACTGCCTCTCATGACGCGCAAGGCCGAATTTCTTCAAAAGTACCTGGTCACCCCATTGAATCCGCAGGCTCCCGGTCGCCAAGGATCGAGGACCACCCTTACTTCATACGCCCCCAGCAAGCTGCCTCCCCAGAAGAGCGAGCGCATCGCGTGGGCGGCGCAGACGGCAACACATGTGCAAGCTGCACCCTTTCCCTCCCTGAAGGTGTCAGCAAGCAGCTCCCGACAGGAGCACCCGGTAGTCGGGATGCCCAGGGCACCAGCAATAGCAGTCCTGTTCTTCGCTCGCGTGAAGTTGTTTATTCATGCGGCAACTCTCACACCGACGCTGACGAGGATAACTTCGATTCGCATACCCATGCCTCTCCGCCGGACTCGTTGCGCTCCGCCTCGGTTATGTCCGACTCTTCCTCCTCCTGCCACACTCACATTCTGACTTATTTGTCCCTTCGCGGGCCCCCCAACCCGACCGATTATTCCCTTCTACGCCGATCATCAATCCGTACCCTGAGCTGTGAGCTTCTACCCCGCGGTCTATCATCAGGTCCACTTTGTTTTGGCGACGCGTTAGCAGGCTACACTATTGCATACATCTTTCGCTTGCCGGATCCCATGGCGCGTGGTAAGCGGCGCAGCTACGCATTGATCGCGCTTGCTGGAAAGGATGCTGGCCGGGCTTTCCGTGCTTGTCCACTCATTTGGCGCGCATTTGGACGCATTGCATCTGGAATTGTGAGTGCGGCCGAGCGATACCAGGAAGAAGAGAAAAAGCGCGAGGAACAAACCAGTGCGGTCGCTCCAACTGGTGATCGACAGTACACAGCGGTGTCGTCTTTCTTGACCGGCCGGGCCAGAGACCCAAGCGGCAGAGTGCCCCGGGTCGGTCAGATTCGTGCGAGGAATTTGGCGGAAATTGTCGGGAATGAATACATTTTCGCTGAACTTCATGCCAACTTCGTCGCACTACTCCAACAATTGGGAAATATGTTTGGCGGCATGCCCATCTCCGAGGAACGCTTTGTGTGCAGCACACTCGGTGACGAAGCAAACGGTGCCTCCCATCCACCAAATCCACTCTCCCACGACCCCGAGCGCTTCAAACAACGCCAATCCGTCAAAACTGACGGCGACGATCTTGACAAGTCGAAAATCGATATCACCCCGGGCCCGCAGCCCATTCCTATTTCCCAAGCTCGAACGTCTGTCCTGGCATAACTGACCTTGACATCCTTACTACTTTGATTTCTTTCTCTTCGTTTGAGATACCCACCGGCATTATTCCATTACCTCACCGCGCCGAATACGCATCCGACTGTGCGGAACCCTCCCATTGAGCGTCTTCCACCATCCTCCTACATCCCATCATGCTCCTTGTCTGCCCTCTCTCCGGGTTCTCCTCGGGTTCATGTCACGCCGCTGTGGCCCGCCTTTTTCGCTTTGGTCATCTCACAACTTCAATCGACCAAATATTCATGATATTCGTCCACCGCTCCCTGCGCGCAAAACTTAGATTCGGGTATAGACGACGGCGTCTGCTAGATATGGTCAGGAGTTTCTCGGTGTTCTATGTGATCTCTGCCTTTCCCACCCCATCTTTCTTCCTGCGTGACCTGCAGGATGGGGTTTTCTAATTCATCCTTACAAAGCGTTCTCGTTATTTCTGGTGTGTCTTTTGTTCACCTCCTCATTGGGTCCTAGTGTGCCCTCTGAGGCATTTTCGTGCTGGAACGAAAGCGACCGCAGACTTTACAAGCGATTTGTATCATACGGGTTCTGTATAATCTGATAACCACGAGTAATGATAGCTTGACTCACGGCCTGGATTTTCATTACTTGTCTTGGAATTGTACTTGGCTGACGTACTGTAGATTTGGATTCGTTCATGTACCTGACCCGCTACGATGGTCCAAGATTGACTTACTTTGGTGCACACTCACAGCCATGCAGAGACAATTGGATTGTCAGCCGCATTTTGTAGTCACTTCGGTCTGAAGTGGGGGAAGGTCTTTCCGCCGGAATGGAGTAGAATTAAAAAAAAGCCCTTGTAGTCGGTTGTATTCAGTATTTACATGCGCCGTTCAGTCGCATTTCCTAGTAGCACTGCCTTAGCATTCATTCTGCGGGATGAGGTATGTACATTGTACAACGTACTTTGGATGGAACGGACCGGACAAACCAGCTCCTTTGAATTGTTCCGAGCACTCGCGGGCCACAATCAAAAATCCCACCAAAAAGGCATCACCACAAAGATCAAAGCCCGACCCGCATACCACGCCCAGCTTCAGATCCCTCCGTCAAGATGGTCGCCTTTGATAAGTGTGAGACTCGGCCAGCCAACATTGATGCCATTTTGAATGGCCTGGACCGCTACAACCCGGAGACCACAACCATTTTCCAGGACTACGTGAACCAGCAATGCGAGGACCGGTCATTTGATCTCTACGCCAATCTGGCGCTCCTGAAGCTGTGAGTGCCAACTCTGTCTTCTGCTTATTGAACCCACAATCGCACGATGCCCGTGGAGAGACTGTAGCACTGTTTGCTATGATGAACGATATACTCTTACACGTTTCCTATTACCTGACACCTGTCGCAAATGGGCTTGTTGAGAATTCCAATCTTTCTGAAAGAGCTAGCAATGCATAACCGTCGTCTCGGCGAAGCTCTTGCTACTCACGTCTCTTGTGCTCGTTGATCTTGCACCCCTCTGTTTTCAAAAGCAAGTTGCTAATCCGCGACGACTCGGGCTTTGTTCTCAAAACAGTTACCAATTCAACCCCCACCTCCAGCAGCCTGACACCGTCACGAACGTCCTGGTCAAGGCTCTGACAGTGTTCCCTTCTCCCGCCTTCTCCCTTTGCCTCGCTCTGCTCCCTGCCTATACTCAACCCTTCGCCACCACCTCCGAGGCCCAGGCTGCCTCCCAGAACTCGGACTTCGTCGAGTCCGTTCAGAAGCTCTCCCACCTTTCTTCTCTCCTCGAGTCTGCCCAATACACTCAGTTCTGGTCGACTCTGAACTCGGATGACCTCTATGCTGACCTTACCGCTGATATCGCCGGTTTCGAGGAGCTGATCCGTATTCGCATTGCCGTTGAGGTTGGCAAGGCCTTCCGCTCCGTCAAGGCCGAGTCCCTTGAGCAGTGGCTCGATCTGCGCAGCCGCGACGCCCTGAGCAAATTTATTGCTGATGTGTGCAGCTGGAAGATCGAGGGAGACGTCGTTCGCGTGCCCACTAACAAGGAGAACGAGGCCCGCAGCGAGGTCAAGAGCGAGCGTGTTGGCGTTGACATGTTTGGCCGGGTCATTCGCCGCGGCTTCGAGCAGCCCGCATGAGTTACCAACTCTCCTTTTTAAGCAATTTTCCCTTTATCCGATCTCATGCATTATTCTCACCCTTCCCTAGCCGCCTATCTTTTCTCTCTTTCCATTCCCCTTCCTGTCGACATGGAAGGGCCATGAGTGGATATTTTTCTTACTTGTTTGCACAAAAAGAGACATGATTTTCAGGAATCCCCGAGGTGTGATGACTGCCATAGACTCACACGGAGAGGAAACCTCGCGGAGATGAGTCGGGATCAGGCGCAATGCGGCGTTGTTTCTCCATTGAACGCCTTCCATGTTTTTGTGTTCTGAATTTGTACTACGTTTTCAATTCTATTGAGACGTAGAGACTTTGATAGATGGAATCAGGAGGAACGACGGGGAAGGAGTGTGAGCGCGAGTTTCCCATGTTGATACCAGGGTAGTTAATACCTCTATCGTGTTGGCTTTATTAAAACACTTAGCCTGCCTCAAATGAATGAGTTTCCAATACCTGCTTTGGGCGTACGACTCGTGTGCAGCAGAGAGCGGACACACAGATTTCTTCTTTCACAGTGCTCCATCCTCGCGGAAATGCCAGTGGGTCTGTCTGGAATCTTTGGACAGTTACGAAAGATTCGCAACACAATAGCGAAGACCTGGAGATCTCAACGCACAAAGAGCCGGGAATATGTTTTGTACAGAATGGGTATATGTATTGATATGCGTAATTTATTGGCCGACTCCCCTTTAAAGCATTGCTTCATGGTAGTTCCGGTCATTTCATCTCCTCCCATTGAACGCCGGCCCATTCTTCCCGCCAGCCAAGCTGTCCAATCTTTTCAGGTGCACAATCCTGTCCACAGACACCCATAATGATCGTGCCCCATTCCATGCCTGCATCGCCCTCTCCGAGTCCAACGCCTTCACGGCCGTCCTCAAGCATGGAGATAGCATGAGGCACCAATTGCACCTCAAATACCCTAGACGCACCGCAGTACTCGCAGGGAGGCATGCTCCCGCCTCCAACAGTCGTGACTCGACCGGCGCTGTGCTCTGGATGCAAACGCTTGCCGACTTGATCTGTATAAGACGAAAGAAGGGGTGTTCCGCGGTATTCGTAGCGAAGGACCTGCTCGGGATTGTGCGCAAGTCGGGTCGAGAATTTCATGAACGCTTTATCCATCTCGGACTCGAATGTGTCTTTCATATCAGCGCCGCCCTCGCCACCGGCACCTTCCTCTTCCATTGGCTCAACGCTGACGTTCTCAGGGACCGTAGGTGTGGAGGGCCGCGACATTGTCTCGTACTCAGCGTCGAGGTAGTATTTTTGATAAGGTGCCGGGAAGGCAGATTGCGCGGGCCACGGCGCCTGGGCGCCCATTGACTCGGGCGTCTGCTTGGTCGCAGTACCAGAGGCGCTGACGGGGGCGGGCGAAGAAATCCGGACCTTATCGGCGAATGTTTCAGCAAGCGTGTCCGCGGAAGTCGTGGCAGGAGATTGGGTAGCGGGCGTTGCTGGCTTGGGCATCGCAAATGGATTGGCGCCCGCCCCCTCAGCCGCAGAGCTGGAACTAGGAGTGAGCGAAAATGGGTTCGCATTCGCGGAGACACTGCTGGTCAACGACGTCGCACCAAAAAGACTTGCTCCCAGGTCCAGCTTGGGTTTGGGCGGTGCGACAGGATCCAGGGTTGGCTTGGACTTCTCCTGTTGCTGCTGCGGCTGCGGCTGCTTTTTCTTCTCCTGCGGCTGTGGCAGGGGTAGGCCGGGGAGACTGACCTTGCGAGTAGCACGGTATGCCCGAATGCTGCCTGGCTTGCGATTACATGGTTTCCGCGGACATCCAAATATGTACAGGCGGCGCTCATTGTTGGGGAAATGGTCGGGCAGATCGCCGTGCAATTCGAGAAGGAGGAGCATCGGGCTATTGCACACTTTGCAGTTGGCATAATCGCCCGGGGGTGGAGTGTTCTCGTCGATCCATGACTATTAGAACATAATCAATGTCGTGTTAGTGAGCGTGTCCGCATCCACTCTCTCGAGAGACAGGTAATGGCGCAACTTACCGGCCACCCACCCAGATGGCTGATTGTGTCTTCAATCACATCCTCGTCGGCGTAACCCAGCAGGACATTGGTCTCGGTGAAATCCTCATCCGCACTGGAGTCACTGTCATACGGATCCATGGTGTATGATTTTATAGTCGCTGCAGGAATCTTATCAATCTCACTGCGCGCAGAATCTCGTAAAGGAAAAAAATTAACTTGGATGTCCCCCTCACTTGAAAAATGCGATAAGCGATACGGCGGCCCCACCCGTATTCCGCCGGACATGTGAGCAGACGGTAAGGTACAGAAGGACAACCGCAGAGCTCTGGAATGCTCGGCGCCTTCAACCAAGTGTCTGATCTTATGTCCATCGGGAAACGGCTCAGCCACGAGTATGACATACCCACTCAATGCCTATTATAGAACGTGGATTCTCTTCCTCCTGATCGCAATCGGTCTCCCTGTAACGCATGCAAACCATCCTCAGCAACCGTTGAATGTCGTCACAAATGCTCCCGCAAAGCGGGTGGCTATCGTCGGTAGGTAACAACCAGATTGACAGCACAATGATTTGCAACTGCAACGTGCGAAGAGGACCATTTGTAGCCACTAAAAGATCATTACAGGGGCCGGTGCTGGAGGCTCTTTCGCAGCGTACGAGCTTCGTAAGCTCGCAGATGAGGCTGGGATAACCCTCAACGTCACTGTCTTCGAACGTGAATCGTATATTGGCGGACGTTCTACCACAGTCAATGTCTTCGATGATCCAGCTTATCCTATCGAGCTTGGCGCTTCCATCTTCGTTCAGGTGAATCAGAACCTGGTCAACGCTTCAAGGGATCTAGGTCTGTCTATGAACGCCGCAAATCATGGCCGACCACGAGAGAGCGAGGATTCTATCGGTATCTGGGACGGCAAGCAGTTTGTTTTCACATTGAAGGACTCGTACAGCTGGTGGAACATCGGCAGACTGTTCTGGCGATATGGACTCGCTCCGTTGCGTACGCAAAATCTCATGAAAAAGATTGTGGACAAGTTCCTTCGTCTATACGAAGACCCTTTCTTTCCTTTTGAATCGCTCTCCGAGGCGACTGCGCTCGTCGATCTCCTCGAGGCGACTTCATCGACTGGGGACGAGTTTCTGGTCAAAAATAGGGTATCATCCCGGTTTGCTCGAGAGATCATCCAAGCAAGCACACGGGTCAATTACGGCCAGAACTTGCCGTTGATTCATGGTCTGGAAACCATGGTCTGTATGGCGACCGACGGTGCCGTGTCCATTGAGGGAGGCAACTGGCGAATCTTTGACGGCGCGATCAAGGCCGCCAGGGCTGACTGTAGGTTGAATACAACCGTGACCAAGGCGGTTCGCAATGCGGACGGCACTATGCGTGTTACGGCACAGTCGAAAGGTGGTCTTGGGAAGGAAGGTTCAAGTGATGATTTCGACGAAGTCATCATTGCCGGTCCTTTGCAGTATTCGGGCATCTCAATTACACCACCGCTAGAGCATGTACCGGATGAAATCCCCTATGTCAACCTGCACGTCACTCTGTTTGCATCACCTCATCCGATTTCTCCGAAACGTTTTGGATTCGCTGAAAATGGACGAGCCGTGCCGGAAACAATCCTAACCACTCTTCCGGAGGGAGCAGACCTTGGCCAAAATCCGGACGGTGTTGGTCCCGCTGAATTTTGGAGTATCAGCACGCTTCAAACGGTGCAGCGAACAACAGTTGAAGATGGGCAGGAACTGTCGCAGCTTCACTACGTGTACAAAATCTTCTCGCCTGAGCGTCCAACAGCCGAGTTCCTCGCGCAAGTTCTCGGCATTGAGTACTCACCAAGCACTGACTCGGCAAAAGGTCATTCAGCAAACACCACCATCGGTGACCTGCCCAGCTCGGAAATCAGTTGGTACTATGAGAAATTTTGGAATCCGTACCCTCTTTTGTATCCGCGAGTCACCTTTGAAGACATTCGCCTTGCCCCTGGTGTCTGGTACACCAGCGGCATCGAGAGCTTCATCTCGACTATGGAGACCAGTGCTTTGATGGGCCGGAACGTTGCCCATCTGGTTTTCAATTCATGGAAAGACCAAGCTTAGTCTTGATGATTGACCATTGCCTTGCT
Source organism: Penicillium ucsense (assembly GCA_014839625.1). Classification (NCBI taxonomy): domain Eukaryota; kingdom Fungi; phylum Ascomycota; class Eurotiomycetes; order Eurotiales; family Aspergillaceae; genus Penicillium; species Penicillium ucsense. The sequence goes on along the minus strand of WIWV01000013.1, from coordinate 236,396 downwards.
TGGGTGGGTTGGTTTGATTACCTAAAATCCGATCTGCAGGCTGCGTGAGGTCACTCTATAATGCAGAATCACCAACACACGACTTGAACCTGGCCCTTGTGAAATAATTTGAACATTTTTGACTTTATATTCAACCACGTTGGGTAGTTTGCAAGTTCGCATCACCCGTCCCGTATTGACACTCAGTCCCGAACGAATTATGTGTAGTAAGCAAATACATGTAGGCAGCGTGTCTGACATTTGTCTTCGCGTTCCAATCATCGCATTGTCCTGGCCACAGGCTAGGTCCCCTGAATCAAGTCTTTAGACGTCACGCGATTTCAAAGCCACGCTTCAGGGCACTACTGGCCGTGGCCAGCTACGGAAGGGAGCTAGGCAGGGGTCAGGTAGATTGGAAGGACGTTCGCATGGATTACACCTGCCCCCGGCACTTCAGTTCACGGACTGTTCCTTAGGTACCGTATCCATGTCACATTGATGGTGTGTGATCGGGATGCTTCATATCAGCATGTACAGTCGAGATGTATCTCAAGATATGAGAAATTACCATAGACAGACACTCGGTTAGATTATATACAGTCGTACTTCTGGATCGTGGACACGGGAAAAAAACAACAGCCCAAGGCCTGGCACAATGAAAGAAATTGGTGGAGCTGAAGATGAGAGCCAAGGAATTGAAAGATATCCGACGGATAGTTACTATACACAACAGTTGATCGACGAAAGGGTGAGGAAAAGAAGAAAATAAGAGAAATTGACGAGACTCTGTGAAGAATTGATCAAAGGCAAGACAAGAACAGTGTCAACAGACATGAAGCACTCAGTCACAATAGTCTAGAGCCGCGGCCAGACGAACAGGGCCAGCCACGAGGTTGCCGCCAATACCACCCTCATCAGCAAGAGCAGCGGTATAAGCGTTGGTCACTCGTTGAGCATTCTTCGAAATAGTCGAGCAAGTGCCGTCAGAAAGCACGCTGCAAATTTTCATCCCCTGGACTTCAAGTCCCGCGTTCTGTGCCTGAATGATCGAGACATCAAAGCCGGACCAGCCTGTGTTGATGGTGGAATCAAAATCGAACTCCCCCCACGTGGCGGCGTAACTGCCCCAAGTGTTCAATGGGATAGCGCCCTTGGCAGCTGCGAAACCACCCTGAGTATTGGAGTCGAAAGCATAGTACTTGATGCCACCAGCCGGAAGAGTGAAATTGTGGCAGGCATTGCCATACCAGCCGTCCATCTTTCCATCGGGGCCGATCTTGTTCCAGATGACGACTTCCAGGTCGTCGGCTTTGGAGCCTTGGAACTGAATGACGTGCTTGTAGCGGTTTGCATCAGATCCAGACACTTCAATGATATTGCTTCCGTAGGGACTGCCGACGTTACCAACGTAGGTATCGCCTGAGCCGGAATAGACTTTGCTGGGGGCACCGAACCCGTCGGTGCAGTAAGCTTTGTTAGGTGGAACTGCGGTCCATGCAGGATGCGCAGCGGCTACGGTCGAGATCTGACTCGCAATAGAGGAAGTCGGCACTGACGGGGGAGCCACCGTCGAAGACGACGTTGGAATAACGACTGGAATGTCGCTTGAAGTCGAAGTCGAGCCAACTTGATCCGTTACAGGAACAACCATCTGAATCACATTCGAGATCGTGGCAGGGTCAATCGACGAGGTCGACAGGGGCGCCGCACAGTCGTAGACAGTATTAGTAGTCGTGAGAGTGACCGTGCTGGCAGCATTCTGACGACGAAGATGGCCTTCATGACGACCTTGGTGGCCATGACGAGCAGAGACGCTGGTCGTCCACGTCACTAACAAAAACAACGAGACAACACGCATGCTTCTGGCCGGATTTAAGCAGTCAAGTGTAAGTTACAGTCGAGATAGAGGCAAGTGAATTCCCAATGTGTATACACTCAATGTCTGGGACAGTGGAATCCGGTGAACGACGGTAATTGGAAGAGATGATAGAATGATGAAAAGTTAGTAGTCTGAAGGAGTGGCACAGCGGAATCACGCTGGAAATGGACTAGGAATGGAAGAAGAAAAAGGAAAGAGTCTTGCTGTCTCGAGCAATATGAAGCCAGACAGCTCACAGAAAAGTCAGCAGAGGGAGGAAAAACTCTCGCGAAGGAGAAGGGATCAGGACCCAGTTATCAACTCGTACGTGACTAGGGCAATTCGTTCACATTCGTCGTTTCATGCTGCTATAATCCCACTAGAGGCACCCACTTCAATTGACTGGCATTAAGGCCCGAAACCTTAGGGGATGTCTGGTCTCTCGAGGGACATTCCACTTAGCCCTAAGTTTGGGCCTCGTTCGCGATCGTCTCAATGGACCCCTGCTGCGGGCGGCGAACTGGCCGAGACGGGTTGGCACGCTGCCTTGTCCACGAACCAGGAAGTCTGATGCAGGCGCTAAAGGCCGAGTTGACATCCGTCGTCTTGGTATGCATTTGCGATGAATGGTTGGCATATTGATTCAGAGGAGACTGGGGTCCCTGACCCCGTTTCAGCGTGCTCGAGGCGGCCCGCTCGGAAGATGACCTGCTCAACAATGCCTTCCCCCGACTCCGATATTGTTGCTGTTCAACCTTAAAATTCAGGAATGATCCTCGCATCTGTCGCATTGTCCATCATCCTAGCAGGATATGTAAGATCTCTCATCGTGGCGGCCGACGCACAAGTCGAGCTGGTCTTCTCTTCGAAAAAGGAGTGGTTGACCTCTGGTTGCGCGTTCTCAAGAGACTAATGCACTTGGCGTGTCACTCTGGACAGTTGGTGTCATGCATGGCCCCCAAATCGTCTCGATGGCCCCCTGTTCGCATAGCAGAGACAAGCTGTGCCCGTCACATTGGACTGTTTGGTCCAGTACAATTGCGCAATCTGGTCGGGCGCGTACTCGAAAGGGAATGGGTGCGGCGCATAAACTAGGCAGGGGGTTGGCTGCACGGATTGGCGTACTCAAGGAACGGAGGGCGCTAAAGTAAATGAAGACCATATACAAATCACCTGCATTTGCTATCAATTTCACCTTTCACGGCACACCACGAGTCTACGCAAGAGGATTTCACTTGGATGGCTTACTCGTGGAAGCGCAAAACACAGTAAAATTTGTTTCCTTCCCATGTGACTCGGGAATTCTGCAGTCGGGCTTAAAGTAGGCCAATCTGAGAATATCGCCTACTGGCTCTCTACCACAAACCAACTGACTTGAAGTGAACGAGTCAGTTCTGCTCAGAAATTGTCAAGGAGGTCAGCTGGTCTCCCTCATTCAAAAGGGTTCGAACTCTTATCGATTTTCAAGCTATGTCGTTTCAGCCCGACGGGAGTAAGCCCGGCCATGAATGAATGCAGGTACACCTTGCAGCTGCGATCGGCTTCTGGTAACGTGAATCTGAAGGTTTCCTCGGCTCCTGAGACTTCATCCAGAATAAAGCACGATGTGACCGGGCTTACCCCATGATGTACGCAATAGACACCAGAGCGAATGGATCATCTTTGACAGGGCGATCAAGAAGTCTTGCAAATGCGAAATGTTGCAGAAGATGGACTCATCCTTGGTATACAGTATGTCGAACTATCGCCCTGCTAGACTCATGGAAGACGTACTTCACGCTTCGCTGAAGTTTCACATCAAGAGTGTACGATAATAGTACATAAGTCTGCCCAGGCGATTTCAGTATTCGGCCTCGCTTTCACTCTCCGCGTAAGCCTTCTTCCTCAACTTCCATAAAGAATGTTCGCGACGCGCTGCAGCCTCACGGTGACGACGGCTGTTGTCTTCCACGACCGTCATCCAGGGCACGTTGCTGGCGCGCCGAACGCGCTCATGTAGGATTGCCAGAGTTTTCTGATGTTTCTCAGTGTCGACTCCGTCAATGCGACCTTCCTTTTGGTAGCGTCTTTCCGCAGCCCGTGCGGCGTAGTATTCCTCGCTGATAGCCCAGTTCGGGTTGTCGATCTGACCACGGACAAGGACCAGTTGGTGACCCTCCTCGAAGGCCTTCTCCAACCTCGAGGCGGGAATAGGCGTGGAGAGCTCCAGCTGATGCGACGTCACATTGACGGCTCGAATGAGAGCTAAGCCCAAGCAACTGGATGAGCTGGGATTCAAGGGAACAGATGTTCCGGCTCCGGAGTATAGATAGGGCAGATTGTCCTCGGGGACTCTGACAATACCGTTGGCCAGGTCACCATTAGCTGGACGAGGAGCATCGTCAGCATTCGATCGCAGGTCCTTCTCATCGTCCATATCAAGGTCCTGATCCATAGTTTCATCGTCCGTGTTTTGAGACTCCCGATTCGAAGAGACGGAGCCCGCTAGAGCTTTTGTCGACTCCACTGCAACAACGCCGACGACAGCTCCTTCAAGAACTTCTCGGAGCATGCTTGGCTCGATGTGGGCTCCTAAAACCATGACGCCTAGAATACCTGACGTACTCCCAGCATACTTCACAGTAATGGGTCTGGTGCGGGAAAGAGGCATCGCCTGCCAAAGAGGATTGACAAGCCCACCATAGTGAGACATGTGGAAGTAAGACTGTATTTGCATCGCACGTAGCTGGGCGCTCGAGCGACTCACAAAGTCCGTAGGCTGAGATGGGAGGATAGTCAAAGCAACTCGAGCCTCAATTGCAGCACCGCCCAAGGGTTCAATCACCTCCGCAGGACCCTTCTCACTCATATAGACCACATCGGAAAGTCCAAGAGAACGAACCAGCCAGGTTGCAACTTCCAAGCCCTGTCCAAAGATCCAACCCGGATAGTTGACTATTAAAGGACATTGAGGATATTTGGTGAGCAGCAATCGATACTGTTCCATCAAATCCATCACAGCCAAAGCGTAGTGATCTGGATCTTCTTTGGGGGAGGTAGCTCCAATAAAATGAGCACGCAAGATTTGTCCATCCTCAGTATCATCTAGTGACGGATGCGTAAAGGGGGGTCCGAAGAATGGCGCCCGCAGATGAGCGAGGTACACTTGGCCCATGGTAGCGAACTCAGGCTGACCAGGGTCTAAATCGAGGAATGCACAGCCATCGGAATTGACAAATCCGTTCTCTACCTCCGGAGCAGGACTCAGGACGTGGTTGAGTAAATAGCGGCTAAAAGTCGATTTCCCCGACGCTTTCGGGCCACATACTAGGACGCGCAGCTGCCCTTGCTTGTGGGAAAGCGCTTTCATTGAGGCGCTCCATTTCTTATCAAGATGAAGCGGGCGCAAGTGGCGCTTGAAAGAGTCGTCTGCAGAGGTGTAAAGCTGCGGCGAGATCAGATATCGCACATATGGAAACTGATGGCAAACCTCTATTTGACTTACCACCGAGAATGTCCTCCGCGAATTCTTCAACTTACCCTTTAAAGTCATCTTGTCTGCTGCTGTGACCTTTCCATTCCAGATCTTCTGATAGAGCGGTGAAATTTCGTGCAGGCGTGTCAGTCCACTTTTACAAGATTTGATCTCGACTTCTGCTTCCCCATTCGACCCAGAGACACATTTGATGACGGGTAAAGAGTGGGTTGAGGGCGCATACACCCGATATGCTCGAGCGCACGGATGCAGTTTGGCACCCATAAGACTAATGACTCCCTTCTTCACCCATAAATCGTACTGTCCAACCAATGCCAGGTTCTGAAGCAAAAGTCAGCGCAACGAAAGCTGCAGGTACAAATATCGCGCGCCTTACCATCTTTTCTTTGACTCGGACACAAATTTTGTCTTTGTCAGCGTAGGCAACATTGTCTTTATTGAGTCGAGCCTTAGACAGAGGAAAGTTGTGAAGCTCCGGTGGTATTTCAGTCGGGGCCTCGAACCCGTCTGCATCCCCAAGGACTGAGGTGACTTCATCTTCAGCTATCCCGTCGCTGTCCATAAGGTGATTTTGACTCGCCGCATCCTCTTGCCGATCTTCCCGACTGCCTACTGACGAAGGCAACCGAGATTTTGGCCGCTCGGGTGGTTGCGATTGCTCTTGGCGGCCATGTTTTGGGGGAAGGCTCGGAGTTGTCTCAATCTTCCTAGACGACCTTGTTCGGTGAGCTTTGGACTCCTTCGCATCCTCAAGAGAATTACTCTCGTCATCGGAAAATTTCGGCTTTTTCGTGGGCGGTCCGACTGGAATTTCAACGACCACCTCGGTTTTTGGAATAGGCGCAGCTTGCGCTTGTTGCTGCCGAGCTCTGCGCGCCGCAACAGCACTTAATGCGCTGACAGGCGCTGGTAATGAGGCATTAGCATAGGACTCTCAGGGTAATTGGGACACTCTTTGGCCTTACCAGCAGCCTGCTGCTTCTCCGCTTTCCGTTTCATACTCGTATACTGACAATGTCCTGCAAGAGCTGGATTTCACATCGGACGACGATAATGCGCGGCGACGAACACGATAAGCAAAAAAGTTGCCGAGCGGTCCGTGCACGGCAGAGCAGAAAAAAAAGATCCGCCAAATCGTTCGACACCGCGCTCGACGACGTTACTGACGACCACTCTGGAAGACCACTCTAATTTACGTCGTCCTAAGTTGTTGCTTCAGTTCATTATTCACTTCATCAAATCGCGCCAGGCTATTTCTATTCTTCTCGTTCATTGAGCGCAATCACAGTGCCATCGACAATGGCAGTTGCTTCTTCAACCTCGAGCGACAGCAGCTCGAGCCGATCGACCTCTCCCGAGCCTGGCCACAAGCAAACCAAGGCAGTCAAAGCAATCAACAAGAAGAAGGATGTGATCAAGGCAGACGTGTCAGAGTCTTCCGATTCCTCAGATTCATCCGACTCGGACTCGAGCTCTGAGGCAGGCTCGGATTCCGAAAGCGATTCAAGCAACTCCAGCGAGATGGATACTAGAGAGGATACGACAGAAAACTCTTCCTCGAAGCAGTAAGATCCCTCTATGTCTGACTATATTTGCGTGCCCTTTGGTTGCCGGCTGCATAACTAACACTGCGCTTCAGAGTCCATATCCCCGGTCCAAACCAGCCCTACAAACCACCCTTCGGCTTCAGATCCGCAAAGAAGCAAGTGCCCCCGTCCTCGAGCGCATCTGCTGCCCTCTCCAATCTGCGCGGCAAGCAAGTCTATCACATCACTGCGCCTTCCTTTATTCCACTTTCAAAGGTGAAGGAGATTACCATGTCGAAGGTCTTGAAGGGCGAGCCATTGATAACGCTTGATGGCAAACAATACGGCATCCCGGCCGATTCCATTGAAGAGAACGACCCTGAGGGCAAGTCGTTGCTCATTTTCGACGAGGCCACTCAGACGTATTGCCATAGGGCGGATCACATTCAAAGTCTCCATGTACAGGAATTGATAGGCCTGCCCATAGAAGCTGCTAGCTCCAACGCGACGGCGATCGAGACATTGCGCAATTATGTCAAGCCACCGCGGCCTCAGCCAAAGGGCATGAAGATGCGTTTCCGACCAGTTGGAAGTCTGCCAAGTGCACCGGAAACACTTGGAGCCAGCTCGGAATCCGAATCTGAAGAGTCGCGTCCCCAGATTTCCTCTGATAAGAAGGAGAAAGAACGCAAGCGAAAGCACCACCACACTGATGCAGATGCTTCGCAAGTTGTTGCCGAGCCTCGTAAAAAGTCGAGAAAACACGCGCAGGACCGGGCAGAGGAGGCGGAGCCGATCCAGAAGAAGTCAAAGAAGTCCTCAAAAGATCGTGAAGAGAAAAAGCGGAAGAAGTCCGAAAAAGCATAATCTGGTGTTGGGGTTTCATTTCATTTAGCAAACCGCTATATATTTTTTGTATGACCAAAGAATTGACTTAATACAATTTGAAATTCTCAAGCCAGCCGGAGAATCAGATGGCACTCAGAACTAGGATCTTTGAATTGTAGGAAGATGAGCTGGTGAGAAGATATGCGGCCGCCCTCTGCATGTGCTTTCCGGAGCCGTCATACCATTTATGCTTATCAAGTTATCAGGTGTCCCTTAACTATCTATACATATGATGACTTACAGTACTACTAGGTCTTCCCTGTTCGGCACCATGGCACCTACCTAGGTAGTAGTAACCTACTGCATGTTAAATACTGATATTTTCAATACTTGTCATCCCACTCGCGGTATACGTAAATAGGTATAGCTCCAAACTCCATTTTTCAATCTGATCACACCTCTACAGTCTACCCTACCTTCTTGAAGTGATCCATCGCGCGGATGGACTTGACTGTTTGGGATTACATAATCTCACCGTCACCTGATGCGGACCTGGGCATGTCGTCGTCACATGCAATCGCTATGATCATTCTGATCTTTGGCATTCGGAGATCCACCTGATGTACAATCTTGAACCTACCTTGACTCAGTAGGCTAGCGTCACACTCGCGGCTTTGTGCTTCGCGCTTTGGTTCCAGCCAATTATCCCCGCACCGTGTCTTTGACGCCTCGTCTTTCTCGAGTGGGGATGATCGAGGCGGGTCCAGCCTAACTGCTTATCGAGGCCGGCCGCGGAGCTCTTTATCGTCCCAGTAGTTGCTTCACTATGAGCTGCCTGACCTACTGACCTTGAAGTCCATCCGTCCATATCTGACCACACGTGGTCCATTTGATATGCGCTGGCCATCAGAAGGACTACGCCCATTCTATTGTCTGCAATTTGAGTCCGCCTGACGTGGACCTCGAGCTCGCCGACTTTCTCGAACGCCGCCGCCGGGTGGATTCCGCCATCGTCGCCCCGACCTGACTCCTTTAGTTGCGACATCCCTTCAAGCCTTCAACCTCTTTGCATCGATCGCTGAAATTTGAGCCCTTTTTACTTGGAGCCTTTTTACTTGGAGTATAGCAACTGAATTCGGGCGAGAAGACATGGAGCCTGTCCGAGGCGACATCGGGAGTCAGTCAATACAAGCTATTCGGAGGGTTGACACTAGTACAACCATGAAGCCTTCGTCAGGCCGGCGGCTCCACTCAAATCGGTGGCCGGATCGATTCCAAGATGGAGAAGACGCCCAGATTGATTTCACAGCTCCGCCAACGAGCATGCGCTCCAGAGATGGTCAAATGCAATACATGCAACAGTCGCTGTTCTCCGTCCTTGCTGCCGTTGGCTCTAGGTCGGATTTTCGCGGACGGTTCGACGACTCAAGTGATAGTGATGGTGGACTGGAGAACAGTAGCCCAGACGCAGTATTAAACTTGAACTCCAATAAGAAAGTCACACTGGGCGACCGTCAGTCCATTGAACGAGAGGATCAGGACACCAAGGCACAATCCGAGGAGCGAGGACGACGGCATCAAAGAACGAAACCTGAAAGCAAGACCCCGGCGTGGAAATCCACACTCCTAAATCAGGAAACCTCGGACGATCCGTTGTCAGCGAGCTGCGCAACGCTGAAATTCCCAACGAGAAGGACTCGCAGCGCTACGCCTGGTGCGGCTCCCATCCTGACTCGAATGATACAAGCACAGCAAACATTTGAATCTGCAATCGAGCCTGGAGAGTCGCCTTTGAGACCAAGTTCACCGCAAGATGACTCCCAGGAGCCACCTTCCTCCGCTCTTTCGACACGACTCATGAAAATGTTCGGTTTTGACAAACCTGAGAAAGTATTGGTTGAATATGCCTGCGCGCTTTTGCAAAGTATGCTGCTCCAGGGATATATGTACGTCACTGAAGGACACATCTGCTTCTACGCATATCTCCCCAAGAAGACATTAAGCGCGACGAAGTCCGGCTTCTTGTCCAAACGTGGCCGCAAGAATCCGAAATACAACCGCTACTGGTTTGTCTTGAAGGGTGACGTGCTCACATATTACGCGAACCCCTCAAACCTCTACTTTCCAAGTGGTCATATAGACCTTAGGTATGGCATCTCTGCGTCACTGGCAGAGGTCAAAGCCCAAACTTCCGAAGCCACCGACTTCCAAGTCACGACTGATCAGAGAACATATCATTTTCGCGCAGAAAGCGCTGCAAGTGCGAAGGAATGGGTAAAATCTCTCCAGCAGGTCATTTTTCGATCTCGAAATGAAGGCGATAGCGTCAAAATTTCATTTCCATTAGAAAATGTGATTGATATGGAGGAGAGCCCTATGGCTGAATTTGCGGAGACCTTCAAGATCCGTGTTCTAGACAACAACGAGACCTACGCCATTGACGAGGTGAGTATCTGCCTGCCTGATCATGCTTTATGGCGGCTAACCAAACGAAAAGTATTTTTTCACTTTCTTTAATTCGGGCCAGGAGGCTTTTGACTATCTGAAAAGCTTGGTGAACGTGTCCTCTGCGAAATGTCTGGCAGGAGGGTCTCGTCAACAGCGCGACGGAGATCAGCAGTCGCAAGCCAACATCTCTCAAGGGACAAAGGCCTTAGGCCAGCAGGGGGTGGGAGGCTCCCTGTCTGGGCCAGATAGCGAGCTGCGAGGTTCCAGTGACTCTTTGGACAACTCCACAGACCAAGGCATGGAGACCTTGCCAATCGTTCAATCGTTCACCGAAACAAACGAGTCTGCGAGTCAGATTCTTAATCGAAGCGATGTCTTTCAATCACCTACTATGCGCTCATTACCAAGGCGCCGATCTGAAGTGGACGATCAAAGACATAAACGAGCGGAAGATGCGACTCAACATTCGTCAAACCGACAGGTCGGGGTAGCTCGCCAAGAAAGCACTGACCTGCGTAGCTTCAAGACGGACACTGATGATCTGCACGGAGTCCAAGGACAGGGTGACTCTGTCACCCACCCGCCGTCCCAAACAACACCCGCTATTTCTTCGAGCGATTCCCAAAGAGCTGGAACACAACCTCTCAAGCGTGTCGCTGGAATTGCTGGGTATCTCAAGATTCGATCAAAGCAGATGAGTAATTTGCTTGCAACAGAGTCAATGGGCTACATTGAAAAGGTGTCAGGGATGTGGGCCGGAGGCCAAAAACATTATGATGAGACTGAGGAAGTTCTTCCTGATGATCCGTCGCAAGATGCAGAGGATAAGGAACACGGTCTGAAACATGGAGATCGATTTCGAGCGCATTTTGGTCTACCATCAACGGAGCACCTACAAGCCACGTACTACGCCTATCTCACTCGAGTGCTTCCGCTGTACGGGAAGATTTATGTTAGCGAGAGAAAGATTTGTTTTCGCAGTCTTCTACCAGGGACGCGCACCAAGATGATCTTGCCGCTCAAGGACGTTGAGAATGTCGAAAAGGAGAAGGGATTCCGCTTCGGTTACCACGGGCTGGTGATCATTGTGCGCGGCCACGAAGAGCTGTTCTTCGAATTCAGTACCGCCGACGGACGAGATGACTGTGCCGTGACACTCCACCAGAACTTAGAATCTGTCAAGTATCTTGCAGAATCGGGCATCCTTGCCGCGGAAGAGCACGACTTGACAGAGGCGGCGAGAGCGGAGCATCGCATGCTTCAAGAGGCAAGAAACGACAACCCTGATGAGGAAAGCACTGGAACTGGGCGAAGTGTATCTGAGTCGGAAGTTTCCCCATTTTTTGATGACCCGCTCGCTTCTATTATCAACTTCAAGCCTTCTGAATCCTTGAAAATCACCTGTCTCACTATCGGCTCTCGAGGTGATGTACAACCCTATATTGCTCTGTGCAAGGGCCTCCTTGCTGAAGGCCACAGACCAAAGATTGCAACTCACGCTGAGTTTGAGCCATGGATTCGTAGCCATGGCATTGATTTTGCTCTTGTGGACGGTGACCCTGCGGAACTCATGCGCATCTGCGTTGAGAATGGCATGTTTACATATTCATTCTTGCGTGAGGCCACATCGAAGTTTAGAGGCTGGATCGATGACCTGCTTTCTTCATCCTGGGCAAGCTGTCAGGGCAGCGATGTGCTTATCGAGTCGCCAAGCGCAATGGCTGGCATTCACATCGCAGAAGCTTTGCGAATTCCCTACTTCCGTGGATTTACAATGCCATGGTCCCGGACTCGCGCATACCCGCATGCCTTTGCCGTACCTGAAGCTCGGATGGGAGGAGCGTATAATTACATCACGTATGTCATGTTTGACAATCTCTTCTGGAAGGCGATTGCGGGCCAAGTGAACCGTTGGCGGAACAACGAACTTGGACTCAAGTCTACGACTCTAGACAAGATGCAACAGAACAAGGTCCCCTTTCTGTACAATTACTCACCCTCTGTGGTGCCGCCGCCTCTCGATTACCCTGATTGGATTCGCATCACAGGATATTGGTTTCTGAACGAAGGTGCTGACTGGGCTCCACCCGCGGAGTTAGCTGCGTTCATCAAACGTGCCCGCGCAGATGGCAAGAAGCTCGTATACATTGGATTCGGATCGATCGTCGTATCGGACCCAGCAGCCTTGACACGGACGGTCGTCGAATCTGTTCAGAAAGCGGACATCCGTTGCATTCTGTCCAAAGGATGGTCAGATCGTCTCGGTGACCCATCGAGTCAGAAAGCGGAGATTCCTCTTCCCTCGGATATATTTCAGATTCAGTCAGCACCCCACGACTGGCTTTTTTCCCAGATTGATGCGGCTGCTCATCATGGAGGAGCTGGTACGACTGGAGCCAGCCTTCGTGCCGGCGTTCCAACGATTATCAAACCGTTCTTTGGTGATCAGTTCTTTTTCGGTTCACGTGTGGAAGACCTCGGGGTGGGAATTTGCATGAAGAAGCTCAACGTCAGCGTGTTTTCAAGAGCACTTTGGGAGGCTACCCACAGCGAGCGGATGATTGTCAAGGCTCGTGAGCTGGGCATCCAAATACGGAGCGTAAGTTGCGATTCTGCGGACCATTGCTCAGTGACAGACGTTAACCCGTACATCTCCAGGAAAATGGCGTTGCCACCGCAATCCAGTCCCTCTATAGGGACATGGAGTATGCCAAGACACTTGCTCGACAACGTTCACTTGCTTCATCGACGCCTTTCTCGCCCACCCCATCCGCTCAGGCGTCACCTGACCACGCTGATGCCGACGTGGATGACATTGAAGAATGGACGTTCGTGGGTGAAGAGGCTGAGATGGATTTGAACAAACGCATGCAAGACCTCAGTCCGTCTGAACGCGAGAAGATATTCTCCGGCATTATTCGATAAATTGTTTTCCTGGGACCAGGAGACGGCGCTCTCCCCGTATTAACTGATACGGCATTTCATGACTCACGACCCAAGCTCCTTTTAACCCCTTCGCCTGGGAGACGCAGGCTAATCTGGCGCACTGACAAGTATACTTCATTTTTCTCCTTCATCTTTTGCGATTGCTCTGTTCTTAACTGCTTTTCCTTTGCCTAGCTTTACCCCTGTTATTAACGCTTTCGGGACATGATTGTTTCATCTGGTTTTTCTTTTTCTTGTTTCTCATCTTAAGTAATGATTCGAGTATTCGACTACTCTTGCTAGATTGCCTGGTCTCACGACAATTTTGTCTGTCTCTATTTTCCTGTTTTATGAGTGGCGAATGCACCATGCAGATCTCCGTCGTGATGACTTCTTGAACAGTCGTTGATTTGAAGATTAGAATGCTGTTTGTGAGCTCTTACCTCAAGGGATGCGTCATGGGTAGCAACTTTGCCAGCGCCGAGCAGTTGACCTTTGACCTCCAACGACTCGACTACTGTCCGAGCATGTGTCGGTGCTGTAGATCTCCATTGGCGCACCTCTTTCAAACCTGTAATTGTCCACATGAAAGTTTTGTTGGTGACGTCCTCCGACTCGACTCTTACTCGATCGTAAAATCAATCCAGCTTCCCTCTTCCGCATCGGAGCTGGCCGACCGGCTACTGTCTCACACAAAGGGGAAAACAAGAACCCCATCCAGACCAACTGTTTCGCTACATGTACTTGATGAGGTTCATTCGCCATCGAGATTTTGATCGAGTAAGGGAATTGGCAATTTGAGCAAGTCACCCGGCATCGGCGGCAACCATCGGTCATTTCAATCGAGTAATGGGTGCTGCGGCCGTGATGGACCAGTCACCCCGATACGATCACGAAAATACAGTACACGAGTACAGGAGGGAACCGCCGCGAGCCGGGCTTTGGCAGAGGACGACACGACACGGCCGAGGACACTCCTAGAGTCCCAACAGAGTCTGCTTTCGAGTCTACTACTGCTTCTAATACTACTACTCCAAATCTCCAACTGACTTTGAGTGGTTTCTTCCACTATCAAGTGCAGGAGTCAAAATATTCACATAGACTTTGTTTGGGAGACTTTGTGCTAGTTGTGATATCAATGCAGTAACGATGTATTGTCAGGTCAAGGCTCACGTGACACCTTCAACGGTCGGAGGTGGCCGATGACCCGTTCCCCCTTACGGAAGCCGGAGAGGGTCTGGCCTCCAGCGACCCGCGAGAACCATCCTCCGATTCTCATGAGTCGTACTCGTCACTCGTCAGTCGGGTTGATTGATTTACATTCTACAACGTCCTGCAGATGTACTGTACTACGGTATCAGTGTTATATTTTTCACTAATACTATGGTATCCTGAAAGCTCCGACTTTCTCCTGGGATAGAGGCCTCCTCATAGTCACATACAGCACCAAAGCACGACCCATGGGCTCGGTGTTCTGACTTGCACCTCTGGCGATGCATTTCCGTCGGATAAGAAACTTTGGCCGGTGAATCACTTGACCTGCTATGCAAATGTGGGGTCGCCTGGTGATTGTCACCAGGGTCTCCAGCCACATCCGAGCTCCAAAAGGTCCGGTGGTTCTTGGATCTTTGGTTCATATTTCGAGGTAATTTATTGTGTGGTTGTATGATCATATGATGTACACATGTATTTATGTACTATAATTCATTTTAGTCCCTCCTTCTATGGGCCTGATCGTCGGCGCTGCTCGGAATGGAGATTGTGCTGATTCTAGTCAATGTGCCTTTAGAGCGCATAGTGGTTAGCAGTCGGGTTTCTTCATCACACATAGAGATAACAAGATTCAGGGAGAAGAGGAACTTCCTCTGCCTTCTGCTCATTGTGCAACGTAATTAGAATGGGGCATGTGATGCATACGATCTTACTGCCCATGACCAAGTACTAGGAGGCCTTACATGGCCTCCAGAGGCGGCGAGGAGTCCTGTCCGAGCGAGATAGGAGACAAGAGGCCTCACAATAGGCCTACTTTGACCTGAGCTAAGGTGCCGCTGTAATACTTGATGTGCAGTCGTCATACATTTCCAAATCAGATAGCTACAAGTTTATTACTTGCATGCAGTGCCGTGCACTGTAGTTGTTAGCCAAGCAGATCCCTGTATCAACTGTCAAGGGGTCTACTTTTCTTCAAGTAACTATCTGTCGTAGTGTCGTCGGGTACATCCAGATGAACGTGGCCGAGCCGACAGCCGGAGGCCCGGGTGGGTCTCTTCATCTCATTACTCGATCGCAATTCTCCGTGGCCACCGCACTGGGTCGAGTCGGAGTGGATAAGAATCGAGGTACCGCTTCTCACTCGTCCGCCAGTGGATGTACCGCCGATAGGCTCAGGCAGAGTGAAAAAATGGGAAAAAGAAAATAAAAGAAAATACAAATAAGAAAAATTTGGAACAGAGAAGGCATATACGGGGAAACAACGAGGAGCAGAGAGGGTGGTGAATGGAAATTTTTCTATCAGGCCCGAGACCCAGATCGGGGCTAGAATTGTGACTTACTTATTTAATCCCCCTCCCCCAGGAATTGCCTACTTAAGCTTATCTTTGGATCCCCCCCCCTCTCTTCTTCACTTTCTAGTGTCCATCCTCGCTCGTGGCTTTGATCGTGACCTTTTTCTGGCTGGAGATAAGCGGAGCAATCTAGCTTCTCGTTGACCAAACTACAAAGCACACACCTCTCCAGAGTGCTGCTGCAGGGCACTCAATCAGACCATCGCCCTACGACGCCTCGTGTCCACCCTCCATCTTGGGCCTGAGTCTTATCTCCCTCCAATCCCATCCCGATCTGTGATCCTGGATCTATAGATCTCTTGTCCACCTTCACCCACTTGTGCTACTCCCGTTCCAGACCAAGCGCTTATCAGTTCCTCTGCGACCCCCGCGTGGATTGGAATCCAGACTCACTACAGCTCCTACCCCAACTTTCTTGCTTTACTGAACCCTAGTCGTCGTGGTGGATCCGCGCTACGAGGACTTGATCGAGCCTAAGATCTCCCGGGGGCAATTCATCCCTGATTATTCAATCTTCCCATCTATCTGAAAGATCTGGAAACCCGTCGATTACCCCCAAGTCTCAACTCTATTTCGATCACCCCAGAACTAGTCGATATCATGGCGGCGCCCACAATTCCCATGATTGCCGTGGTGGCTTCCTCTCGGGCCGTCATCTCCGGCCGTCTGACCTCGGCCACCATCATCATCTCTCGCACCACGGGCAAGATCACCGCCGTGATTGATTCCGTCATTCCGGCATCGGAGTTCCCAGAAGGGGTTCCCTACACGGACTATTCCCCCTACGTCCTGCTGCCAGGATTGGTGGATGCCCACGTCCACCTGAATGAGCCAGGGCGAACGGAATGGGAGGGATTCTATACCGGCACCCAAGCTGCGGCCTTTGGGGGTGTGACCACCGTGATTGATATGCCCTTGAACGCCATCCCCCCAACCACCACAGTAGCCAATTTCAAGGAGAAGCTTGCTGCCGCTCAGGGCAAGTGCTGGGTCGATGTGGGCTTTTACGGTGGTATCATTCCCGGCAACGCCGGAGATTTGAAGGGCCTGGTGGAGGCGGGTGTCCGTGGCTTCAAAGGTTTCTTGATTGACAGTGGTGTAAGTCCCTCTTTGCACGAATTCGCCCTTGCGCATAGTCGGAACCCGATAGCTCATCGTCGAATTGGATACAGGTGGATGAATTCCCGGCGGTCAGTCAAAAGGACATCGCACTCGCCATGGCAGAGCTGGCAGATCAGCCAACGACTCTGATGTTCCATGCCGAGATGATTCCTCCCATCACTGCCTCTGTCGGGGACACGTCTCAAATGTCAGAGCCCCCCGCGGCGCCGGCGGGCCCGCTCGAGGCCTACTCGACCTTTTTGGCTTCTCGCCCGTCCGCCTTTGAGACCTGCGCCATTGGCGAGATCCTGTCGTTGGCCCACCTGGCTCCGAACCTCCAACTACACATCGTCCATCTCTCTGCCATGGAGGGTATTCCCCTGCTTCGGGAGGCCCGCGCCAAGGGCATCAAGATCACCGCCGAGACCTGTTTCCACTATCTCTCCCTGGCTGCCGAGCAGATCCGAGATGGCGATACGCGTCACAAGTGCTGCCCACCCATCCGATCCCAACTGAACCAGGATGGTCTCTGGACTGAGCTCGAGAAGCATGCCAGTGACGGTGTCATCCAAACCGTTGTCTCGGACCACTCGCCTTGCACACCTAACCTGAAGCTTCTCCCGGCCCATGTGCCGGGCCACTGCGCACCGGAAGGTGATGCCAAGGTTGCCGAGCACACCGGCAACTTCTTCTCGGCCTGGGGTGGTATCTCATCCGTGGGTATGGGACTGCCCATCCTCTGGACGGAGTTGAGCCGTCGCAAGGGTCTCACCCCGTCTCCCAACGATGAGAACACTCGCAATGCCCTGCAGGACATTGTCCGTCTTTGCTGTGCCAACACCGCTGCCCAGGTTGGTCTCCAGAGCCACAAAGGTGATCTGGCCGTGGGCTTTGACGCCGATATCTGTGTCTTTGATGACTCGGCCGAGTGGGTGGTTGAGCCGAGCACGATGCTCTTCCGGAACAAGTGCTCTCCCTATCAGGGGCGCACCATGCGCGGCATGGTCCGCGAGACCTGGTTGCGTGGCGAACGGATCTTTACTCGTGAAGCGGGCTTCGTCGAGAGCAAACCGTCGGGTAAGTTGCTACTGGAGAAGCGAGTCTGATGGGGATGTCGAGGAAGTCACACTCTTCTTGTAATTGTTGATTTCCGCTTTCCATCCGGTCGTTTTTGTTTTTCGTTTCTCGTTTCCTGTTCGTCTTCTCGAGGCGACAAGCCCATCTGTCGACTCTTTCTTTGCCGGCTGTTGCTCCCCACGTGCATTTCGCTTCGAGCGTCTTTTATCATTCCATCAGTCTCACATACCCGTTAGAGTATTATCATTTGCATTTACATACTTGAACATGTCAAGGGCGTTATCATTCCGTCATCTGTCCAATCGTATCACTAAGGGTATCATTGAATCCACAAACATCCTTGGATAAAGAGTGTATCCCAAGATGAGGATGAGCGCTTTCTGAATCATCGCAAGTCTTAGTCTAGGTTCAATCCGTCATTCCAACAAAGCATTCCCCAGCCTTACTTGAAATCTCAATCCGTCACACTCTCCTGATTTCTTTCCTTCTCCCACTTCTCACGCACCCTCCTCCTCACCCCTCCATTTACACCTTTCCCCCAGATTTCCTCCTTCCGATCCACCTGTGCCTGTGTCAGTGTCTCCATCCCCGTCTCCGTCTCCGTCTCCTCCATCTCAGCGACATCTCCATCTCCCTCCACCGGCCCAATCACCACCTTCCTCTCCTTTATCCTCTTCTCCTTGGCCCTCGCCCGCGAAACCTTCTCCAAATACGCCCCGTACAAAAACGCCTCCGCCACCGCCACTGCAATCGCCGCAAAGAACGAAATCAGAATTCTGACCGCGTCAGAAGCCCCCGCACTCGCACTCCCCTGCCCACCACCGAGGTCCAGGTTCGGACTCGTCCATTGCGTAAAGAGCGTGGCCAAGATCACCGGCATATGGAACTTTGTCAGCGCCCAGTAGACACTGAACCCGGTGATGATGACCGAGAGGAAGATGTTGAAGATTAGGCTGAGGGTGAGGGGGTCTTCGGAGGCGTCGGTCGAAGAGGTGTGGGGGTCTGTGGAGGACGGGTCGAGGGTGTGCGAGGGATTGAGCAGGCGGGTGTAGGCGAGGCGTTCAGCCTCGGCGAGGAGGCGCGCTTTGGAGGCGAGATATTCGGGCGTCTGTGGGAGGAAAGCATTTCAAGTGAGCAGGCTTGTTTTAGTTTTTTTTTTCCCTCTCTTCTGGGAATGCGGTCCCACGCTGGTTACTGTCGTATGGACTGTACAAGCTGGCGGGAACAAGCGAAGTGAACGTACGGGTTCGGGTTTCTTAGGTGGTGGAGGGACGTAGACTCTTGTGCCCCGTAATAAGTCATTCAGAACGGTTGTATGAGGTTGCGCAGAGAGGTGTGTCTCCTGGTATGGCGTGTCATTCTGTAGGTATTTGGCTAGCCGGAGGAGCTGGTCGTGGGTGATTGAGTCGCCCGCTTGAGCGGCGGTCGGCAGATCAATCTCCGAGCATTGCACGGCTGGAATCGTCTCGAGCGCAGCGATGATGCGCGGAGTCGTGGTGAGGAGGACCATGACTCGCGCGTGAAATTGGAGGGGGGCGACAGACTCAAGAAGCGCCTGGCGTCCGAAACGGAACGACGAGGGAAAGCTTGAGCGGCGATCTGCCGTCACGGCGTGTACTGAATTACTCGATGTGGCCTAGTTCTGCCATTTACGGCCTAGCGTGCTTATCTTCTACTGAGTAGTGAGTAGTGAGTACTGACCACTTTATCTCAGGTGGTCTCTGGTGAAGCCTCAATTTACCGTCGCATGACAATTAATGGTTCATTTTCCCATCATTGATAGCGGTGTTCGCATACAGGCCTCCTCGGCATTGATCATGTAAATAACATAATGCTAGCCAAAGAGACCATTCACCGGTGGAAACTTGGCAGGCTTTGAGATGTACTTGAAGTATTGTGCAAGTGTGCATCCGTACTACATGTTGTATATCTTGAACCTTCTGCCCAAGGTTTACTATTCATCAGTGGGAAACTTTCACGAGGGTCTTTACGAAGACTTCTCCAGTGGGAAATGATAGAGCCCTTAGCGGCCGAAGCTCGAAAGTCTCACCGACTTGTCTCGGTCAAGATTTCTTGGGACACGTGATGGTTGAAGTAGTATTTCATCAGTTCCAGTCAGTAACTGATCACTCATTTTCATAAGGTTCCTTCAACCTAATGCATATACCATCTCAGCTCGAGGACCCCCCATGTAACACCCAGTTCGAGCGATCCTTCCATGTTCTGTGAGTATGTTGAGGAAGGGTCATTCCATTGGCAATATAGAGTCACTTCGTCAGGTCCAGATAATTCTTCTCTGCTTGAAACTCCCCGCCAGTGAACGCTGCTGCGCGGTCAAGATGGAATGATATGAACGGGGAAATGGACTTGGAAGGCCAATCATCATATCATGTAGGTTTCATCAGCCGCAGTCGCAGTGTCTCTTCTTCGCGACCGCGAAGTGATTGATGGGCGATTAACAGCGCCTTTACTTATCGGCTTTTGTTTCCAGTGTCGCGTATGGCTGCGTCGCTTAGACAACGCCATGACTTTCGGATTCGAGAAGCCTTTTGCAGTCCAGTACACTCAAGCTGCGCATCTGCTCCCTTGGGATAGAGAAATCGAAAACCCCTTCCATATTACGCATGCTTGATTCTCTCAATTGTTTTGTTCACATGTGAAGAATGGAAAAGATCATGATCGACTTCTTGCGTCGACAGCACTCGGTTGTATCGAAGGAAGCAGTGTAGGACGGTGAAGACCTCCTGGTGGATCCGTGCGGGCAGATCTGCGGGCAGAAGCACGAGACTCCGAACTTCACTTCGGAGCCCGCAGCGACAAAGCTTCTGCTTCCCCCACTTTAGCTTCTTCCGAAATCCAAAAAACAGCCCGTCATGGCCGACTCAAAATCAAAGGCGTGAGTCTAATTCCCCTCCTGATCCTCTCCAGCACGGGTGCTCGATACCCACTGAACTGTGTCATTGCCATCCCACAATTGCCCCTCCTCTCTGCGACGCTCAAAACACCAATGTCTGTTCTTCGAACTTGCGCAATCCTCAACTAACCCCTCGCCCTCTGGATCCCGCCTTCTAGTCCGGTCTCGACGCAAACCAATGCCCGCGGAATCCCAGTGGCTCCCTTTGTCGACAATGTCAGCGACTACGTCTCCAGTCGGGAAGATGTTGAGCCCACATTGCGCTCCTTCCAGGAGATGATCTCCAAGTATCAGTTCATGGAGGTGAACACCCAACGGCGCGGGCAGGGACTGCGCGAGAAGATCCCCGATATCAAAAAGACACTTGAGATGGTGCGCTTTCTAAAGATGCGCAAACAGGTAAGATCTACGTGCACAAAGCCAGGACCCCCCAACGATCGCACACGGTGCTCTTCTAACTTATACGCCTCGCTCTTCCACACGAAAAAGTCCAGCTCAGACGCCGACCTCGAAACCAACTTTGAACTCAATGACACTCTTTACGCTCGCGCGTCCGTCTCCACTGCAGATATGGAAGAAGTCTATCTGTGGCTCGGTGCCAATGTGATGCTGGCCTACCCACTAGACGAGGCCGAGACAATGTTGTCGGAGAAATTGGAAGCCGCCGAGTCAAGTCTGTCCAACTGCGAGGAGGACCTGGAATTCTTGCGCGAGCAGATCACGGTTAGTGTTTCCTTGTCTTCCGCTCCCGGAGGAGGATCGTTTGAATGCATAGACCTCGAGTTTGACGTGCTTGGCTAATTATTCATAACACGTAGACCCTGGAAGTTGCAACGGCGCGAGTGTATAATTGGGATGTGGTCCAACGGCGAAAAGACAAGGCTGAAGGAAAGGACACGAAATAGAGCGGGCAGATAGGACAATTGGAAAATCAAATACTGAATCGCCCGGATATCAAGATCTTTCGACATGACACGAGATACCTTGCTCAACTGGTGATTCAGATCACTTGTTACACCTATGGAAGCGCACACAATTAGTCAGTGGCATCCTCGGGAAATCGAGAATTATGACCCTATAGATGTCAAATGCAATGCACGAGATACCAACACATCGCATGAGTCAAGCGATCGACCGCGAAGGCATGCAACGCAATAACAAACAGACTCGGATTTTCAAAAAGCGAGAATGGAAGTTCGTAACAGTCTTCAGGCTTCCCCTTGCTTTCCAAACACGGCCGAGCTCGTACAAGCATGTCTCGACTTGTGCGTAGGTGTTCACGATCCGTTCGACTTCGAATTGTAGGCAGAGACTCCACTTAACCGCTCGACAGGAACGCACCTTTATCTTTTCATCTGAACATACTGAATTTTGTTGCATGGGTCTCTGGAGGTCTCTGGCCGGTTCAACCCATTGTCCGGCCTGGCGAAAAGCAATTCGACATTGGCAGGCCACAAATGGATGCATGATCTGATCTCCATCATCGCAGTCAGTGTACGCCCCACCCGAAACCTATGGCTGGGATGCTCTCAGAAAACAGTAAGACTAAGCAGAAAGTCGTGGATATGGGCCTCTGCGGGTTCCAAGAATGTATAGTCAAGATTCGTTCAACCGGTCAAACTCGATCGACGCGCGACAGCCGCCACCATAACTCGTGCTTACTCCGATCTAGCAACACCAAGCCGGGCAAAGGACACGCTGTCTGAAATAAGTCAGCCTCCATTCCTTCTCAGGGTGTGCAATCGAACCCCTCCTTCACACTCTGCTCCCAGACTGGTACTTCCCATCATCTTGCACGAGTTCCGTGTCTTCTACATGTGGTGGCCACGATGACTTTCCAGGTGCAAGAGGTCCCCGTCGAGGGAATCTTGGAAATGGTCACTGCGGAGAGAGATGCATTTGAAACACCGCCGCAGCCTATTTTCAAGCTTTACTGTCCGATAAGCAACAACGACCGTGCAAAGACCAATGCTGACACTGCAGCTGAGCAGCAACGTTATGTCCAAGAGTCTGCTCCAAACGTGGACGTGAAAAACATCTGGATCAAGGCAAAAGCAACCTCCCCGGGTTCTTCGGAGGCTGATGAAGAACTCGCTGGCGCCGCCCAGTGGATATTTACCGTTCCGGGCCCCAACCCAAGCCTAGAAACAAAGATTGAGCATCTTGCCCGGCGTCATCCAGAAGGAGGCGCCAGAATTTTCGCTGCAGAAGCTTTTCGAATCCTCTGCGAATGTAACGAAAGACATAGATTGTCGACAGGTCCACACCGACCTTACGCGACGTTGGGCACTTTCTTCACCATGCCCCAGTACCGCCGACGAGGAATCGGCTCAGTGCTGTTAGAATGGGGTCTGCGTCAAGCAGACGAGAAGCAAATGGACATTTGGATTGAAGCGGCTCCGTCTGCGGTGTCTGTCTATGAGCGTCATGGATTTGTCCAGAAGGAGGTTATTCATCTGAAGCCGCGTTGTCCAGATGGCCTGTCCGAGACTGTCAAGGCCGAGTGGGAAGCGGTGGAAAAGTCAATCCTACCTGTGACTGCTGTTGTCATGTGTCGGCTGTCGAGATTGACTTTATAGTTCACCGTGATCTTGTGAGATTGATATTCGCCCAGTACATGAGCACAGGCTCGGGCATGCTATGTGAAAGTGATCTTCTTTGAGGCAGTACTGTCTATTCTGTCAAGTACTTTTGCCTACTTTCCATGTGTCAATAGTTGCTCGGCTTTACTTAGCATGGCTGAAACCTCGGAGATGGACTCCAGGTTTCGTTTCATTTTGATTCTCGTCCAGAAAACCAGATTGGGTTGGTCTCAAGTTCGTCCCAACGCTGCTGGCTCTCGAACGTCTTTCAAGCTTGAATTCTTCACAAGCGCCGAAGTCGTTTGGACTGGTTCTGGAGACTGCATATCCAGTCTTCAATGATTCAATTAAAATCTTGCCTGCTACTGTACCTGAGATGTGCGTCCTCGTCAGCCCTGAGACCCATTCCAATCATTCCCAGGTATGTACATGGAGCGCTGGAAGTCGCGCACTTTATGTTTCATAACGAGGCAATTTTGACTTGAGCAACGCAAAACACTGCCTGCATTCCGTCAGAGCGTCGGGCCGAGGACCTTCAACCAAGCACTTAGAATGTGCTAAAATGAATGCTCTGGTGGGAGGCCTGAATCACGTCTCGGCCCTTGTAAGCTCCAAAGTCCGCAACCTGGTGCAACCTGAATTGAAACTCCGCAAAGTAACGGAAAGTCTGATGATCTTCAAATATTTCACAGACACCTAGTCCCTGCCAGCCGAAATAGATATATAGGTCGATAGTCCTCAGCCGTCTCCAAAAAATCGAATAAAATAGGTGCGTGCCCAAGTCCCTCCTCTTCACATCCAAAATGCCCCGAAAGCACCGTATCCTCGCGCTCGTCTTCCACGAATTCGAGAACCTCGACCTATTCGGTCCCATGGGAGCCATCATCCCAGGAAGCGACTACTACACCTTAGAACTCGTCAATGTGCACAATCTGCCTTCTCCGAATGGACTCGAAAGCTCGATCAAGAATGGGATAGGAATCACGCCCAACATGACTCTCACCCAAGCGCTCGAAGACACCAAGCCGTTCAGTACACTGTTCATACCCGGTGGCCTGTCCATGATGCACTTTCTCGAGGATGCGATTCTTCTCGAGAAAATTGGACAATTGGTTCTGCGGGCCTCGACGGTGTTTACTGTTTGTACGGGGTCTTTGATCCTGGCTGCGACGGGTGTTTTGGATGGTCGTGGAGCGACGTGCAATAAGCAGTTGTTTGACGAAGTGACTCCAAAATGTTAGTATTGTCCATCATTCTCCCTACCTACGGGACTTCAATCTCTCGAAAACAGGCTAACGTCTCTATTCATCGGCTATTTGCAAGACCCACACGTGATATGGAAGAAAAAAGCCCGATGGGTCCAAGATCGCAAATACCTCACAGCGTCCGGCGTCACCGCTGGAATCGATGCCGGATTTGCCTTTGTCGCCAGAACTTATCTCGCGCCGGAGGATCGAGACGATCGACCGGAGATCATCGCCGAAGGTCAAGCTGACAATGAGAGTTTTCCGCGAAATTATGATTCAGAGAAAGCGATCAAGTACGCTCGGCATGTAGCTCGGATGGTGGAACACTGTTGGAATGAAGATCCCGGCAACGATCCCTTTGCGGTTACTTCTGCTTGAGTGTGTTGTGATGCTAAGTCCTGCGTTCTAAGGTATTCAATCAAGTTAAACATCTTATGAATGATGTTCACAGAGGCCCTGGCGATTCTCTACTCCGGAAAGACTGAGCATACATCCTCCTGATGTAGTGAATACGAAAGTTGATGGACCTGCAAATGTTTCCATTTGCATCAGAGATAATGTCCAACTATCACATGGGTTACGGCTGGGAGTTTTACTGTCTAGTCTGAAGTCATTGATGTCGAGTTGCTAAGTCTCCATTTTCAAATTAGTCGCTCGGCGTTCTTTCTCGTTTCCTCCCCGTTTTTGAGTAGATACACCATGACTCTGTCTCGCTGCCATTTAATTCTCACTAAGCATAGCAAATTTCATCGTTGGACCCGTTGCGGTACTTGTCAAGCGATTGAAGAAAGCACAAGACACTCGAAAGGTTTGGTCCGCGCTTGCACTCTGTTCCAGGCAACAGCACCAATCGCTGATAAATTCCAACGATACATGAACTCAATAATCAACTGGGGCAAGCTGAAGTCTCAGCCTTCCTGCTGAGGATCGACCGAATTTCCCGGCGTTTCAACTTCAATGGCCGAATCGTCGAAATCCTCAGGTTTGATCACGATTTGTTCCGCGTAGGACGGGTCTTCATAGAGCTTATTGAGCCAGGCCAGCATATCTGGCCACGCACGTGACATGATACACTCCGTATTGAGTTCTTCGCCGGACGCGTAGCAATTGCAACCATGACGACGATATCCTTCTTGAAATCTGCCGACCTGATCCGGGGAAAGCACGTAGGCTCGGCCACGAGAGGCAAGGAATGCCGTGAAGGATCCCGGATCTGTCAAGGCGCTCATGTCGATGTCAACGGCGGTAGACTGCAGGGGATTGCCCAAGCAGATGCCATTCATGTAGGATTTCCATTTGGGCCCTGTCCAGAATACAATGTTAGATAGTGAGTCTCATACATAGATCCAAAGAGGAAAACAAACTCAAGAGATTCAATAGATCGAGCACGCACAGTTTTTCTGAAGATACTCCAGTGCACCCTGTCCACCCTCGGAGAGACCAATGATGTCAACACGCTTGCCCTCGTCCAGCCATGGCCAGACGACATGGTCAAGGACATATCGAATATGGTGTCGCCAGTTTTTGTTACCGGGGATTTCGTTGCGCCAGGATGTCGTGGCTGGACCCCATGGACCGTATGGTCGGTCAGCTGCCTCCCATGTTCGCTGGGTGACCGCTCGTGAGGAAGCACAATGCCAGATCAATTGACCTGGGTTGGCCAGCACCAGGGCTGTGCTTGTTGTGGAAGTCGTTGCCGAGTCACCCAAAACGCCCTTTGCAAAGTCGACAGCCGAGCCGACGTTGATTCCATCCTCGCCAACGGACCGATAAGCCCAGATGCCGAGATCTTGAACAGGCTCGCCGAAAACAACCAGGAGACGTGAAGCTCCGGACAGATTGGTCGACACCAGAATTGGGACATGGGCTTCATTGCAAGGTGTCTCGGTTGGGAGGGAATCGTTATGGAAGGGGAGTCTACGGGTTCCTAGGCCGGTGGCCTCCAGACGCTGCAGAACGGTTCGACGGATGCATTCTGACGAGGATGAAGAGCGCAGGGTCAGCCAAGTTTATGTCAGAGCAGAGTTAAGCGTTCCAATGATCTTGTTCGATACCATCCATTGCCTCTCGGTTCTTTACGTTGTAGCGATCATTTCGGTCGATCTTGTATTGAAATTCGCCTTCCAGATCGACACTGGCGCGGATCTTGTCGTCCTTGGTGATTGTGTACCTAATTTGGGAAAATTTGAGCTCTGAGTTCCCAAAAAACATATTTTCAAAATATACTCACCCGAGCTTAGCAAGGTCCGCCGGGAAGTGAGGATCTGCTGGAAGATCGCGGTTGCGGTAGACATACATCTTGGCGTATGTCTGGTGACTTCCAGGAGTATTGGTGCTGAATGTAGTCTGAATCCAGTGAGTAATAGACAGCGTTCAAAAATAACGACTCTCAGTGAGATTCTAGAGACTAATGAGAGGAGAGGAGAGAGGAGAGGAGAGAGGAGAGGAGAGAGGAGAGGAGAGAGGAGAGGAGAGAGAGGGAAGAGAGGGAAGAGAGGGAAGAGAGGGAAGAGAGGGAAGAGAGGGAATATATAGCAGCTGAGGGAGAGCAGAGCCGTTGCGGTCGATCATGGAAGATTCTCTTAGAAAACCTGGAGCTTTCCGGCATTTTCCACCAAATATTTGCAGTAGCTGCAGATCAAGGCAGAGGAGCGAGGTGGAAGCGATCAAACGAAGATTGGCCATCGGCTGTTTGTGGTATTCGAATAATGTACAGGCTTCGCTGAGGAAGCATATCATGATGAGAGAGTCATCTCCCGATCGAAACAAATCGCTCTTATATCATATGTCGCAAAAACATCGCATTCCAACTCCCTTTTACCAACTCGCCTTCTTGACGCCGGGGAGCTCACCCGCAAGAGCCTGCATACGGAATTGGAACTAGAGAGGAAAACAAGGCGAGTTTAGCCACACGTCGTTCAAACGACTTTGCACTTCGAGTCCTCTCACTTACTCGGTTGAGTCTGAAATCCCGGAACACACTTCGTGCAGTGCCCGACGCCACACACCGGTTCTTGACCTGTGTTGGGCGCGTGTAACAGTGCATCTGGGAGAGCTGGAGCTGCGCCTGGGCTCGGGTTCGTTGAGGGAGACTTGTGTTGCGAATAATATAGCGAAGCGCTTGTCTATTCACACTCGAGAATTAGCCACCATGTTCTTCGGATGACGACCAGCGCCATTGACCAGACAAGTTGTCCCAACCGCAGTGCTGGGCAAGGGCATACCGTTCGGGTTCCATTTGCGCAAAAGCGTTGCGCTTGTTGTGGTCACGGATGACACGGGTGTTAACGAACCCAGAGAGGTCTAGCCTCTTGGGGTGGAACATGGACGCAGCCTTGGACATTTTGTACGGGACTTCGTGGGATTGACGAGGACGTTCAACAAGTCGGTGGATGTTCTTGCAACTCCGCGGCGGAGATGTCGACGGGCAAAAAGATGCAGAGCCTAATCTGGTTTAGCGCAGATTTACTCCGACATCCCAACTCCAACTACGGGTCTTTCTAACAACCGCGACTGCAGGAGAGGAACACAAAGTGACTACAATCGCGCTGAGCACATCAGTACTCCACATGTATCATTTTGTAGCTGTTGTCTGTAGAGCTCTCCGCATTTTCAATAAGAAGGATTCCAGGTTTTGACAAAAATTGTTGTTACGTTCCACCATAGGACTTTCCAACATTCAGTACTTTGTCTACCAGGTGTCCAAGGCATTACAAACCTGGAGGCGGGCGAAATGTTTGAGATAGTATTGAGCAGATCATCAAGATTTACTTCGCTATCTGTTCTTGTTCTCATGGGTGCCAGAGCACCCAATCGGTCGGCAAGCCTCATTTTAGTTCTGGTCGCCAGAATGTTGCCTTCTGAATCATAGTTTGGAGTAACCTTTACGCATCCTGGCAATTATTCTTCGACCAAAGACGAGTGACTCCACTGAAAGGCATTTGAGCGCTCAATCATCAGCAAGCCCTCAAGTTGCGTTGAGGAGGTTGCCAGCTCTCCGAGCGGGTGACATGAGAGAGATTTGACGTCATGAGCAAGTCACTTTGAGATCCCCGACATGAACCTACGAAAAGCGGCCTAGGCGACGATTGCATAGCTCAATGCTCAAATTCAGTACCAGCAAGGCTGGTTATCTTTCTCATGAAATAACATCATGACGCTGGACGCCTCCAAATTCGGTCGCCAGCCCTCGGTGACACTTCAGCGGCGATTGACGGAGCAATATCGTCGATTTTCCTGGACAGCAACACCATCAGAAGTAGGATTCCGACTTCAGAAGTCTTGGGGTTATTGAAGTCTGCTGCTGATCCTGTGCCAAGTCAATATACGCAGGTATTACAATCTCACTCTCGGAGCAGCGAGGATCCACGATCGCAGTGGCAATTCGAGATGCAACCTATCTACTCGATTTTATCGAGAAAAAGTACGGTCCGGAGGAACATCAGCCGTGTTCTGCGGAGGCTGTGGACTTTATCATTTCGCAGCTCAAATGTTACGCTGAGAAACATATGGAGAAAGTCGTCGGCATTGCCATGCACAAGCATGTAGCCAGTCTTTGTCCAAGTTTGTGCTCTCGACTATGGGCGGAGCTCGACATTATACCTTTGGTGTTGCCAGGGCTGAGCTTGCTCGGCCGATTCGCTTCGAACGGACGAGGGCAATCGCGGCCATGGGAGATGAAAGATATCGATGAACAGGCCGAGTCAATGGCTCGAAAATGCGTCAGGTCGGTTTGTTTACGTCTAGCGACACGCGAAAAGGGTTCATCGCCAGAAAGCTAAGACTTGACTCCTCGCAGGCTGTTTGGACCCGAGAATTGTCCCTTATTGCAAGTGGGCAACATGGGAATCGTCGAAGTCGACACCGATTTCCACGTGCGCCTCACAAACCTCAGCGACTTTGAGCGGACTGTTTCCGCTGCAACCTGGAAAGCCTGCAACTACTTTGCTGAGGATCTCAAGCAACGCGGTGTGAAGATTGCATTCTTCAGTGCCACCCCTCAAGGTGGAGGCGTTGCTTTGATGAGGCATGCCCTGTTGCGATTTTCGCACTCGCTGGGGACGGACATCAAGTGGTACCTTCATCCCTACCGTGACATCGCCTTGGGGTGGATTGATTGTGGCGCGATCTGACTTATTCACGCTAGGTATGTGCCTCGACCACGACCAGGTGTCTTCCGGGTCACCAAGCGCAAGCATAACATTCTGCAAGGAATCACACCACCGGAGGAGCGACTGACTACCGATGACAGCAATCTGTTGGCAGCCTGGATCGAAGACAATGTCAAACGATACTGGTCTGTGCCCGGAGGTCCACTTCGTGCACCGGCTGAAGGAGGCGCAGATGTGCTGGTAGTGGATGACCCTCAAATGCCAGGTCTCATCCCCATTGCCAAGAAGATAGCCCCAGATCGACCGATCATCTTCCGCAGTCATATTCAAATTCGGAGCGATTTGGTGGATCAACCGGGGACCTCCCAAGCAGAGGCATGGAAATTCATGTGGAAGAATGTGAAGCAAGCAGATTGTTTCATCGCTCATCCTGTGAAGGCATTCGTACCGCGGGATGTACCCTCCGAGATGGTCGGATACATGCCTGCAACGACTGACTGGTGAGTTCTGTCCCTCGCCGCCAACCCCATTATTTGGTCGATGTTGTTGATATGTTGCAGGTTGGACGGACTGAACAAAGACATGAGAGATTGGGACATCGCACATTATGGGCGTCTGTTCAACGTCGCTTGCAAGAACTCTGATATGCCGCAGATCCATCACCCGGATGGTGAGGAGACTCTTGAGTTCACTCCCGCTTGAAGATGACCGCTGACAGCCTGCTATCAGATCAATACATTGTCCAGATTGCTCGGTTTGATCCCTCAAAGGGCATTCTTGATGTATTAGAAGCATATCGGAAGTTTCACCACCGACTGACGCGTGAACGCCCAGACTTGACGCCACCCAAGCTTCTGATATGCGGCCATGGCTCAGTCGATGATCCGGATGGGGCTGTTGTCTATGACCAAATTGTCAATCACATCGAAACCCAAATTCCACATCTTCGCGAGCTTGTCTGCGCAGTCCGACTTCGACCGTCAGATCAGGTGTTGAATGCGGTTCTTTCAAAGGCGATTATTGCACTGCAATTGTCGACTCGGGAAGGGTTCGAAGTCAAGGTTTCCGAGGCTATTCACAAGGGTGTCCCTGTGATTGCAACCCGTGCCGGCGGTCTTCCTCTGCAAATTGAGGACAATCTCAATGGGTTTCTAGTCGATGTCGGTGATACTGACACTGTTGCACAGCGGCTTTTCGAGCTCTTGACGAACAAGGCACTGTACCGACGAATTTCAGACTATGCAAAAAGCCATGTCTTTGATGAAGTCAGTACGGTGGGCAATGCATTAAGCTGGCTCTATCTTGCGTCTAAGTTCACCAGCGACGGCGATGTAAAACCGAATGAGCAGTGGATCAACAGTTTGGCGTTCGCAGAGAGCGGCGTGTCGATTCCTCCGGACATGCCTCGTCTTACTCGAGAAGTCGAAGTTGAACGAATGGGATAGCATTGTTCTCATTTCGAGCGCGAAGACGATTTTGAATTGCATCGCGGGCATTTGATATCCGTCCGTACGTGGACGTGTTTGTAGTTTTCTTGCAGCTCTCTCTTCGAGCATGGGTCTTTTGGCCAGATCTCTGAACAGGGAAACAGTGTCGGCGGTCGAGCGTCTAGCATAAGGAATTGCAAGAGCCCAAGGAATCGCAATCGCCGCGGGCGAGGGGTATCATTCATATAATCATAAGCGCTAAAAGTTGTACAAGCAGCCACATCCTGTCAAGTAACAGCCAAACCTTTCAAACAGCATCGACCCGTCTACTGTGGCTTTCCCACCAGACGGTACCTCTCTCGTGCCATCCCACCCTCCGCCCCTTCAACACCATAGCCCTCACCCACTTCACCAACGATACGAGCAGGTCTCCCACCCACAACGCACCAACTCGGCACAACCATACCAGGCGGAACAACCGCCCCGTCCAGAATCACCGCATAATCCTTGACAATCGCCATACTGCCCACCATCGCGCCCGTGCCCACGTGGACGTGGTTCCCCAGCGACGCCGCTTCAATCACAGCCAACTCGCCCACAAAGACATGGTCGCCGATCTTGAGCGGGTAATACGAGTGCACACCCCGATGCAACCGACTGGGCGGGCGCAGCACGGCGCTCTTAGAAATGTAGCTGTACCGGCCGACGGTAATTGCGACGCTGGGAGCATGGGGCGCGGGTGCGGGATTGCTGCCGTCTAACGAGGTGGCGGTGGATGGCTGGCGATAGAGATCGCCGCGGATCACGGCCTCGGCTTGGATCACGGTCTTTCCGCCGAGAATGATATGTTGTGTGCCGTGGATTTGGGAGCGACGCGAGATCTTGTTCCCCGTGTCCTGCTTCGTGTGAGTAGTTTGACAAAAGCGATAGGCACGGGCAGCCACGAGCGATTGACACTCGATAAATTCGAAAAGCAACCCTTGGGGGGTAGGGCACTTACGGTTTCAATATACTCGCTTTTAGCGGCTTTGGGCGGCATCTCGCGTTTTGATGGTTCTGAGTGTAGTGGAACAGCTGTTGTTGTTCATAATGTTGATGCTGAACGCCGCGGAGGCGGTGACGGATGGTGTGGATTGAAAATAGGCTTCGGCTCCCGCGAGTAGGAGCTGCACGTGAATGCTAGACAAGCTGCCCGGCCTACCTAGAGTTCTGGACTGAAATGGACATTCCTCCCGTCCACGGACACGAGTGTTACTTCATGGCCTGAATGGTTTATTTTGTCTGAGAGGTCGTGGTGGCTAGATGACGACGATCAAGTTGTGTTTGATCTACTTATATAGACCCGTCCTGTTAAGGCAGCTCCTTCGGAGTCCTACAGGGTTCATTTCTACCTCCAGGGGCTTATCCAGCAGCGACTGTACAGAGCTATATCAAGGTATAGTTGTGCTGTAACGGGACTTTTTCACTGGTATGTATCAAGGGAGAACCGTAGCTGGTTCATAATGTTATCGCATGCAATGCTACATTACTTACTTGGAACATACAAAACAACTTTGAAGATACAAATCGTTGAAATCACATAAGACCGCGAAGCACATAGACAGCATTACCTGATTGGATACTCGCTTCATCGACTCCATCCTCGGAGTCAAGAGTCCATGCAATCATTGCAGTCCATTTCAATGCTTTTTGGTTGCATTGAGAGGGTGGAAGTCAAAGTCACCGTCCCAGTGAAGCTTGAGACCTATTTTCATATCGTCAGCATCTTTGCCATTCAATCGGAGAGGGAAAAAGGGCTCAAGAACTGGCCTGCAACTTACTCATAGGGAAGGGGAAGTAAGTGGTTCCATCTTGACGGAGGTACACGTAGTGTCCGCCCTCCTGAGGAATCTTCTTCAGCTGGCCCTGGGCACCCGCGGCTCGGCGCAGGTTTGGCAATCGAGCAACAACACGCAACATGGACACGAGAGCAAGCTTGGCCGTTTCCTGGCCAAGACCGTTGGCAGGACCCTGGCCATGATGGATGTACGAGGTAAGCGGGCGAGTCAAATTAACCTCATTGGGCTCGGGGAAGATACTGGGGTCGTGGTTGGCTTGGACAAAGGAAGCGAAGATCTTGTTTCCAGGCTGGGCATTTATAACCACGCCATCCTCTTCGAGGATGACAGGTCTCTGAACTTCACGATACTCGCCAAAGGTGCCGTTGATACGAATGGCTTCCAGGCAGTATCGGTGAAGCAGGTCATCAGATTCCTTTGAGTCCAGTCGCGCAAGACGGCTAATTTCAGCCCAGTGGTGCTGACCCTCCGGTGACGTGTAGTACTCAACGATCTGCGTGAAGACCTGGCCTTGACTGGGGACCATCCCGACGATGGTCGGCATGATGTGAGACCAGGTGATCTGGGACGCACTCATGCCCAAATCTTTCACGCGACGGAGTGACGCAGTGCCGTGCTCGCGAAGAGCATTGTCGTGTGGTCGGAAGCTGTTCATGAGGCCTGAGAAGAGACTGCTCTGCGTATCAGCCTTGACGGTCGACTCCACGACACTTCCCAGCTGTTGCGAGACCGCGGAAGCAGCCTTGTTCAGAGAATATGATTTTGCGGGATCTACATCATAGAAAAGGGCCGAGTAGATCGTCGCCAGAATCATGTACATCTCATGCTCGGTGAAAAGACCACGGGAGTTCTCTTCCGTTTTGAGTGGAAGACCAAAGAGAGCTGAGGCGAAATGAACGTGAGCAAGGTTTCCAACATCGCGCGTGATATCAACCTGATTGATGCCACCCAAGCTGGCACCCTTCTCTTTGATAAGACGCAAGGTGGCTTCCTCATAGAAGTTCTTGACCAAAGTGGCAAAGTTTTCGGAAGCGAAGGACGTGGTCATTGCCTCGCGCTGCTGAGCACCAAACTCGCCCCTGCCAAATAGCTCCGTCATAGCTCCACTCCACGCCGGCTTGAAGTCGGCGGTGTTGCCCAAGACCAGGAGAGCGTTCTTGTATGATGAAACGTTGATCCGTGGTGGAGTGAAAGAAGGACGGTCCCATGAATAGTCTTGCTCGCGTCCCAGATTCTTCATGATGTTGCGATTCTCACTAGGGATCGTCATCGGGTAGTGAGCGTAGATGGAGTCCGACTTGTACCAATTGGGGAACGCGCGAGTTGCAAGCTTG
This sequence comes from Penicillium ucsense, assembly GCA_014839625.1. Lineage (NCBI taxonomy): Eukaryota > Fungi > Ascomycota > Eurotiomycetes > Eurotiales > Aspergillaceae > Penicillium > Penicillium ucsense. Next base: position 202,162 of record WIWV01000013.1, on the reverse strand, counting down.
TAGAAGACACATCCTTGGTTGATATTCAGGTCATAGCGGCATTCGTTGTAGCCCCAGTTGGTCAAGTTGCGGGCGTTGTAATCAATAGTGTAGTGGCGATCACCACGGACGAGAGCAACTGCATCAGACAAGACAGCACGGGAGATGGTGAAGGTCGGTGCGATACCAACACCGGGAATCATAGGCTCTTTAGGCTCTTCGCTCACGATACCAGGATACAGCTCCACGAAGTCGGGATGCTCATATAGATGGCGTAGGCAATTCGCAATCTCGGGGTCGGAGTTAATCTCCTCGAAGGTGTCATAGGTCTTCAGCCCGAAATGCTTGCGGAACTCGTTGAGCGACCCCACATGCCATCTTCGTGCAGCCTCAATTCCAAGAATTTCAATTGAACGGAGTGCCTTGGGAACGTTCCGAGGACCGAACGAGCTAGCGACATCTTCACAGGCGTTGCTAAGAATCGCAACGAGCTCCTCGTCTTTGAATCTTCCATCTGCCTGGCGCTCTAAGCGGGCAAAGGTTCGCTTCGACGGATCAGGGTCAAGCCCGCCTTCAACTTTCTTCATACCCATCAGCAACTCGTGCATGGAGACTTCCTCGGCAGGCTTGCCCATAAGATCAAAGTAGATCTGCTCAATCCACTTCTCGTCACCTTGAGCGATGGTCGAGTGCCAACGATAAGCGAGATTGAATTCCACAGAACATTGGTTACCAAGACCAGAAGGAGTGGCACCCGTCTTTTCCATCTGGGCGCGAGGATCCAAGCACCAGGTTGAATTAGTGCGGTTCAAGTTGACGATCGTCCGCAGATAATCGTACAATGTGATGTTTATGTAGAGACCACATGTGATGAGGCGACCGGTCTGGAACAGGTCCTCGTCGCGTTTGGCCCAAGCTTTCTTTGCTTCCTCCTCGGGCAGCCCATCGCGAGGCTTCGTGAAACGGCCATTTTCATTGATGAGTGCCAGCTGCTCAACGACATGGTTGTGGAAACGGTTGAGCATGACAAGAAGTACACCACAGGCAGCGGGGAGCGCCTGCAGGCGACCCTCAGAGAAGCAATCTGGCTTGAGTTTACCATCTTGATGCGATCGAATGAGATCCTGCTGCTCCTGTACGTCGCCGTACAAAATAGCGAGGTCAAGATAGGAAGAGGTCTTGTTGAGGTGCTGTTGGCGATAGTCGGTCTGGAAGATATCTGAAGTGTGAAATCATCGGTCAATACCCAGTTCGTCAACACGATTTGATTGGAATGAAATTATCCGGGCTTACCGTGGATAATCAACGACGCCCAGTCAAAGAATATACTTGAGACCTTGTTAGGGTGAGGGGTGAATTTCTGACGCGCAAACAGAGTATCGAAAAGTAGACCAGCATCCGGCAGTCCAGAGGGCTGAATTGTCAATGGAGGAATGGTGCGACAATACGGAGTATTGGCAGCGCCTAGCTGAGGAAGCGTTGGGTTGTTTCTTGACCCATCGGCAGAGCGGTATTTGAAGTCATCACCCATGTACCTGCGATTCTCCCCAGGACTTGTAAGCTGACCTTTCCCATATTCTTTCGAGAAACATCTTTCAACTTACGAGAGAGGGGGATGAGGGAGAGAATCCCAAAGCTCGTTCAGAAATTGGTTTGTGAGCTCAGTACGGTTCTTGGAATGACCAGGCATATCCGCGACCAGCTATTGTCGGAGATGCCGTCAGAATCTTCGTCCAATCTCCCAGGTCATCCGCAGGTTCACATTTCCTCCACTGGCGCTCTTACCTGAATGATGCGCTCCATGAGATACGTCTTGTCATCCACCAGTTCACCCGAGGCCTTGGATTTGATCAAATCCTTGACAGTCGAGAGATCGCGAAACCCGAGCGACTTGATATCATTGAAGAGGCCAGAGGATTGTTCATGCTTCAGAATTGCGCCATCACCGCCCTGGCTTGGGAGTGGCTCGCTGGAGGCATGGATGGCCTGCGCATACTTGTCAAAGATCGCAACGACTTCAGCTCGGTTCACTGTTTGCGGTTTGTCCTCGTGGGATGAGGACTTGCGCAATGGCTGCGCGGGCTTTGAATTGCGCTTGCCATTATCCTTAGAGCTCTTGGGTGATTCGGCATCACCATTGGGCTCCTTGTTCTTCTTGAACTGGGTGGAGAATCTGCGTAACATAGCGACGTATCTCCCAGTGTGTTAGAGCTTGCCAACGAGATCGCAGATTCACAGAAATGAGGGCTTAGTGCAATGGCCCGAGTTGGTACTTGAGAATGAAACGACCGAGTGAAAGAGAGGAGGGGAAAGAGGGAGAATTGATTGCGACAAAAAGCGCCCAGTTGCCTCGGTTGAGAGAGGACTTTGTAGGCTGTCTAGGCAAGTCACACTACAAGCATTGATTCCATTCCTCCCTTGGGGCGCAAAGTACTACATGCAAATTCATCGAGGGGGTTCCTGGAAACGCGCTCGATTCCACTGGCCCGCCTGCTTCCAGTGCCGGTAATGACTTGCTATCGAAGAGCATTGTGCTGGCAATTTCCCTTTTTTTTTGGTCCATTGCTACGAGTGAACCGAGCATTCAAGCCCTCAGGTTCCACGATAGGATGTCGCACGGAGATCCATTCCCAAAGTGGCCCCGTGGGGTTCAAAGCTGATCTCAGCTGAAGCTTGCTAGATCCAAAGGGTGGCATAAACCCCATCCAAACACGGTCTATCGCTGGGAAAATGAGTGGACCACATCAACTCGACCATTCATTGGACGAGTGCACCGTCTTGCAGATATTCGATCATTAAATGGTAGCAGTATTGAGCCCCGGTCTGTTCTGAGTCTGACAGTATGCATCACGCACGGGGTGGATCAGAAGCTTGAAACCATTTGGTGCACTAGTGCTACGATTGCCGATCGCGCTGTGGTCGCACCAGGAGTCCAGGACCACAGTCGACAATACTGTAAGGCGACCCCACTATACTTGGTAGCACAGTAGTGCTGTAACTACTCGGTAGTAGTATGTCATAAATTCTCCGCGAGTGTATGTTGACTGTGTTCACTGGGTTGGTGAGGGTGGTGGTAACTGACTAGTATGTATATGTCTCGGAGATCAGGGTCATCTATCTGCACACCACAACACTCGATCACTGGAGGCTGAAAGTACTCCTACACGAGGACCAGACCCAATGTATGATTCTGGGATTGATCGGAAAGATGAGGAGTCCACTTTTGCCCCTGCGTGGCCGATCGTCAGCAGTTTTCTCTTGCTCCATCAGATAGATCCCAGCTTGCAAAGCGATCAGATCTCAACTACATACAGTGCTACTCTCTTGCTCGGTTGTCCTTTCCAGGAGCGGTGAGCTCTGGCTGCGTGATGGTTGATGGTCAGACCAGCCAGGGCCCCAGGGATTGTCACAATTGGCGCTTCATGACTTTCGTGAAGCTCGGTGACCTGGCGAGACCCAGAGGACTGGAACAGATGCGACTAGCAGATCCGCCAAGTGGAGGCCTTGTACGTTTTGTGCCGTGCAAGACCCAAACGAGTATGTAATGCATGCACCTGCAGATGAACCATACTCGAAGTGGATGTCCAGTGGGCCGTGCGCGAGTGCCCTTTCCGATCGTGAGTTCATCAGACATTGTTTAGTGTCAACCCCAGTGGCTGGCTGAAAAAGACCGAGGAGGGACTCGAAAAAGGATACACCAGAGTGCCACCAACCGCGCAAGGCCAATTGCCATGACAGTTCACAGTTCACACTGATGTTTCGTTGCTGGCCATTCAGCCGTGGCGCACTATTCGTTGTCGTTGCTAACTGATTGTTTCCCGAATTGTCCAAGGCCCATGCAGGCCTCGAAGAATCAGCCCCATGACATCGATGAATAACCGAGACCTGACATTCTTGCTCTCGTGACTTATTATCAGTTGGATCATTCCTGGACGATGACAGTCTTCCACGGGATGACAGTAGGCCGCGGGTCCGTCGCAGTGGGGGCGAAGAGATCAAGAGAACAGGAAGCTTCGTAGGCGAGGCGTAGGACGGACTGATCTGGGTAGCGTGACTGATCCGTGGCAGACGGTCCGACCGGATCGATCGACAGACCCACCCGTTCGCCCAGGAAAACCCAGTCTAAGATGCAGACCATTCACCATGGCCCTGTGATTTATGATTTGTATCAGCAAATCATAGTCTGTTGGAAAAATGATGTGTACGCAGCCCAAGGTCAAGTCAGAGCCGGAGCGTACTCGTGTGGGTTTCGTGTTAAATATGGTAACTGCTGTCCTAGGACAAGTCGATTCTCCATCCCCCGTTGGTAGGAACATTGACAACCGGGCTGACCAGACCAGTGGCGATCGGATATTAAGCATGGAGGACACGATGCTGCATTGGACTCGTCTAGTCAAACAAAGCCACGGACACGTCTGCAGGTGGGACGTGAGCTTAACAGCTTGTGTTACATGTGTGCTCTCGGACATTTCATCAGTCGACCAACGCCGATGTGATGCATCATCTTCGTATTGCCTTGCCGCCGACGGCTAATCTGGAGGGAAGCTGTGCATGGTTATCGAGAGAGCGCTTTGCCTTGGAAGATCGTCTTTCGGCCGAAGTACAGTTGAGCCGACTGTGCAACGTACAGCGTACAGTGTACAGTGCATCATTGAAACCCGGTTAGGGAGGCGAGTCAAGCCCTCAGATCATCCTTGGACCATTTCTCCGTGGGATGGAGCTGGAGATACTCCCGGATCCTGCGTCACCGCAGAGTGCCATGGAGCATCTCACTTATCTCCCTGAACCTAGTGGCCCTGGCAGGAAAGCATTTAGACTGTGCAAGGATGGAAAATGGCCGGATGCCTTCGTCGTTCTGCTTTCTTCTTTTTTACTTCCTGCGTCGTCACAGCGCAGAGATAGCCGGTGGTAAGAGGCCGCGTAAAAAGGTTCCATCCACGGTTACTTGTATGGTTACCCCCTTCTTGGATGACAGTAAAAAGCCAAGGTCTAGTCTAGACACCACTCTCGGCTCGTGTCGAGTCCAGAAATTGAGTGTGTGGGCCATATCCACTACACGATCTTGGATCATCACGCTGATAGACTGTCAGTTCTACCATCAGATACAGAGTGAACCGTGAGAAGATGGACCGATGGTGTCGTAGAAAGGTGGACGGGCGGGACGGGAGGCTCCACTTGACGCTGGGCTCCTGCGCAGTCTGTAGTGGTGCTTTGATGGACACGAGCATCCTGGCGAGTACTTGGGTAAGGGAGTAGGGGTCGAGGTGACTCACTGAGGCAGTAGAACTTGGTCAGCTCAGCAGTCAGCACTGTGCTGATTCAGTGGAGATCCACCGGATCATCTCTGACCGGCTCGCATCGAACTATTGGAGTCGCTCTTGGCCTCCCACACTACTACGCCAAGTCCCTCCTACGCGATGGTACTCGATGGGGTAGAAGAATGATCGAGACGGACAAGGGTCAGGACACGGGAAGTAGATCAACCATGGCATCTGTTCCAGATCATTTAGAGTTCGGCCACACATTGAATAATGTACATATGGGCTCTGTGTCACTACAGTACATACTGTCCAGTGTCCACTGTCAGTGTCCAGTGGTCCACTCGTGGTCAGCGCGTACCGATTGAGAGTCTCGGCCCAACTCGGTGTGCGCGTGTGCAAATCCCCTGGCCACCATCTGGTTTGTATAAAGAATTAGGTTCAAATTCCAATTCCATAGGAGAGACATATGATTTGTTAGACGGCCTGTTAACTGGCATAGCGCCCATTACCCAGTCACCTCCTGTACAGTAAGTACTCGAGTGACCATTATACAACCCTGGCAGACGTCACATCCCTTGGGTGTGCCGATACCAGGGTGAGCCCCTTACAGATCCTCAGGGTAGGCAAGACGCTGCAAGTTGCAAGGCCAGTGTCATCTGTACGTAAGGAAGTCAGAAAAGAAAAATGCAACAAAAACAAATGTGACCAAGTCCAGTGGACGAAGGAAGTAAAGGAGAAGAAGCAAAAACAATGGTTGCCGACCGCGCGGGAAAAGATCTACGTCCTTGAGCTGAGCGCGAACCAAAACAGCGACAACGACGAAACAATGCGATGTAGTTATGAATTTACCAGCGCAATGGTTCTGCAGCCCGCAGCTATGTGCGCAACCATGCCCAATAACAAGAATCATCCAGGACGTGATGATCGAAATGGTATGTGGGAAGAAGCCTCCCGTCTCTACTCCACATTGACCCGCTGATGGTCCTTTGGCCGGTGGTTTTCTGTGACTCCGTCAGGACTCACGCAGCAGTTGCCATTTCCGTATACCGTTCGCCCTCATGGGACACTTTCTTCAACACGAGGAGACGAGGGAACAGTTTTACGTTTCTTCCTGAGTGGCGGAACGGGACGATGGTGACAACGTGCCTTCGCCATTACATCCTCTGAAGCGGTAGGGAGCATCCGATTTGCGTCTCTGACCGTCTTCAAGTTGCGGAAGAACCAAAAAACATGTGATGGCCATTTGTGATAAGAAATCAGAACATCCAATGCATGTGGAGTTGTGGACTCCTCGAGTGCTACAGATTGTACCTGCTGCAAGCCATCATCAAACCCCGAAAGGGCACCCAGACATGGGCTTGACATTTTTTTTCTCTCTTTCTCTCTTTCTCTCTCTTCCTCTTCACGCGCTGTGGTTTCGAGGCGTGGAATTTAGAGCATCAGATATGACACGCTGAAATCTCACAAGAACATGCACTAGCAGCCATCCTACCCATTGTAAGACAAGCCCCGACAGGGTTTGACTGGAATGTGCCAATTCTCCCACCACCTCGGGTCGAGGTACGAATGGTGACCCACCCGCATTTGGAGATGAGTGACAAGCTGCAGATGTGGACTTTTCGTAGACCTTTCTTCGGGACAGGGTTGGATTGCCTTATGGAGTCGATGGCCCGAGCAACTGGCGGTTCATTTCATGAGCAACACTCCCCTCCAGGTCATCGGTCGCGGCTTGATCGCGTCGTGAACCCAAAGACATCTTCACTCTCAGTCTTGCCATATTTGATTGTGTTCGTTGTCGAAGACCACACTTCTTGCACGGCGCATTCAGCACTAATTCTCGCGCCATGGCAACTTATACCGGTCCCACGCACCCGAGCGGGCATTCAAAGCAGTTTGTGCTATGTTTTGATGGAACCGGGAACAAGTTCGCCGGCGATGAGTCTGATAGCAATGTGCTCAAGATCTTTCGAGTATGTTTTGTCGCTGTTTTTGCTGGGTGATCCATTTTCCTGTAGGGCGGCATGCACGTTACTAATCCCGGGAGAATCTTTTCCTGTAGATGTTAGATCGCAGCCAAAGTCACCAATATCATTATTACCAACCCGGCATCGGCACATACAACACCACGGCGACGCTTACCAGCCATGGTCGCATTCAACGGATCAAGTCATGGTATCAGAAATCAAAGGACTCGGCCGTCGGCTCTTCGTTTGACCAGCATGTCATGGGCGGCTACAAATTCTTGATGCGATATTACTCCCCCGGTGATGAAATCTTTTTCATCGGCTTCAGTCGCGGCGCATACATTGCGCGATTCTTGGCCGAAATGCTCGACTATATCGGCCTCCTCGAGGCGGGTAATGAGGAACTCATTCGGTTTGCCTGGAAGACTTTTGCCAAATGGCAGCAGCGTGCAGGTGACAGTGAGGAAGATCAAAGGGAGAAAAAGAGACTCTTCGAATATATGAAAGCTTTCCGTGAAACTTTCAGCCGTCCGATCGCGCGCATCCGCTTCATGGGACTCTTCGACACGGTCAACAGTGTACCGCGCTTCGAGAATGCGTGGATGCAACGCAGCAAATTCCCGTATACCGCCCGCAGCTCTGCCAGGATCATCCGCCACGCAGTGGGAATCGACGAGCGAAGAGCCAAATTCCGACAAGATCTGATTTCGGGGCAACGGCCGCCTGCGAAAGGGCATCACAAGCACAGACATCATTTGGATCCGCACAGAATCAACCAACACATTGCGGCACGATACGCCGATGTCAGTCAACATTTACATGGCCAGACCCAGACTGCACCAGAGACCAGTGCCGAGCCAGCAGTCCCTGCCATCACACTTAATGACCAGGCGGAGCTGAGCCCCGGCGACGAGGCGGGCCCCAACACCTCAGCATCAGCTGCATCCCACGCTGCGGGCTGGGGTCCGTCTGCCGGTGAATCTTGGTACCATGCACCGCCGTCTCGCTCCTCGAACCACGGCAGCGAGGCCAACGACACAGACGGTGTTGGCCATCGTTATCGGGCCCCGTCTCCTCGACGGAACAGTCTGACTGTGCCACGGGCAGGGGCCTCGCTTGATGAACGCCAATCGATTTGCAGTGGTCACTCCGCTGACGTGTCGATTCGTATCCCCAGCCTTGCCGGCGAGGAAGACGATGAAACGCACCAGGATATTCACGAAGTGTGGTTCCCCGGCTGTCATGCCGATATCGGTGGAGGATGGAAACTGCAAAAGGGTGAACGCTGGGCTTTAAGTCACGCCCCTCTGGTCTGGATGGTCCAGGAGGCTCGCAAGGCAGGTCTTGAGCTCGATGAGCGCAAGATGAAGCAATTCCAGTGCTTGGAAGAATTCGATGGTGACTACAGTCCCATCCGGGAAGACTGGAAACTCTACGAGCACAGCAACTGTGCCGATGGCCACAGCGAAGATCCGGATGCTTTCCGGGCTCAGCCAGATGAGAAGGGCCGCTCCACTGCCAGTCGCGATTTCTGGGACGCGCTGCATACGTCCAGTACCAAGGGCTTACTGCACGATTGTCTGCGATTTAACCAAGGCTTGCCGACCCTCTCGGTGCTCTCCTGGCGCATCATGGAGTGGCTTCCCTTCCGACGCATGGACCTACAGGAAGACGGTACCTGGAAGCCTATCTCCTGGCCCTTGCCCCGGGGTGAAGTGCGAGACGTGCCTCTGGATGCCGAGGTTCATGTCTCGGCCATTCGTCGCATGCAAGCTGATCCCACGTACCGGCCTGGCAACGTCATTGTGGGCGGTGGAGGACGTGGAGTACGAGTGGCACCCGCATCTCATGGTATGGGAGAGTGGGTGGTGTTCAAGAATGAAGGGGATGGGGTCCGGGAGACTTATGTTCGAAAGAGTGTCTCCAAGCAGTGCAAGGAAGCTCTCGAACAAGAGAAGAAGGAGAAGGGCTCTGCTGGCTGCTAGGTAGTGGGTAAATCCTGCTCGCTTGATTTGATTCTCCGCAGATCGTCTGGCCTGAATTAGGCCCCCTATCAGGCGATGGGGTAGTCCAGTCTCCTGGAGACCATGGGATGCCGTTGATGATATTTTAGTAATATGTCGTGGATTTCTGATTGTGAGCAAGACAAGTTGGTATTCGACAAACTGTTCCTGCTCGCTGTACCTCGGACTTGGACTTGGACTTGGGCTCAAGTTCACGGTCCTGGAGTGTTCGGCTTTGTCCGAGCGCCAATCACAAGTCTGATCTTTGTTGGGCATCAACTTCGTTGATCCCTGCAGCCTGTGAAAGCTATTGAAATCCTTGACTTGTTGAATTTCCACCGAGCTTACAATAAGCCTATGTGCAACTCCAAGGATGGATTTCGGCGCCGAGCCACCTCCGACCGTAAAGATCTTACCTGTAGATCAGAACCAGAGGGCGACTACCATCAGATGTGGAAAATACACCAAGGTAATTCTGTCATCCTTGAGAGGCTCTATCGAGGCGTATCTGGTATTCTCGGAAAGAGGATAGCGTGTTCCATGTATCGTCAGCAGGCCGCTGACAGTGACCGGTATACGGCCGAATGATGCCCTCATCAGCCCTAATGGCGTCATTACTCAGGCAGACCAGAGTCTCGACCCTTTCGTCCCTTGCGTGTGCCGGGGTTGACAATTAAGGTTGCATTTGACGTGGTGGGGTTCTGGAATGCGATATCCATGGTTTTCCTGCGGTCTCGGCCCTGTTGACGGAGCGCTGGGTAGACATCATACATTATATGATGCGGAGCCTCATCTGGTGCCTGTCCGGGTGTTTGCGTCAGCCTCCTCCAGTGAAGCAAAACAACATTTGGGATATGGGTGTAACTGTGTATTATGTGACTCTGATCAACACCGGGTGGATTTCGCTGGAATTCATCGTTGACGCCCCGAATTGGGCGTACTATATGCCTGGGTACGTTCAATAGGGCAATTTCCAGGTTGCGCGGTTCCACCCACGGATCAGGTACTAGTATAGTATAGTATACTGTATAGTAGTGCTGCGTGCAGACTGCAGAGGAGTAAAGCTATCAACCTAGAATGTCAACTGATATGCAGGTACAAACCAGTAACTTCTCTCATTGGTACCAAGTGGTCTTGGCCCAATAATCGGAAAAATTCTGGGGAGGTTGGGCACCTTTGTCTCCAGTCAGCAGAATCCTCAATTGGACTACTGTCAGTGTCATTTCCGCGCAGATCAACGCCTGAGCGGAACTTGCCTCTCCCGCTCAGAACTTAATTTGTTGTCAGACTATCAGGAGGTTTCAGGGGTCGTATCAGGCAAAGGATCTTGTCGCAAGCTCGGACGTACTCGGGCACCGCTCGTGGAGCTAAATATTTAGGAAAAGGATGATCCCGTCACATTTGCTATCGTGTGTTCAAATGTGGACGAAGAGGCGGACTATGCTTACGAAGCCTGAATTTCGTTGGGAGTTCCCGTGGCGAAATGTTCAATTGTAGGATCAAAATACAATTCCTCGAAACATGCTGTTGGGGACATGAATACCTAGTTTAGACCGATCATCAGGGCGGAAATCTGCCGGTGCTTCGGATATAAGGTAGTAGTGAATCGTGACCTGTATAGCCGTGCTAACCTCTACCTCTACAGAGAAGGGCTATCGTTGACATCAAGTTCAGTCAGCTAACAGCAGCTGGATGCTTCTCAATACTACTAAGTACTGGCATGTACATGTGTACCTTCTCTGCCAGGCCCAGAATACCATTATGACCGAAACCATCAGAGCCTCATGCAACAACTAAGTGGGTTCCAGATCCGCTGTGGAACATGATTAAATTGCATTTGTATGCCTTGATAATGTTCATGCCCAACAACTAGGTAGATGACAATCAAATACGGCGCAGGTGAGGGGACATTCAATGGTCGATTAATCACGGTTCTTGATTTCTGCAACTTCATCTTCCCTTGATTAAAGCGAAACGCCCGTATATACGTACAGTCGTACACTACTACACTAAACACTTACCCCCGTTCGTGTCAAGTCTTGGCGCCGTTTCGCCGCAACCTTCTTTTTTTTTCCCTCCCTGGGCTGCCCGTGGATCTGATCTTCACGTTCTCCCATTTCGCTCTTTTTCCTTCTTCCAACCCTTTCTCCTCTTCCAACTTGGCAGGTCCAAGGCTCTTACTCTAATGCCTGTGACTGTGCCCGCTATCTCAATTTCCTACCTAGGATGCGTTCGGCGTGAAGCACCTCATCTGCGCCTTTCTTTTTTTTGATTCCCCTTTCAGAACGCTCCACCCACCCTTTCCCCCCAAACTCCATCCCCAACTCCATCCCCAATCCCATCAAAAACATCACATCCACCATGTCGAAAGGAGCCCCAACTGACACCATCCCAAACAAACCCGCCAAACGGCAAAAAACCAAGTCCCCCCAGCCTATGAGCATGGAACAGATCGCACAGGAAGTCCTCCATCCAATACCCAAGCCAGACACAGACAAGATGGACGACAAGATCGACCCTCTCCATGCTATTCCCTCCGCCTCAACTCACACTTTTCTCCCCAGGGCATATTGTCGTCCAGAATACAGCGACATGACCATCATCTGCAAGCAAACGACGTTTCCCGCGCACAGGGTGATCGTCTGTCCGCAATTGGACTTTTTTCGAGAAAAGTGCACTGGCTCCGAGGTAAGATATGAGAAAAAAACAGAACGGACGCAGGACGCCCACGACGCAGTTGCTACTATGAACAAAACAGGAAACCCCGACTATGATAATGTGCGTTTTTTCTTTCCAGGCCGCGAACGAGCCAGTCCGGATCTCAGATGTGGATCCGCTTGTCATGCAGAAGATTCTCCAGTATTTGTACACGGGTGATTATGATACGGAGTTTGTGGGCCAGCGTGAGGCCGAGGAGACTGGCCATGAGGTCGTCCAGCCCGGAGGCAGCGAGCGCGAGAGTATTGACGGTGAGGACTCTGATGAAGATCGTGGTGACCAGGCCCGTTCCTCATCAGCCAGCGACGCCGAGCAAGATCGCATGGACGTTTCCGACGAGACGGTCCGCCGGTCCGGCAACGACCGAGATACTAGCCTTGCTTCTGACAATGACGCGGATGCAGACGAGGATGCAGATGCAAATGCAAACGAGAGCCCGGAGGAGACGGACTCGGACTCGGACTCGAACGAAGACAATAACGCAGACGACCACGCAAATGACTCCGACTCCGACGATCCCTGCAACGCCAACATCCATCTCTTCCATCTCCTCGTGTACAAGGCCGCGTCTCAACTCCAGATCCCGCCCCTTGCACATCTTGCCACGAGGCGATTCCGCCTCGAGCTCGGAACAGGCATCTCCAGGGCTGAGCTGGAGGAGGTGATTCGCGAGCTGTATTCCAGTGAAGACCGGTTCTGGCCTCGTGTGAGAAGAATTGCAATTCGAGAGATTGTGGAGTTAATCCATGCCGGCGAGACGGACTACTCCGGGCTAATGTCTGCGGAGGTTTTGCGGGATAATCCGGCCTTGACGCTGGGATTGTGCACGGCGCTTATGGAGAAAGTGGCGCATGGTAAGTAGGGGGGGTTTGCGGTCCTGCAGTCTTGCTTGATGAGGCTTGGGATTGGGGGAAAGTCCAACGAGTTGGACTTGACTTGGTGTCGTTGCAAGTATTCTCCAAGAGAAGGGTGTGTTTCGAGGATCTGTGAACAATGAAAAGCTATCTTTTCCACCTACACGTAACATCACTTTAATATAGATAGGGGCTTTACATTCGCAAGATGCTTGTTTGGGCAGCAAAATAAATGCAAGAATGAAAATTGGCAATACTACGAATAGGGTATATGACACACACACAAAGGGGGAAAAAACGGATCAAGCGAGACACAATCACACACGCCTGTCTTTCCACCCAGCCAAGAACATCACCAGAAGCCTACACACCTTCACCTTCACCTTCAAGGCACGACTGAGTACCGATCCGAACAATCAGCCCGATCCAATCACTCGCCTAGTCTAGCTCTCCTGACTCCGATTCCCAGACGGAGCAAAAGGGATATGACTGCTCGATATGAATACCGGCAGACCGTGCTTGGTCGTCCCAGATGTAGTCGTTGGAGACGTGAAGGTGTTGCCGCTGGGACCCAATGGAACCTGTGCGGTTTGAGGCAGAGGTGGCGTGTTGGCTTGAGGGCTCCAAGCAGAGCCGTATGATACGGCGGGGTTCTGGTGAGCTTCTTCGAGTGGGAAGCTCGAGGGATTGGGCGTCGTGCGAGTCTCCATGGACTCCACGGGAGGGGTTGCAGGGTACAGCCTGGCATGATCGTCTTGCTTCGCCTCAGAGCCTGCTTCAGCGGCAGCGGCAGCGGTCACAGTAGCAGTATCAGACGCCGCAAGGGGGAGAGGGGGGTGCGCTTCCACTCCCGTGGAGGCGAGTTGGGACTTGCCCATGGATCTTCGGCCTGAGGATTTCCCACTAGATGTCTTATCTCCTCCGCCCTTACGCGGAGAACGAGTCGAAGTCTTGGAAGATTTTGGCGGAGGCGTTTTACCGTGCTCGGCTAGTTTCTTCGCTCGCTCGGCTTGTTCCTCTGGAGAAGGCACAACGAGCTTGATGCGTTGGACACCAGCGGAGAGGTTTTCATCATGGTGGTCCTGCGATACTGCCGGCAACGGTTGACCAGCAAGCTTTGACGGCTGGTAATTGGCCGGTAGCTTGGGTACCGGAGGAGCCTTTTTAGGGCTTGCCATGCGCTTAGGAGTATTCGCCCCGCGAGGACCCCCATTGGCCTTGCGTGCGCCAGTGGCTTTGACGGGCATTGCTGGGATAGTGATATCTGCGGCGCTAGACTGGCTATCAAGATCGGCGACCAAGTCATCCATACTCATAGGCTCAACTGATCCACCGGCAGTGGATGTACTTTTCCTGCGCCCGGCATTCACGGTTGGGGAACCCTCAACTGGGGGTTCAGGTAAGCCATTTCCATCGATCGTGGTACGGCGATTCTTCCGCAAAGCCTGACGGCGAGGCGTCGCTGGTCGGGAAGTCGACGGGGTTGGAGATTTAGTCTTCCGTGTACGCAGCTGTCGCTTTTCGTCCGTGGAGTGGGGAACAGCTGGGCCACGACTAGGTGCCGGGGAACCATGTACCACTTCCACACCATCTAAGGCTAGCTGGCGGTCGCGACGTTGACGAGATGCCTCGGCATTGAGTTCCTCAGGCTGGTAACTTCTCGTTTGCTGGCTTTCAGTAGGGATCAATACCTTGGCAAGCTCTTGGGCGGCGGTCGTCCAGTCTACTTCTGGAATGGGAAAAGCCATTTGATGGCTGCCGGTGTGAGAGCCTATAGACCTGCGGTCTCGGGCCGTTGGATGAACTTTCGCATCGAATGACTTGGTCGATGAGAGAAAAGTGGGTGTTGCTTTCTCCCGCTTGATTTGAGGGGGAGCTGAACCCTCGAGCTCAGAGAGGTAGTCCGGCGACCACCACTGGCGCTCATATCCGTCTTTTGCATGTGTTGAGCCCTCCAGGTCAGGGCTTGCATCCGCCAGTCCGGAAATGTGACTCAGGACACCACTCGTGAGAGCCCGGTCACTGTAGCCACCCTCCAACACACTGATCACACGGCCGTCCACGCCGAGACCTTCTTCCTGGGACATACGCACGACATCTGCAGTAAATCTTGCATAAAACTCAGTTGGCACGTTCACCCTGTGGCGCTGCATGCCGGCACCCTCCCACTCGCTCGCATCGAAGCCCGCAGAGATGAAAATGGCGGCTCGGGGCGACGGTCCCGACACAGAATTGAGTCGCTCGGCGTGAGCTCGTAGAAATCGGCGCGCCTTGTCAATCAGGATGGTGTATTTTGTGTAATAGAGTTCCCAAAACTGAGACTCCGTCTCCCACGTCTCCAGGTGGACGTTCCAGATGGATTGGCCATGCGCATTATCAACGCAGACACTCGCGTTGCGCACCTTTTGAGGGTCACCCTCTTCGCAGGGGTAGGAGTTGATATCATGAAGACTGTAATAACCAATCGCTGTCTTCTTGTACGCGGGCGCATTCCGCGGCGCCTTGGACGCCTTGTGGTTGTGATTCCATACAATGTCCTGAGACCCGTCCCCGTGGTGAAGGTCGAAATCCAAGATGGCCGCATGTGTCAACCCATGGTACATTGCGGCATATGAGATACCCACCAGCACATTATTCACCCAGCAGAATCCAGAGGGGAAATCGGCCGAGCAGTGATGACCGGGAGGACGGATGCAGACAAAAGCTCGCGTAGTTGAGCTGCCGTCAAAGACGGCGTCCACGCCATCGCAGACTCCACCCAGGGCGCCTTGAAAGGCGTTCAGAGACTCGGAACAGAGGTACAGATCACCTGGATGAAGCTCATCTGCTTCAGAAGAGCCGCGTTCACGGCCTTCACTCGATGATGGTCGCGCGAGTTCCTTGCGGCCCAAGGCCAAACGGGATTCCGCCTTATCGCACATCCCCGTCAAATCCGACATCCACCTCTGACCATGCACGTGCGTGACGGCTTCGTCATGCAGTGGCAGCGAGCGCGACGTCTTGCGGATCTGAAACGGCGGTGGCGGTAGCAAATGCACATCGAGATCCGGTCGTGGGGCAAACTGCTCGCCCCGGTATCTTCGACCCATGCGGACATAGGCCGCCGATACTCCCAGTATACAGGCCTGAATACGTTCAGGTCGCTCGACGATCGAGGCGAGGACCGCTTTTGATGCACGAGGTCGCGAGAACCGATGCCCATAACACGCGTCGTGCAGGATGACCGCGGTTGTCGACTTGAGATCGACTACCTGGTGCAGATCCACTTCTTTGCGAAAATACTCCGCAGCGACGGAGGATGCCGTCGGTGGTTGCATATCATGGTACATGCGCGGGGCCATGGCAGGCGACAGTGATGGGGTCGGAGACCGATTCAAATGCGCCGAGGAACGGCGCGATGACCCTGAGCCAGGACCGGGAGATGTCAGCTCCGTGGAACGAAGTGAGGCAGTTGACTGGCGTTTCTGCAGCGCGGGGATAGATTTGCGCCGCTCGTCGCGAAGAGAGCTGGAGCTCGGAGCTCGTCTCGGGACGGGGATCTGGGGAGCGTTGCTTATGGGCGCCGTTGGCTGCGACACCGATCGTAATGAGGTATCTGAAATGCGCTTCTGAAGCCCAGGCGCGACGTAGATGTTCTCGACACGTTGACCACTTGGTGGAGATTGGGATGCGCGCGCGCTCGCGTTGAGGGCGACGTGAGAGTTGGGGTATGACGCATGATGGATGGGGGTAAAAGTAGATGTCGCCGACGGCGCAGTGGGATTTGCCAGAGACAAACGATTCAAAGAGTCGACCAGATCCGGCTGCGAAACGGGGTCTGTCGTCTCAGGCTGCGGGACACGTTCTGTTGTCGTATCGTTTGACTTGTGACCGATGAACTGAGAGTGCGGAACACCCCCAGGAGATCCGGAGGGGTCCATGATGCAATAGGAGCATGTAGCGGGGGACCACACCCAGCGCGAGATGAATGAACGTAGAGTTCGGCTGAGAAGGACCGGGTTTAATCTTTCTTTGAGAACGTTGCGGATGAACAATGGACACCGGAGAAGGGAAGAATCAAAGGACGGACAAGTACGCGTACACTTGATGAGAAGGCGGGTGACTAGTCGGTCATTGTTTGGCCTCCTTCTTTTTTCTGCCCTTTTGGACGGGGGGAGAGAGAGGGGGGCAAGGGGCTCCAGTCGATCTCCCGCGGCCATACCTCAGCCCCCTCCAAGTAACATTCTGATCGACTGGTCTTTCTTTCCTTTCGATCACACCTGGTGATGATCTAAGAAGCGAGACCGGTTGAAGAGGGTCTGCTTAGCTCTTTGTGCATCACAGTGTTATTGTCAAGAGACAATGAGCTCTTCCATGTTCGAGAAACTGCTTTCTCTTAGTTTGGGACCCATTTGAGGCTGCTCAGACCCCCTATATACTTGTGGCTCCATTTCTCGAGATGGAGTCTATTAGGAGGCCCATTCGCAGGGTTGTCAAGAGTCACATTTTCTGACTTTTATATGGACGTATTAGGTAAGGTTTGCTGAATCAGGCACTGATGTAGTCAACCGTGTTACTGCGGACTTGGAGTTCACTCTTCGCTTCTATATTCTTATAAACTTTTGCCCCGATCAGGCAGTTCACCTTCATCGCCCGGGTAAGAATACACGGAATCACCCATCCCATTCTATCGACTGTCGGTGATCTGAGAGGACACCCGGATTGAGGTAGTACCATAGTAGTAACCTTACAACCTTCCAACAAAACATTGCCATCTAATTTATGAACCGCCCACCGTTTTAAGATAGGGCTTCATCCCCCTCCGGTCCTTAACCTTGAAGTCTCGATGCCTTCTAAAAACTCCGAAAAACAATTAAATCCAACCACAAAAAGCACCAGAACTCCCACCAAGCCCCCTCCCAGCTAAATAATCAGTTGCGCCGCCCGGGAATTCATATCATCAAGTCATAATCCCCAATCGCATTCCTCATCTTTTCCAAGCCGCCCCCCTTCTATCG
This sequence comes from Penicillium ucsense, assembly GCA_014839625.1. Taxonomy (NCBI): domain Eukaryota; kingdom Fungi; phylum Ascomycota; class Eurotiomycetes; order Eurotiales; family Aspergillaceae; genus Penicillium; species Penicillium ucsense. The sequence goes on along the minus strand of WIWV01000013.1, from coordinate 184,386 downwards.
CGACCAGATTCCCTTCCATTGGTACCACTGGTACAGCCGACGGCCGAGCGAGGCCTTTTCGCCCAAAGAGTCCTGGGATTGGCGCCGAATTTTGCGCTCTTCCTTTCGAATCTCCTTTTGCGTCTTGAAACCTCGGGTTGCATGTGAATTGCAGAAGCAGTGCATGTGTACCGTCTCGATGCTCACGCCCCGGCAATTATTGAGACGAAGGCCGGTGCAGGGGGTGTAGCCGGCGTCTTCTTCGCAGGAGCACCAGGCGAACAGAGTGTAGTATTGACGGCACATGGTGGGGGTTGTTGAGATTGCGCGATTGAGATTCCACTTGGGCGTGTGGAAGGGGTTGGTACGGAAGTATAGAGGAAGGATTTAAGCGAGTATCGCTGAAGCCTTCCACGATGTGTAGTGTTGTCGTATCTCTGAACAAGCGAATGTCTCCCCACCGAAGAGTCCTTTTGTAGACTTGTCGAGAATGTCTGGTCTTGCCGAGTGATGAAATGGTGGGACGAGTGATTAAATATTAATCAGACCAGCTGAAGGGGAAGGAATAGGTGTAGACCAGAGGAAGCGACAGACAGGCCAACAGCGATCGAGCACCTTTCAAAGAATGTGCTGAGAAGGAATTAGGTCCGATGGGTGACTTTGGTCGATCTAGGAGAAGAGAAAAAGTCGAGATGAGATCACGACGAGTATCACGGAAATCGAGAGGTTAATGTAAAATTTATGCATCTCAGAAACCCAGACCTCAATGGAGAGCGTCTTTGACGGATCCACGGTCAAAGACGAGTCTGACGTCAAAGAGTAAGGTGGTCTAGGACACGGTGGGGTTGGAGATAACAATGGAATAGAGGAGAAAATAAAAAAGAACATATATTTAATGGAAAAACCATCCATATCATGAAAAAGGTAGGCGCTCTTCATGAACGAGCCAGAGAATACGCTCACGAGATTGGCCAGAGCCCAGAGTTGAGGCTGCTAAAACAGTCCACGTCGGGAGTGCATCACGACCGGCAGGAGCCTAAATCGGATCATGATTCATTCAGCCCGCCGAGATGGCAATCGGGGGTCTGGGCTCGAGTTCTGAATGCCATCTCAGTGGACATGTCTCTACCGAGCTGATACACATTTACGCGCCGGGATCACGGCCACGAGCCAAGTCTTGCGAGGGTACCCGCTGTCGCTGCCTAGAGATTACGCAGAGTAGATCAGGCAAAATAGTAGGTAGGTATAGGTAAGGTGGGTTCTAAGTTAAACACCTCGGTTGGTCAGGTCGGAACTTTCTTCCATCGGCCTCGCGCCTCGTTTCCACGGTACTTGGCAGGTACGATTCTGAAGGTTACATCCTTCGTGTGCTGACGCGACCCAGCAACATTTGCAGATCGACCGTGCCGCAGTGGCACTCATCTAGCGGGAGGGTCAACGACAGGTCCAGTTACGGTACATGATGTGAAAAAAGTCTAGACCGTGTCGAGAGGTGATCGAAAACATGAATGTTTGGTAGACGCTTCTCGCTTTCCGATTGTAGCACTTTTGTACTACACTCCATTGGACAAGTACTGTGCTCTGTCTTCAAGAAATGGTCATGGACACGAAGGATCTCATAGTCATCATCTCCACTTCTATAGACCTTCCAGGCAACACGACCTGTCGTAACCTCGGCAGGTGGATCCAACGCATCGATCCACTCAAGCTTGCATTCAATGGTCGTTGAACAATAAGCACCTCTCTTCAGCTACTATATCGCCCGGGCAGTGGTTGTGTGTAAGGTCAACAAAAGACACACCCTTCAAACAGCTTTCTCAAGATATTTCGTACTTCAAGCGAAAGCTAAGCCTTCTGAACGGTGACTTATGGCAACGCAAGAAGTTGCAGACACCGATCGAGACGAGTCTCGTCCGAGCGGAACCATTCAGCGAATTGCCTGGCGAAAAGCTCAGGGCTACAGGCACCGGAAGACCATTGCACAAAGTTCGAACCTCGGCGGGGAGAAAGCTGGTACAGTTGCAGCACTTCACCACTTGCGTAGGTGAGCCGATCTGCAAGATCTAGCCCGATCTTCAATGACAGGTCCTTGGGTCAGGCACAGCGCGACCGGTTAGCCGAGTACAAAGTCGACTTTGCCTTGACGACTGTACCATGACTGGTACCCACCCATGGGCCCAACAAGAAAATAGTAAGTGAGCGACTGTAGACTGTGTCTGGTGCTACTGGTTTTTCACCATTAAAAGTCAGTCTCTTCTTTCTCGGGAGAGCGCCTCAACGCGAGTCGTTTTCTCTAGACATGGATGCTGGCCGTAAGAGATCGTCCACCCGGGATGAATGGGCGATCGGTGGGTCACCCGCTGTCAGGGCTGCCGCCAGGAGCCGGAGTGGATGCTCGGCATCGTCTCAGTTGGCGCTGGCTAGGGACTCGACGGCAAACTCATGCAAGGTCCAATATGGCGGTTGTGAGTGGCCAGAGAAGTGACGATGAGCGGTACCATTCAGCGTGTAAGGTAGACTAATGTCACACTGGGCCACAAAGGATCGACGCGTGGACCAGCTTTGCGACTACCGAGTGGGAACCGCCAGAATTAGCAGATGGCCTACTCGGTGAGATCACCGTGTCAGACACTGCGAATGCTGGTCGCCGCAAACGGACAAGACTGGACCGGACGGGGGGAAGTCGCAAGGAAGAGAAGTGATCGGAAATGCAACGGCAAATCGACCTGTGGCTGGGGAGGAGTGCAACTGCACAGTATGTGGCTGGGTCAGTGTATGTGGCACAGGGCTACCCGCTGCATCATGTGACTATCCTCAGTTTCCCGCGGGGGTGGGTTGCCTGAGGCGGCTCTGGCGATCAGCAATGAGCTCACGCTACATAAATGAATTATTTATGGCGGACTTTACAGGGCTTCAATTTTAAATCCTCTCGACTTACCCCCGGACAACATAACACCTTTGATCAGCTGCCTTTGCTACCTTCAGTGAATACACTCTGTCAAACCTCCTATCGACTACCATCAACATCGTCCACCGCAATTGAACCCCACAACAATTCGATCATCCTCGACTCTACTCTCCCCTCCTCAAAAGTCAACGACTGCCATGACCACCCCATCCAACAACGACAACAACACCTCCTCAACACCTAACATGGCCGCCACTCCAGCGCGCACCTCCACCCTCCTCACCAACCTCTCCGCCGTGACATCGCGCATCGCCACCGCAACATCCCACTCCCCAACCCCAACCAAACCCGTCCGTCTCGTCGCCGTCTCCAAGCTCAAGCCCGCCTCCGACGTCCTCGCCCTCCACCACTCCCCCGCCGCTCACTCCCACTTCGGCGAGAACTACCTGCAAGAACTGCTCGAGAAATCCCGCCTCCTCCCCCCCACCATCAACTGGCACTTCATCGGCGGCCTCCAGTCCAACAAATGCGTCACGCTTGCCCGCGACGTGCGCGGGCTCTGGGCCGTCGAAAGCGTCGACACCACAAAGAAAGCAACCCTGCTCGATAAGGGCCGCGGCGAGCGCAAGCCCGATGCTGAAGAACTCGAGGCCGAAGCCGCAGCGTCCAAGGAGTCTGGTGTCGAGGAGGGACGACTGCGCGTCTACGTGCAGGTGAATACCTCGGGCGAGGAGAACAAGGCCGGCGTGGAACCTGCCGAGGCTCCGGCGCTGGCGAAGCATATCCGGGAGAAGTGTCCGCGGCTCAAGTTGCAGGGGGTGATGACAATTGGTGCGATTGCAAGATCGCGGGCGACGACGCCGGAGACGGAGAATGAGGATTTTGTGTGTTTGCGCGAGACGAGGGATCGGATCGTTTCGGAGCTGGGCTTGACCGGGTCGGATGCTGAGTTGGAGCTCAGTATGGGGATGAGCTCGGACTTTGAGGGCGCAATTGCTTTGGGGAGTGATCAGGTTCGCGTGGGGACGACTATCTTCGGAGATAGGCCGCCCAAGTCTGAGGCCAAGGTAGTTTGAGAGAAGGACGGTCTCTGGCTGGGCTTGCCCGTCACTATGATCATCGATGCGCATGGGAACCCCTTGGCGTGAAAGTTCCGCGGGTGCCGCCGCCCAGCTTGTGGGCATGGCACGAGCAGAGGGCCTTGTTTCGCCATTCGCAAATGGATAAGGACGAATCCTGTCTTTACGAAGTCCTTACTGTTGCGAGATGGTTTGTGAACACGACACCAATAAGCATGATCGACGATCCGGATGAAACTCGACATACAAATATCACCTGTGAACACGCAGGCATAGATCCTTCGTTCTAGAATTTATACGGTCCGTTCAAAAAGACGCCCGCTCGCTTGATTCCGTGAGCGAAGCGCACACGTTCAGAAAAGAATTTACATGTACATATTTGCACCCAATATGCTGGACAAAATGCTGCCTTTTTGGGGCCAATTAGGTGGTACTTCCAATGCGCTTCCTCCTATCATGTTCTAGTCGACAGTATCTCTTCTCAAGCCCTGAGACAACTTTTGTTCCATTTGTCGCGCCAGTCCTTGAGGTATCCCTTCCTTGGTGGCACGGACGGTCACCCGATACATCTGGTTGACAAAGTTCTGTATTAGCATCGTTGCTCAGAGAACAGATTCCGAATATGATTCATTTGTCAGCACCGACTCACCGATTTTTCGTAGTTAGGCTCCAATCTCAACAAACAACCCGTCTTACCCCCCTCGAACTGGAACACTCCGCAACCGACAATATTCCGTGGGTTGGGATCAACTCCATCCAGAATCTTCCAGGCAAAGCCCTCCACCGTCTTGCGAGTGTAGGACTCGTTGATCATCTTGTTCTTGCCACTTAGGCCAAAGGTTTTCTGCGACTCAAGAGGGCCGTCGCCGATTTGACGCCAACGCTTGAAAAAGTCCTCTGCAGATAGTGAAGATGGTTCCATGTACCGATGCATCAAGACCGGTAGCTGTAGGGTATATGCTTGCAGTGCTCCGGCCAGATATGAAATGCGAATGGTTGGAGCGTCGGAGAAGGGACCGTGTGATACGCAGAATAGCGTCTGCTGAGTTTGTCCCGCTGCCGGCACGCTTGAATCGGGCAGGTTCTTGGTATCGATCTTCAGATTGGGAGTCGCAGGGTTCTCCACTGTCGTCGTGAGTGAATTGATCGCAAAAGAAGATTTATTAGAGATATAGATCTTCACAACACCCATGTGGCCGCGATACTCTGAGCGCAACCCAACGTGAATTTGGGCATCTTCAAAGAGGACGCCCTCGTTTGAGAAGTAAAGTCGATTGTACCCAATCTCCCAGTCCGGGCTCAAATGAGCGGCACTGGCAAGATTAGGAGCAGGGGCCGTGGGTCCATTGTTAAAGTCCAGCCCCGCCAAGTCACCCGAGGCACTCGTAGCACTGGTGGGTGTGCTTCCACCGTTGGATGTTGAGCGGGTGCCGTTGACAATTGTGGTGAAACTGCGCTTGAGACCTGTCTGCTGTGCCAAGAGAACCTCTTGCTTGTCGGCATTGGCATCCTTACCACCCACCACCCACGTCTTCTTCTCGCTAGTACCGGCCGTCTTTTGATGAAGTCGGGAGAGAAGAATAGATGTCCTTTCAGAAAAGGGGGGCATTTCGTCGCAGACGGTACGAAGAAGATCGTCCGTAGGTAACGTGGCCAGTGAAAGGTATTCGAATGCCCGCTGCTGCAACTCCGAGTCAGGAGAGTGGCTGTAAAGGCGGAAGATTTGCAGAAGTTGGGGCTTGATTTCGGGGAAAAGGTTGACAAATTTGACAAAGGAAGAAAGGATCATAGCACGGGCATTGTCAGATCCGGTGAACATCTTCCCTTGCAGAGCCAGGAATTGCTCAATAGGACTTGAGCCAGCGTTATCGGCGATGAGATGACCGAATTCTCCCAGCACGTAACAACCAATCTTCACCAAGCTCTCATGGCAGTCAGTTTTCAGATAACCGAGCAGGGTGTGGGCGGCATAGGCTTGTAGCTCCTCATTATTGGTCACAATTTGAATCACACGCTGCCAGACTTCTTCGTTGACGTGTTCGCCAGCCAGCGACAGAAGTTTCAGGGTCATGTCAATGTACCATTGCGCGTCCGTGGCATACTTCTCAGTCAGAATAGCCACCTTCAGAACCATTTCTTCACGAATGGCGTAGTCGGCGGTCTGAAGGTAACGTAGAAGCTCGTTGACAATTGGACCTGCGTTGGTGGTGTCACACATGCTGTAAAGGAGATCCAAGCCCTTTCGACGGACACTGATATCTCTGTCGCGCAGAGAGCCCAAAATGATGTTCTGGTGCTTTTTGATTGGATCAAGCGTCTCTGCTCGAGCAGCAAAGTGAGTCAAGGCATCCAGGCCCAGGTAGCGAACATTCGTTTCTCGGGACTGGATATATTTGCCCAACCGAGCGGAGATCTGAAGCATCAATTTATGCTCCGAGTCGAGATGAATTAGGAGGTTAATTGCCTCGAAAAGAATCGCATTCTGAGCATTGTTTTGCTGAACGTTCTTCGGCGTTTCCATAGCAGACTGCATGATCTGCGCAAGAGATTCGCGAATGATTTCGCGGACATGGCTGTCCTGTGATGGAGGGTAGTATTGCAATAGTCGCAAGAACTTGACTTGGATCCAGGGACAGGGGACACGGTAATAAAGATAGTCGGGTGCGATATCGTTGTCAATCACGATGCGCTTTAATCTTTGAGCTGCCTTCACGTAGCAGCCCTTGTATTCGTCGGGGAGGTCCTGCGCCAATGCCATCACGAGCGAAGTGACGGACAGGGTCACACCCATATCGGGGTCGTCCATGATGGAGATTATTCGCTCCGCCCATTCGTTCCGCACGATGCCTGGATGCTTGCGGTAGAGTCGGAGTAATGTGAGAGCGGCCTTTTTCTTGACGAATGCTTTTGAGGTTCTGCGCTTTCGTTAAAATCCAACCATGTCTTTCACAGGAACCACAGCGAGCACTTACGGGGAAATTAGTAACCGGTGAACCTCCGTCGCCAAAGCTTCTCCCAGTTCCCGACCACCCACATTGGCGACAGCGTGCAGCGCCAAACAATTGAACAGTTCATTATTGTCGAGCAGGTCCTTGCGTATACTGTTCACAACCAAATGCAGCAACTCATGCCCCTCGTGCAAGAAAAGAGTTACTGCGAGGTAGCCGATTTGCTTCTCGGAGTATTTGTTCGAGGAGATCAAATTGACCGCTTCCAGATGACCAAAATCCACCTCGTATCCTTGAATATAAACGTAGAGTAGCTTGCACACGTATTTCTTCTTTTGATATCCGTTGAGATTGCCGGCCTTGAACTTTTGGCGAATGTTGGCCAACTCCTTATTTACTCGCTTCTCCTCCAATTCTCGCGCCCGCGCATTCCGCAGATCTGCGATGAATTGAACGAGACCTCGCATGGAAGACATGTTGTGTGGCCGGGAAAGACTACTTCCTCCTCGATGTTGTGGAGTTGAGCGAATGCGCGCTTTCGTTCGAAGGTGTTTTAATGGCGTCGGAGATGTGGGGTTTGATGGACAGGGTTTCGCATGCCACGCGGGGACGACCTCAGGGGATGGGAGTCAAACGCTTGACGTCACAAAATCATATCCCAGTGTCGTCGATGTGAGCACGGAGGTAAAGTGCCAGAACAGACGACGGAAAGGTGTGAGGAGCGCGATTGCGAAGATCAAAGGGAAAAGCGTTCCGGGCACGGAGTTCGGAGACAGGGGGGGCTGTTGATCGCGGGTACAGCTGGAGTGGAGGCAGCTTAAGAGTTGTCAGCAATGCCGAATTAATAAGGCCACAAAGACATTCTTGGAAATTTGACTTCTCACGCGCTTTCAAAGGACTAAGTCCTATAATTAAGACGACGAACTAAGTATTCTTCGAGTCTCAAAGGACCTGTCTCCTGCACCATGTGTTGCGCTTGGTCTACAATCAAATAATGGTGTCGCTCGGCCTAGTACCGCAGCTCCGCTGTGGCTCGGGCGGAACAACATTAATTCGCTGTGGCGGTGCGGTTCGTGCTCGTGGTGTCAAGCGACACCAATACCTTGACTTTTCTGTTCTGCACATATTCCCCTTTTAATCATCGACTATTCGGGCCAACGTACACTTCCTCGTGGGGGTTGTAGCTCGAAGTCGGCTTTGCGTACTTGTAGCATATGGAAGGGAACGATGCACTGAGTTTTCTCTACACGCTTCCACAGACTACAGTGCAAAATTCAAAGTCGCACATATGATAGAAGCTCGAGTGTGATCGGAAAATATTTCACGTGCAATGGGTTTTGAAGTTTCATTGATAAGTACCGGACGGAGCAAGACTCTCGCAGTAATTCCGGTTCGTCATTTAATAAAACAGTAGCATAATCCCCTGTAACACCGCCAAAACGCCAACCTTCCGATCTCAGTCGGTCAAATGCAAATTAATAGCAAAGCCGCATGAGGCATGTGTCATGAATCATAAAGAGTTTCTCAAGCACGAGTGGTAAAGTCCTGCTCCAACGTAGACTCGATAGCCTCGGCTTTCTCACAGGTGCAAGAAGCTAAACGATGCATTGTCAGCATGACCTCTTGACACGCATCCTCAAAGACGATCAAGTTACCCTATTAGGTCACTTACTGGCAGGACGAGTGCCGCAGGCACATTTCTCACCCTCGACGGGCTTGTTCTCGGTAGCCGCACGCTCACAGGTGCACTGACCAGCGGGACGAGAGCCTAAACCTTGTGTTAAAATCATAGCTTGAAATACCAGGAATCCCGCAGAAAGAAAGGGTAAAACGCACGGCATGAGCAGCGGGGACCGGAAAGGTTGTTCTCGGTAGAAGCCTTGTTGCAGGAACAGTGAAGAGCAGACTCCTTGCCGCAGGAGCACTTGGCCTGGGCAGCGCAGACACAGCCTCCGTCCTGGGAGGTCTTGCAGCAGGTAGTAGAAGGGTGCACCATGTTGACGGGTGTTGTGGTTTCGAGAAGCGGTTTTGCAGAGGGGAAAATCTGAGAGTTGATGAGGTGACAAAGTGTCAGCTGGAAGATAGAGATTGGACTTGGGCGGTCGTTGCTTCAATGCAATAGTGATGGATTGATGTTGTAGATTCTAAGTTAGCAGGGAAGCTACTGTCTTTATACTCGTCTGCATGCGTCACAGGCCCAGGGTGATGTGTTCTGATTAGTATTACAGCAGTCCTGATTCGCCAAAGAGGTAGGGTCACGTGAGCTGCGGCTCATCATCGTCCAGCTGCTGATTGGTCTGAATGCCTCTTGCCCTTCGATGTCTGCTAATGGCCGTCTTCTAACTGGTTATACTTCTCCTGATGACCATTATCCTTCTTCGGATTCGATATTGCCATCATAAGCAGCCCGGAGATGTTCTTTCAGAAATGGGTGCAGAGCCCCTGCAGGCGGGAATGTCTTTTGAGTAATCAATCGGACAGGGCAAGGGCGAAAAAGAGCGAAAGAGAGCGAAAAAGGACAAGTCGAGGACGCGGCAAGGACCGCGAGGTCGAGAGATCCCTCAACTGCGTAAACTCAAAGACATGCTGTAAATATATTGGATTATTGGAAGGTACCTACGTGGGTAAGGTACTAGTTACTAATCAGTGCCTAGTCCCTACTCCCTACTCCCTACTCAAGTTCCGTGCCACATGGTACCTTATAAAGTTTAAGCTTAGTGCTGCCCGGTGGAGACGACTCAAAGTGTTCGAACGTCTTAATAATATGAAGAAATCTGTAGGATTTTTGCTTGTGAAAGTACATGCGGTACAGTAGAGTTTTGACGATAGGACAGTACTACTCGAACAGCACTTATGGGGTTGGTCGGTGAGAAGAATGAGCAGTGTGTATGATTGCCAGATTGACAAAGTGACGGCGTTTCACTTTGTTGCATTGTTTGTTGTCGGTGTCCGCTTTGATGTAACGTACGGTCGAGGAACAACACATAGTCGAATCACAGGCAAGAAGACCAGATTTTCTTTTCCTGCACGGCCGAGTCCGAGTCAAACAGCACCAAATGCCTATCTCAGCACCAATCCTCGAATCAAAGCCAACAAGTAGTGAGGATGCCTAGAGCGTCGTCTCTCACTTGCTTCGCTTAGTGGCTCACTTGCCCGGTTGCTGGAGGATAGGGGCTAAGGAAACAACGATGGCGCCCGGCTTATTGCCACGGCTGCTTTACAACTTTCTCCCTCAGGCTGAAAGTCATCAACGGACGACGAAGCAAAAGCTCTATTCGTTGAATGGCTCTAGCTGACTGCATGGCTTTGATTGTGCCCGGCCGAAACCCTGCTCCTTGGGCAAAGGTATTTGAAGCGAAGAAATTACCTTGACCGAAAGCCTGTGAAAGTGCATTCTCACACGCTACAGCGAATGTCATACAGTTTGACCATAGAGACTGAACTTGCGCAGTGGCCACTATGAGTGAGCTGGGGGACGGCACGTTGACCGATAAACCCGTAAGGCCGCCCTTCCAAGGATGGCATGTATGTGACTCTCAATGCAAGCTAATGTAGCAGAGAAAATAGCGTCTCTTAAGCCCACCTTTTCAAAAGAGTCATGAACTGCAACACGCATGGCCGATCTTTGCTCCTGTCTATGGAAGTCAGGACTCCGATTCTCAATCAATCGTGTCGGATACACTGCAGTCGGAGCTCAACACACCTGCCATCGACACCATCTACCAACATCTCTGGCTAGCTGGGCTACCCAAAGCCGCTCGCCCTCTTCATCGCCAGATTCTCCTGGGACGGACTATTGTCATCACTGAAAACCCGAATGAACATCTTGTGTGGGTCGCAATTCGCATCTTTATCAAGCCGTTGCCGGAATGCATCTTATCCCACGACTTCTGGACAACAGAAGGGGCCGTGCTGCTACAAAACCAGTCCTTACATCGATCAGCCTGTGGCTTACTCCTCTCCTACTGCTGGCTCATTCGAGCTAAATCCGACTTGGGCATCGCCCAAAACAAAGGACTCCTTCCCAAGTCGATCACATGGAACGAATGGGCCAGATTTGCAACCGACATTGTGACAAATATCGATTCAGAGTCTCTCGATGCGGTCTCGAAACGCTACCACTTCGGAGAACTTCGTCTGACACGACTCAATCTGATATATCGGGTCCTGAACATATTCTCGGCCCATGTGAACAAACGAGTATTCATGTCAGAGCCTTTGTGGACAAAAGCTTTCTTGGAGCGCAACTTTGCTTGGATCTTTTCGGTGTTTGCGTTTGTCTCGATTGTGGCAGGGTCCCTGCAGGTCGGTTTGGGGACTGACTTGTTGCATGGGGATGTGTCTTTTCAACGTGCCTCTGTTGTCTTTACGGCTGGAAGTCTTCTTGCCGTGGTGTTAATCATTCTGCTCATAGGGGCTATCTGGGTGGGCTTGGCTGCTTATCATATCATTCGAGCAAAGGAGAATCTTAAAATTGTAAGAAAGAGGCGAATTGAAAGCCAGAAGAGTCGCAACAGTGTGTGAAGCATTTTTAAGGTCTATGAAGATATAAGGTATGATACAAATGAAGTGAGATCTAAATGAGACAGTACGTACATGGAGTCAACGGAGCACAAAGCGAACAAATGAAGTCAGTGTAGACAAAACCCATAATGGAGTGAAGGGTCACCTTACTTCCTAAGAATACATTTCGAAGTCCTCCGATGAGCGACGTACAGCCCGATCGTGCGATAGCCGCAGCCCATCGCCATTCATTTGCCTATGTTCCATCCCCGTAGTATACATCTCCTCGCTTTTGCTTCTTATTCTGCGACTGAGCCAAATCCAGGTATCATGGATCTTTGTCGAAAGACCCAGTCTCTGATTTTCTCCTCTTGGAAGACGTGTACGGGGATCCAGCGTCTGATCAGTGTTTGTGGCATAAGCCCAACCTCTCGCCAAACGCTCCAGACTCTTGTTCGGTAGACGGGGCATTCGAGAGGCGCGAGCAATCCCCGTGGGCTTGGTGTGAAACTCGGGAATCCAGACCCATGCAAAGAACGCCCCTGCAGCTAGTGGTACGGAAAGGGCCCCGAGAAGCTGGTCGAGCGAGCGAGGATTCGAGTTCAGGACAGAGCGCTCCGTTACAACCAGAATGAGAATGGCTCCCACCTTGCCACAAGCAGCAGAGATACCGTGGCAGGTTGCTCGGAATCTAGTTGGGAACAATTCCGCCGATATCTAAGGAATGAATATGGGTAAGTACGGTGAGCGCAGCTTGATTTATAAGATTGCAAGGTGTAACTCACAATGTAGGTCAAAGTGTTTGGTCCTGAACGAGGTCAGTCATGAGAAGAGGGAAAAAGCCAACAGGGATACAAATAACAAGACCTACCCAGGTTGAAGAGAAACTGGCACAGTGCGCACAGAATAACACTGGCCAAATGTGGTTCATCGAATTCTGTTGCCACCAAAACACCTCCCAATATTGCAAATAAGACACTCAGTGCACAAGAATTCCACACAAGCAGAGCCTTGCGAGGGAAGTAGTCGATAACCAAAATCAAGAGACAACTGCCCGCAAGTGAGGTTATTGATATTGTGCATATATATCGGAACGCGTTGTGAGACAGTTGCTGAAACATGTTGTGCGTGGGATCCCATACATTCTGATAATTGGGAACTTGAAGGCCGGTGGCTGTCGCCATCACCAAACTTGTAATCGTTGCTGTTGGGGGTGGTAATTTGGCAACGTAAGAGGTAACAAGATTGTAGGTTGCGTTGCCATAAGCCACCGTGTGCGTAAATGGCATTGTCACAGTCGTGGTTGGGGATGGCAGTGCAAACGTCACATTCAGCGCTGGAATGCTGTCCGCCCATAGAGCAGCGAGTGGTCGAGGAGAATTGATACCAAGCGCATAGAAGCAAAAGTCAAGGAGGAACCAGCAAAGCGATGTCGCTGCAAGATATCTCCAATTGCCTTCTTTGAAGAGGAACGACCAGAAGGTCGGTTCCTTCTTCTGGCTAGGATGAATCGAGGCTGCGAGTGCCGGAGAAGTCGGGAAACTCGCTGGGTTCGATGCAACGAGTGTCCCATCTCCTTCTGAAGATCCATTCCGTGATTCTAATAATTGCACTGTTCGCCGAAATTGACGTTTTGTGGCAACAAGTGCTTGCTGCGGGTCATGTGCAACGTCCATCGTGTATCGTGGGGACTCGGGAATGGAAAACCTCCACAAAATCGCCAGCAACGCCGGGATGCAACCTACACCCACCACCCATCTCCAGACGCTGTCTAGTGTGGCAAGTATCTCGCGCTGTGTCTTGATCGGCAATCTGTCAAATGCAGGGCCATGGTCTGGATATCCCTGCAGATTGCGAGACGTCATCAGCCTGGTCAAGACTCCCCAGCCCACTGCCGCTGCCAATATCTGCCCTAATGGCTGCATGAGGAACACAGCAGCCATCATTCTGGCACGGTACTTGGTGCTGGCAAACTCGGCTGTGATGACAGCACTGAGCGGATATTCTGCACCGATGCCCATACCGAGAAAGAAACGATAGAACTGAATCCAGGCCAGAATGCTCATATTGTTGTACATCCCACTCGAAGCCTGAGACATCCCCAACGTTGCGAAAATGACAAGCACCAGTTCCAGACCATACAGTTTCCTTCGGCCCAAGCGATCGGTCAACCATCCAAAAAGCAGCTGCCCGACAACGGATCCAGCCAAGGTCAATGCGTTGATTGACAGCTCAGGGAGCCTGTCTGTTCGATCTGGCCAATATAGAAAGGCAAGCAGTGGCAAGATCACATTGGTCGCAAACAAAGAATACGAATCGGTCAGGAATCCCGACGCGGCCACGATGAAGACTTGCCAGTCAAACCCATTGTGGTCAAAGATGTTGATGACCCCTTCCCTCCAAAGAGTTGGGTTTTCATCTTTCTCGTCCGGAGCTCGCGTTGTACCGTCAATCCACAAAGGATGATCTCCAAGAGGAAACGGGAGCCGTCCTCTGATGGTTTTCCACGCTGATTTCGTACGTTCGTTTTCGAGTGGCCGGTTTGTCGCCATTACCTTGGATGGAGATCAGTAAGATGAGACAAGTATGGGCAGCCATTGCAGTGCCATCCTTCAAGATATACTACGTTGACATGTACTACGATCGCGTGAGGCTTCGCTGCAGCAATACGAGTGTGCCTGACGCCACTGGCGCTTTATGCCCGTCACCTGTCGTAGCAGATGGCCGACCACTCAGCACTTCGAGATCAGGAACGTGCTATACAACACGAGAGCCTCCTCGCAGAGAACGCCGTGATTGGGGCGTGCGAATATCGAATGTTCGAAACTTCTGCAGAGTAAGATATTAATTCCGAGTGCTTCCCCAATTCGACTCTGATCTTCCATACTTTCCATCATGTCGCAGCTTTGGAAGGATTGCATGGAGGCAGGCCCACTTGCCGCATTGCCCCCGGACAAGACCCAGAGACTTGAGAAACGCTTCCGTGAATTCTACAGCACCTTCAAATGTTTCCGCAGCGTTCTTCGAGACCAACACACAACTCTGGAGTCGTATCATGAGTTCCAACAAACATGGGATGAGTGCATCGATTTCCTCTATCATAGTCGGAAAGGGGGCGTGGAGGGAGCAATTCCTCAAGCAACCCTGCTGCACGAGACCGCTTCCTATGTATACAACACCTCTGACTTAGACTTGCTCGAGAGACGGCTTGACTTGCAGTTGCAGATAATGCATGCAAAGCTCGATGACATATTTTTGTACGGAGCTACAAAACCGAGTTGATGACTGACAGTCTTCTGCCGCAGCTAACATGACTCGTGTGAAAGGAACCTTTTCTCGGTCATAATTAGACAATCTGAGCTCCACCGCACAGCGCATGGTGCACTCAACGAAGTCGCCGATCTCTATGAAGACAAGTTTCCCGAAGCGAACAAAAGTGTTGATAGAAATACAAACTCCCTGTTTGAACACTTGATAGAGCTTCATGAAGCACTCAAGAGGTCCAAAGCCCTACCACTGAAGTCAGAGCACTTGGAGAGGATATGGAGGCGCATTGTCAACCGCTTTAGTGAACATGCGCCGCCAAATTCAGAGGGTCTTCAATGGATGTCCTTGACGAGACTGAAAGAGAGCGACAGAAAGAGATTGATTGAATATTCTCGTCAGACCCTGAAACGCAGACAATCGATTTATCGATCCCAGGAGTCATCTTCGCCATTACGACGTCGTGTTTACGATTCCGGGCGTAAAGATAGTTTGGCGACCATGTAAGGCCTCGGCTTCGATTTCGAGATGATGAAATCAGTGATTGCTGACCCTTCTGACAAGTCAACGTGACCTTCTTGAAGATGAACAGCAACTCTTTTCGGTAGATGTCGTCACGCATCTAGGACATCGCAGCGTCGTAAGCACCAGAATCGACAGGGAGTGGGGATTTGTCCATTACCGTGAGTATCTCTTCGGCTATCTAGTCATTGGGATTTCATCTTGCCAACTAGAATTATTCAAAGTTCCGATACCAAGCAACATCCATCCATACACCAAACATGCATGCTTTCACACGGCCGAAATCCGTCTCTACGAGGCCTCCACCATTGAGGAAGGCGACGGCGCGAAGACATGGTGGAGACACGAGGGACGCAAGCCCACGTACAGATTTGGCTCCAAAGCCATTGACACGGCGTTTCAATGTGCGCTTCGTGGCAAACTTTTGATGCACACTCTGCAAATTGATGATATCCTTTCGGAACAAGGTTCTGAAGCTACTGCTCAACCGTTAAAACTGTGGTCGGATATTGACGGCCGCAGAAGATCAATGACCTTCCTATTGCAGCGAGAAAAGCCCTATCGCCATGTCGAGATTTCGTTGCGGCTATTTGATACTTCTGTGGATATCAGTAATAGCGGCAAGAAGATTAAGCTACGATTCGTTCCTCTTAAATCCAGGAAAGGGCGAAATTCAGGCTCGGGAACCACCCTTCTCAGACGCGTGAGCTATCGGCTTCGTCGTTCATCCGCTGAAATGGAGCTGAACTCCAACCGAAGAGGCTCGTATGATACTATGTCGTCGGTCAATGAGGACGAGGAACTTCCGCAACAGGACACAGAACTCTTTGCTTCCTTTGGCTACCTTCAATTTAGATTCTCAGATGCAAAAGGTAAGCTGAGTGCTTGCTGCCCGGACAGCTCGAGATTGGAGCTTCATCACTGACACTAGGTTCCCAAAAAGATGCGCTCGTGTTTCAAAAATATCTGTCCAGCTATTTTTCAGAGACCCGCAGCACGAATCCTCCAATGTCAATTCCTCATGAAAATTCGGATGGCATTGAACCTCCAGCTCTGCGCACTCCGGTCTATGGCTCTCCGAATCCGTTTCAATCTGAGAAAGAACAAATAAGCCCGGATAGTTCTGACCACGCCGGTCACCAGTCGGCCCCGCAGAGTCCACTCGACCAGAGGTCCGGCAATGATCACACTCCGACAAACGGCTCCTCGTCAGCCAAGAGACCAAAGACTCTTCCGCTTGTCAAGGATCTCGACTACCGGGTCCGTGGAATCAAGCTCGAGCATACAGGCCCTAATATACTGGCGTATCTGAGGAGCAAACTCGGCATTGAGTCGACTGTTGTTGGACGCGTCAAGGCCTTGGCTACTAGCCAGAATGGAGACAAAGTAGCGGTTGTAGCTTGGCGACCACAGCCCAAATGCCTGTCCGCGCCTGGTAAAGACGAGTGGGAATTCGGTCCAACTTCCGACGATGACAGTTTACACATCACCGTCGACACTCATTTCCGCGGCGTGACGATCCTGTACAGCCCCCCACCTGAGAAACCACATACGATCGAGTAAGCAACTCTCAGATCCCTTTGTTCTGTTTTGTTATTGCTTTTGGTTTGTTCAAGATGCACTAACAATGATTGTGGTAGTATATGTGCCGTGGCCGGTCTGGGAGGCCATGCCTGGGGATCATTTAAACACAAAGGTGAAGCTCAATCTTTCATGTGGGTGTTGGATGGGCTTCGAGAGAAGTTCCCCACAGCTCGACTCATGACCTATGGATCCAAAACCAAATTGGATGGCAACGAATCAACCCAGACCTTGGAAGACCTGGGCAAACTGCTACGAGATGAAATGCGCAGTGTCACGAGGCGTCCGGCTCAGTCGGGCCTCAGCAAAGAGTCATGCTCGACGGGCCCATCCTCTTCCGTACCGTCCATCTTCATCGCCCATAGTCTCGGGGGTCTGACCGTCAAAGAGGTACGCGTTGTGAAAATTTTTCCAAATGAGCGTCGCCGCGCTGAGATGCTGACCGTGTGGTTATCATAGGCCTTACTCCAGGAGGAGACGAATCCGGACAAGGAGACCTTTTTAAGTAACCTCAAGGGGGCGCTCTTCTTCGGCGTGCCCAGTCACGGCATGAACATTCAAGTCCTCGAAGCTATGATCCGTGGCCAGCCTAATGAACTTCTCGTGAGGTCGATCGCCAATGATTCACCTACCTTGCAAGAGCTCAGTCGAAGGTTCAAAGCGACATTCCCGCCGGGAAAACCGAAGATTATCTACTTTTACGAACTGGAGCTGTCAGGCTCTCCGAGGAAGGTAGTGTTTCCCTCGGTGAATCAGGAACATTCGAAATGAGCACGCAATAACTGACTTTCTTCTTGTTCTCTAGGCGGAAGATGGACAATGGAAAATGGATGGACCTAAAACCTTCCTCGTGGCACGCATCTCTGCGACAGATGGCGGGCTATGCAACTCGGATTATGTGGATACCCGCGGCCTTAATCGCAATCATTCAGACCTGGTGAAGTTTAGCAGTCCGAACGATGCGGATTATCGGCGAGTCTTGGAGGACCTGGAGAAAATGGTCAAGCAATTTCAAATACGGACAGATGTAAGTGGTTGAGCAGTGGGCCTTGGGATGAGAGGATTGGGCCGGGTAGCGTATCGAAGGTCAAGATGGGGATTGGTTGTTGAGATTGTTGGAGTTCGAGGAGTATTTTGTGCTTCGAGATCAAGGATCAAGGGGCCGCCAATCAGACGTGGATATGTATGTACATGAGAAGTTGTAATTTCAAATATGTATATCTGGGCCCTACGTAGGCCTTGAGATTTGTTGGAAGATTCATGGTAAATGCGGTCAGATGCTGGATAGGTCTGAACGTATGGCACTCCATCACCATCTCTAGATTTCTGCGCAACCACTTTCCTCTCTGGATACTCCAAGATCTCGCGACCGAATACCGAGATGACTTTTTTATCGATCTTTCTTTTCGCGCTTAGTCTAGATTGTTGATTCGTCCCGTACCTGGGTAGTGTGTAGTTGTACAGATCACTCGAAGTCCGGTGGTCGACCCGAAGCAGTTCCTGTCAACGCAAGCGTCGGCTCGCCCGATTCCACGGCTTCGCGAATTGGACTGGTGATCAGCCCGCTGAATTTGTGGCTGAAGTTGCCGCGCAAACTGGCGAATCAGTCATACGCACGGTCAATTATCTCTGTGACCGTTTGGCGCATTGCGAGCTCGATGGTGGTGATGGTTCTGATTCCGTGTAATTCTGCAGAATGAGCGGGTGAGCTGTTCCATGCCTCATAGCCACTTCGCTGAGCTTCGTCGCCCGGCGTGTGAATGCCGGGAATTTCTGGGTGTTCCACTAGCTCGATGTGAAGATGGAAAAGGCCGAGAGCGGGGATTCCGGGGTAATCGCTTTCGCCATTTCACGCCCCCGGGATCACTGCCTGCAGGGACTCGCCCGAGGGAAGTGGTCCACACCACCCGTAGACATCGCAGCGACATTGCTCGAATCGGGGACAGCTGTTTGAGGTGAGAGAGACACCAGGCGTCAGCAAATGACCAATGTCTCAAAATATGCCTCCGGAGATGTGAGATGTGGTATGTGGTATGTGGTATGCCAGTCTTTTTCGCCCCGGACAGCCGCGTGAGACTCCGAATGATTTCTCTGACTTACTGAGTGGACTCCATCCCGAAAACAATATGCCACAGTTTCTCCAGCACCCACCCGACCCCAAAATTATCCGTCATTTCCGTTGTCGCCATCCAGTCCAGAATCCGCTCGTAATCCTCCCTGGGCCGCGCCCTAATCCTGTCCCTTGACACGGCAAACTGCCCACAACATACGTTGCCAATCGAATCCGGGACCTGATCGGCCGATACACCGAACATCTGCTGATAGGCCTCTGCGAAGCGGGCGCGAATATCGTTATTCTGGATGTCGCTGTCACTGGGGTTGTTGGGGTGGACGGCCGTCGGACAGCCCGGGTCATGTCTGCATCGGAGATTGACGTAGCCGTGGGCGTCGATCGCTTGGAGGCGCAAGTTGCGGAGGGTGTCGATGGTCCGGGGACCGAAGAGGTCGTTGTGCCATTGGTCGGGGGAGGCGTGGACGAAGATGGAGTATGTGGGGAGGTGGTCGTAGAAGGTGGTGATGTAGGAGAGGTAGGCGGCGGCTTCACGGCCACGCCAGGTCGTGGGTTGAAGGAGGCCCGGTTGCGGGGGTTGTTCGGTTGAGTAGACGAAGGGAGCGCAGTGGCTGCGGATGATGCGAGGGGAGTTAGGAGGGAAAGCAAAGGTTTCGGCTTCACAGATCCAAGGTCAAACGTCATGTGAAGAGCGGGTTCCACGTGGGTGGTCAAAAAGGTGCGCCCAAACTCAAAACGAGTAAGGAACAACAACAATCCAGGGGGGAAAGCGGGAGAGGCAGAGGTATGTGGAAAAGCGTGGCTTATCAGATTGACAGAGGGTCGAGAGACATGACTCCTGTCAATTGTACTCGATTCAATTCCCGTACTCACCTCTCTGAACAATAATCCCACAACCACGTCAGATCGTCGGTGTGGATCGACGCCAGAACCACGCCTACGCTGGCGTTGTGTGCATTGGACGTATAGGCCTCGGTGAGGGCTGACAATTTGTAGGCGATCTCTTGTCGATTAAGATTGTCGGCTATGGTTGATTCGCTGTGTCAGTTGTATGCGATTGATCGACGATGTGCCTCCCGTCTGGACTTTTTAGACGAGTTGGTTTCCACGGGCCTTGGATCTCTTCCTCTTTCTGTGTATGGGATAGGTAGGGTTGCCATTGTCGCGCAGATCTCAATGGCTTATTGCTGTATTGATTTTGGATCGTGAATCATACCTTGACCGGGCAGCGCATGACCTCGATTCAGAAAATAAAGCAGTTGAAGAGTCACAATGACCACACAGCTAACGATGGCCCACTTGGCATTGATCCCAAAGGGCATTCGAGGCCTCCACATCTCTTTTCGGTCGATCGGATATCACGGAGGTGGGAAGAGTGGTCAAAAAGCACAGATGCTAGGAGCTGGGGGGAACGGGGGAGGAAAAAAGAAGATCACTATGCCTTGATGATGTCTTGTCGAAAAGGAAAAATAAAAACAAGAGGCGAAGAGCCAAGCGTACTAGTCTGGGAGCAAGTAGCTAGGAGCCCCAGCCGAAGACTAGGTTATGCCGTTATGGAGAGCTCCAGCACAAGCCAGCACCTGAGCACACTAGCACACTAGCACAGTATAAAGCTCAAGCGCCAAGCGGGGCGCCTGAATTCGAACCAGAGTCAGAGCGATGGCCGATATGGAGCTGCCAAACTGTATTACTGTTAACTGTACTACTGTAGTAGTACCGACTTTGCCGAGTCGACCGAACCAGCAGCAATTGGGAGAGAATCAACAGGGTTCCTCAATGAGACGGGACCGGACCGGAGCTCGATGGTTCATTTGGTAGGATGGTTGAGATGATATCTGGACTGAAGACCTAGGACAGCAGGTCAAAAGTGACTTGAGACCTCTGCTTTTTTCCTGATCTTGGTTCTTTGGTCTTTTTTGTTATGGGTCCGACTGTAGTGGGACTGGGACTGGGACTGGGAACGCGGATGTTCAACTTCCGTCTTGGATATAATCACTGCTTCAGTGCTTTCCATGTGGTAGATGGATGAGTGTTATTGCAATCCTCATGGAAAGTGGACAGCCACAATATATGTTTTCGTGGTAGAGAGTACTACTGGAAAAATGTCCAGTGTAGTAGTGTAGAACTGTACACTCATGCACCGTACTGAATGACGGCGCTCACTCCCTCACCCACAGAAAGACAAGTCCGGTTCCTGGCCTTGATCGGGAAGTATCTGTGGAGACTGGGAAGTGGGAACCAACACCCAGACCAGTCATTGTCAACTTGTCAGTGCAACAGCGGTCATTTCAAACCCAGCATGCTTGGATTGCTAGACGGTAGGCTGAGAGGCTCGGATCAAGGGTCCTGATGCTGCCCAAAACAACATCCTGGTACATTCAAGTCCAGTCAAGTCGACCCTCAGGTGGACAATCCTGTCCCAGAACCAATCATCACCCAGAGACCACACCATTCTGCGTTCACAGCACGGACAATCTGATGTCAGATGGAACGCCTGAAAGCTTTGCTGGGTAGAGTAGTAGCGCCCGTTGGATATGAGGAACGTCTTGGTGTTGATGGAGTTGTTCCGGTCCCTGGACGAGAACACATGATTTTCGAGCCATGCAATAACCTGCTCTGGGTAAGTGTATGCAATACTTCCAGGCGTCTTGGAAGGATTTGTGTACCTCGGTCTTTTGGAACTTGCAGAGTGTATTAGTGTAGTGTGTCATTGTGTACCCAGTTTGCCGTCGAGAGGCACAAACCCGGCCACGGAACTACTCTGCCGAATGATGAACCACTGCCCTTGAGCTAGTGAACCTAAAACCTCAGGTTACTCAACGAGTCGACAGTCAATAGTAGTACCTTAGTGCTAGTCAACTCACCAAATAGTAAAGACACAACACTCCTACGTCCTATTCGATCAAAAGCTGGGTAAGCTCTCTTCGCAGTCTCCATAACAATCCGTCCCACGGGGAAGACTCCGGTCGCACTCTAACAGGAGTTTCATGCTTGGATGGTCATGTGATAACGTGGATGTTGGTATTGAATCATGTCCAATCCGGTGAATATCTTCCTCACGTGGTTCTTCATGTGTCAAGTCGTAGTCTCATTAAATTCTATGTACAGTATCAGATCTAAATCTATTCTAGACTCTATGTCATCAGTTTTTGTCTATGTACCCAAAGCGATTCGCTTGAACGGCGTCATGGAAGACACACACTCTCGCTCTCTTTTTCTCATACACCTCTCGTATGCATGACGACGTCCCCTAGCGGAGTTCCTCATCACATATGATAGTATGAGACGGTCCTCTCAACCCCTTGGAGCCTTCACTGGTCCCGGCCGAGAACCCAGGATGTCTGTAATCGCCCTCTTGCAGCGTCGGATCCACATAAGAAGGGAAATGGCCAGGGCCACCAGCCTGACCATGACCGTACCCATGCGCCCCAAAGACATTCTGATGCGCGATCTTGACCAACTTGCCCAGCACCGCAATCTCCAACTTCAACTTGACACTGTACAAGGTCGCCTTCAGCGTGGTCTGGTACAGATACAGATTATTGAATTCAATCACCATCAGGGCGATGTCCATCAGGATACACGAGACGTTGACGGCGAGTAACTGCAGCACCGTCTTGCGACTGCCCGGGTCGGAATTATCGCGCAGCATGCGATTGGTCTTCCACATGTAGAAACTGGAGATGATCACCTCCTGGACGCAGAAGCCGGTAAGCTGGATTTTCTCCATGACTTTGTACCCCGCAACGGCGGTCGGGGTTTGCAGCAGATTGGCGGCAAATGTGAGCGCGGTGGTCGGGACGTGGAGCAAGAACACGTTGGCGATGATCATCCCCTTGACCATGCGGAGAATGCGTCGATTCTCCTGGACCAGATGCAGGCGCGAGTAGAGCACGAAGGACTGTCCCGTGACCATTGTCCACCAGCCGATCGTGATGAGCGTGATGGGCAGCCATGTTGCCGAGGTGAGACCGAAGAACTTGACCAGGTAGCCCACGGAGTAAGGGAGGATGCCGATCGAGGAGATCAGCATGCTCCAGAAATAGGGTCCATGGTAGCGCTTGAAGGTGATGAAGACCAGGACGACCAGCTCGATCACGTTGTACCATGCGACGCCGATGAAGGTGGCAATGGCGATGCGCACGATATCACTGCCGCCTTCATAGGGCCCGACAATCCAATTGCCTGAGATGTCATGGATGGACGAACTCATCCCTACCGCTTGGAGGGCATGGAAGAGGACGGGGTGAGTCGTCCAGGCCACCGGCAGTGTGCAACTGTGCACAGGTCAGGATGAAGACAAGCCGGAGGAGGTGAGGGGAAAAAAGATGAGGAGTTAGGTTAGGTGTTTGCCGAGAATCTCGAGGTTAAAATGACTCGACGAAAGTCAAAGAGGGGGGAAAAGAGTGCAATAGATCTAGCCCAGGTACCAGCACAGAGCAATGAACAAATATAGAGCGCAATTGAAAATCACGGAACATGTGTCAAATTAACTTTTTGAGGGGGGGGGCAGGCCCGCGGGGAGTGTTATATTTGGATCCATCGTGAGGCTGGTTTCTACTCTGAGTACTCTCTAGGCACTTCTCTATTCTCTACTAGAGAGTCCCGTCCCTGATGAGTAACTTACCAGGTTCAACCTTAGTCAGTTATCTTTTGACAGAGTAAGCAACACATGCAATCTTGTAGACGGTATATCACTAAAGTACTAGAGTACAGCGCAGTGAATACCGATCCTCGGTGATCACTGGAAGCATACCACCGCCCATACTCGACAGGAGTATCTTCTTTTCTTTATACACATACTACTGTCCGAAAATCTACCCGGCGTGTAAATACAATCACTCCATACTCCATGCCCGGATTGATACCTCGAGATAGAGTCATGTTTGCCCGGTCGGGCGAAAGGTACCTCACTCTCCCATTCTTCCTCCTTGCCTGTCTCTTCCAAGTTCCCACAATACCATCTCACCCACTTATCCACTATTCCAATTGCTCAGAACGATAGTCCTGTATCTCTTTGGCTCTGGTAAATGGAGCATTCTCTTGGCGCAGAGAAAAAAAAATCCACAGTGGGGACGAGATACCGTTGCAACTTGCCAGATTGTGTGAGTGTCTTCTTGAGCTACCGGTCGCAGGACATGTTTAAAGGCCGAGTACTCTCTCGGAGCTTACTCGCATCGAGCATTATCTGCCGGCTGGTTCAAGTCAGTCATACTACTATTTTGCAGTATGCAGTTGTGCAACTGCAATGTCCATGGCTGTGGAAGTGATCAGGACCCGCTGACTAGAGGATGGGGATCAGCCTGAGGGGCGGCTTGTTGGAGATGAGATGGCTTTGCCGAGGGAGGGCTTGTTCTCTTAGGTCCTTCTTTGGCGCTGTACTTCGAGCATTGGAGCAGACAGAGTTCAGCCATCGTGCAGGAACCACAGATCCATGACACCAGGACCGGTACAACACAGAGACAATGTTAAAAAGTCAAACAGAGGAAGAGTGGAAGTGAAAGAGCAGTCGACAGAGTGATCTCTGCCCGGAAGTGCGTCTAGACGGCTATTACAACCGACATACTTGCCGGCACCGAGTCGAATTCTCTCCTCTCGACAGTCGTAATGGGGACACAGGGGGACTCCCACTCGCGTTAATGACACTTTCCAATTCACTAGTCGAGCCTGAAGATCGCCGTCGATGCACGCATAAACAAGAACAACATGAGCGATCATCGGGCCAACCGACCGGGTTCTTGATCCCGTGGCCCAGTGCGCCCGGGTGGTCTTCGGGGCGTCGGCAAACCCTCGGGGGATCCTCGCCCCGGCTATTCGGCGACTGCAGTACTGCTTAATAACTTATACTTACTTGCTTCCGCCTTACTCAGAGGTCAAGTATGAAGCAGCATGACCACCGATCATGACGATCGATGAAGGAGTTCATAGATTGTAATTGTACACTGCGGTGGAAACCGATCTTATAGCTTGAAGAATGGTCATCAATTCGTAAAATGTGCCTGTCCAGGTTGCCTCCTTTTCCCTGTCAAAACGCCTACCAGTGCTCGCAGCCGGAGTCCTTCCATGGAATCCTTGCAGGGTAATGATCTTCGTACTCTACTCTCTCTTCTTGTATCCCTCGTCTCATCCGGAGGTGCTCTCTCAATTCCGATGAAAGCAACTTCTCACCGCATTTCCTTTTTGCTACGGAGAAACGCGGCAACCTGCTCATGCCGAGTCACAAAGAACATGCGTTTTCGGTCAGATTTCCACACCAGGACGCCAATCTCCGCCGCATATTGACACGGAGCCTGGTACTCTTGCAAGGAGGTGAACTCCTTGAACAGAAACCCAGAGGTGGCCCGAAGACGATCGCGTTCGAGCTGCCACAACCGGATCTGGTCCGTGACCGTTGGCGGTAGGATGGACGGCGGAATGCCCGCGGTATTGGAGGTCGAATGGCCAGCATTATGCTTGCGCAGTTGCGGATGCGCATGTGTATGGAGGTAGGAGATGATCTGATCCGCAGTGATGCCCATGTCGATGGCGCGACGCACAGATTGACGGGTGATCTTGCCTGTGATGAGATTGGGGAAGCGGTACTTGAGGGTGGTGAAAAGGGAGATGAGCGAGATTTGCAAAGGCGAGGAGGTGTAGGCGTAGAGACGGTAGTTGGTTTCAATGACAATGAACCCGGAACCGGTGCCAGAAGCACCCTGCGGACCGGCAGGTCCGTTCAAGGAGCTGCCTACCGTACCGCTCAGTGCACTGGAATCAGAGGTCAAGGTCGTCGCCAGTCGTGTGGGGTAGAATCGTGGCGCGTCGGGCGATCTTTGGTAGATAATGCCAAAGTCGGCGAGATCGGCAAGGGTTCGGAGTTGTACGGGGGACAGGTATTTCTTCTCGTATGATTGTCCCAGCTCCAGACTACTCAGCAGGAACAAAAACGAGAGAACTTCGACACTGTCCATCCCAATGGCCTCGGCACTCTCGACATAGAGAATCAGAATGTGCCAGACTTGCGTATTGACGTCCTGCAACACAAAAGCAAAGCCGTCCTTGGTGATTTCTGTTCGCCGTTCATAAATCTCGACAAGGTGACCAGCTTGCAGCAACTGCTTGACACCCTTGCTGAGGCTCACCTCTGGGTGCCCGCTGTCCTTGAGATATTCCGTGCCAACCATGTATCCCAAAACGCCTTCCCATTGCCGTCGTGCGTATTCATCCAGATCGGAGATCGATTTTCTATGCTCATTTCGATGCTGGGAAAAGACTCCAAAGGATTGGGAATCTTCGGAGCCCGTGAGGGCTTTTCGGAGGGAGTCCGCGAAGGGATTTGTGACCATGTACGCGCTCACATTTTCGGATGTGAGGGTCTTGGAAAGGATATGGAGGCGGCCTAGAATAGACAGAGCATTGTCTCGCTGCCTTTGAAACGTCACGAGCTTCGTTAGCGGCGATCCTGCGAGCAGCCTAGATCCTCGGGATCGATTATTCACGCGCTCACTTCTTGCTTTCTGCCTTCACCCAAAGCTCAAGATCTTGAGTCGGTAAAGGATCCTTCAAATACAAAAGCGCCATCACAAAGCATTTTGCTGTGGTTGAACAGTCAGTGACCAAGATTTGTATCCGCGTATGAGAGAGCTCAAGGTACCCAAGTCAGGCAGCATTCGCCGGAAAATTGCAAGTGCAGTAGATGGCTGTTGATACAGCTTATTAAAGGTCATCCCCGGCAGGCCTTCCAAGTACTCGAGAGGTCGAGACGTAGATGCCGCCATGATGGTGAGCCTTGAGACTTAACGTCTCTTATGTCTACCAGAAAGTCAATGTCAAGAGTGAAGTCATGGTCCGGTCTCACGGGAGCTCTTTACGGTGACCTCAGCGGCCAACTTGCGCAGTTTCCGGGATAGATGCCCTTAGCCCGCTACCGAGCGCTTTGCACGCTGCTGCTTGGAGTCGATACATTTTTCACTTCATCTGTGCCAAAATGACTGCTTTGAGATTTGTGAAGACTGTTAGAGCAGACCTCATTTTTTGTTTCGATTGGAGTCTGAAACTAATTGACTACTCACGCAGGTTTGGGAGTCCTTCCGGGCTACCTCGGGTTTGGAGCCTCGGTAAGCATTGAACTGAGCTATTGACTGTCATGATGGTCGTGTTGCTGACTGACGCCTTTGAAGATTGTTGAACAATGTGAGCTACTCTGGTAACCTTTGCTTATGAAGACCTTCTAATCTCCTTCAACTTTATAGTTGAAAGTTACCGCGGCGAAGCCGGGAACAGTTAATTTTGAACTTGAGATTCAAAAGGAACATACAGTACGTCGTCCCTGTTACCTTTCTGTCTCATATACATTAAGCAAGAGTCTCTTCAGAGGTAGGCCAGTCATTATGTTAAAT
The DNA here is from genome assembly GCA_014839625.1 of Penicillium ucsense. Classification (NCBI taxonomy): domain Eukaryota; kingdom Fungi; phylum Ascomycota; class Eurotiomycetes; order Eurotiales; family Aspergillaceae; genus Penicillium; species Penicillium ucsense. Next base: position 157,153 of record WIWV01000013.1, on the reverse strand, counting down.
CGAAGAACTAATCTTTTTTCTCTCAGAACCGCCTGAATATTCTTCATGGCGGAACTATTGCAAGCATGGGTACTCAACCGCAAACACCCGGCAGGTGGACTATTTCCATGTGCTCATGACCTTTTTTAGTCGACCTCGGTGGCTCCCTAGCTGTGGCTTCTCGCGGACTCTACGCGACTGGCGTATCTACCGATCTGAATGGTAAGTACCATTGAACAGTACATCATGGGCGTAGAAATCTACAATATACTGGGAAAGCATAACTAGAGACATCCATGCAGTTACATACTTGAACTCTGGGGGCAGAGTAGGAGACAAGATCATGGCTGTACGTTCCCCCTTTAAGATGCCTCCCGAATGACGATTCCATGTTCAAGAAGCTGACATTCATGAAGGAAGTTACATGTGATAAATGTGTGAACTTACTGAAGACAAATCACCCGTCGATGTGAAGCGCTTGCTAATCTTTACAGTCGGTAAAACCCTCGCATACACAAACATCAAGTTTACAAATGCAAAGGGTGAGGTGGTCGCTCGAGGAAGTCATACCAAGTAAGTGATACGATAGGTGCCCGACATGGAGATCACTGGTCCTGCTTGAGCTAAACCATGATGTTCCGTTTCTCTCGCAGGTATGTCAGCATCGCGTGGAAAGATCCTCAGAACATCGTGGAGGAAATCAACAAGCTACAGTGATCGATGGAAGATCAGTCCAGCCGGCAATGCTTGAGACCATGTCTGGCAGATTTTTGAAACTGTGCCGCTCGTCTTGGTATCAATGCTCGCTTTGTTTTCACACCACTAGTTACGAAATCGAGCATCTACAAGAACGGTCATTGAAAGTGATTTGGCACTGAGATTTCAATAAAGTTCTTAGGTTGTCATATCTAATGTCCTCCACCTTGTTTCATCTTCATCTGTGGTATTATGACGGCGCTGTTCAAGACGGGAGAATGCTGGGGTCGATCCTTCACTTAAGGGGAACAGTTACGGGGCCTGTCGACCTGTACACGGGTAGCGAGGAGCGAACAACTTCCTCGAAAAAAAAAAGAAAGTAATGGGCGATTGTATCCAATACGGATGGACAGCCTATGCACTCTACAGAGACCAGTGATTGCTTAATCGGATACGATGTGTTCCATCATATCATCTGTTATCAGTTTCTTGGTTCCCACAGCTTCCATTAATGGTTATGGGATGTTTGTGCTCAATTACACATAATCGCACTTCAAAATGATGCCCATCAAACAATGTCATCGCCCTCCTCCGGTTCAGCGCCTAGCATTTCCTCGTCTTCCCCCTGGCGAGAGTTCTCGCCGCTTGTTGTAACGTCCTCGACGACCATGTCACCAGCGTCCATAGCTTTAACCTTGGCCTGTGTCATTTCAAACACATACTGACCAAGATGTTCCAAACCTTCCATGGGCGTCCCCTCAACCGGAGCGTCCAGCGCTCGGGTAGTTGGGAACATCTCACCGGGCGCTAGCATCAACTTATCGGGTCGTTGAAGGAGGCGGTCAAAGGCAGGTTGAAGTTCATAGCACGACTCAAAGACTTCACGGCGGCCAAGGATGTAAAGACCCAAGCGCGCACGCGACAGGGCCACGGTCAGACGACGCACGTCACGAAGATAGCCCACAATGCGAGTACGAGTCAGGGAAAGAATAATGTCTAAAAGCATCGAGATTAGTGGAATGAACACTATGTCCGCCGACAAAGGATACACTTACAATCGTTCTGCTCGCCTTGATACCTATCCACAGTCGTGACAATCTTGGGCATGCCGAACATTGGATTCTTCGCGCAGCGGTGGCCAAGAACATCTCGAATCAGAGCTGTTTGACCAGCATATGTGGCCAGAATCGAGATTTTGTCCGCAGGGTACCCCAGAAGACGCATATACTGGAACAGCGCAACGGCATACTCCGCTTCGCCCAGGTTCTGAATGAAGTGTGGCGTTGGCTCGCGTTCACCAGAACCCTGGTAATCGGGGACATTGATGAACTGGTAATCGAACTGGAATCCAGCATTCGCTTGCTTGAACTCCTCGGTAGTTTCCACGACTGAGAGATCGTCCAGTTTCTCATATCGCCACCTGAAGAGCTCAGCAATACTAGGTCGGGCGCGACCTTGTTTGTCTAGTGTGATCACGGGAACGCCGAGTCGCGCCAACCGAAGGAAGAGACTTTGGTCAAAGTGTGCATATTGACGGAAGGCAAGATTCTGAATGATGGGTGAATTTTGCAAATGATCTCCACATAGCACTACTCGCTTCAGCGGGAGTTCGCCATTCTTCATGTTTTGCATGGCAGTAGGAATGAAGCTCTCTATCTCTGTGATCTGCGCAGCTTCCTCCATTACCACGTTATCGTAATGGAAGCCCAAGTCCGCAATTTCCTGGCGCCGCATTGCCGCATGCGTAGAGGTCATCGCAATTACACGAGCTTCTTTGATCAACAAGTAGTTGGCCTTGTCACGTGGTTGTCGCAGGATCTCGAATGGTCGAATGTCTTCGAGCTCGGAGAAAATCCGCTCAATGTGCCTTTGGCAGCCTGACGCGGTATCCAGGATAGATTCCCTGGGCGCACCGTCGGCGAACAATGGCTGGGGCGCGTCCGAGAAGTACGCATGGAATGGGAAAGATGTGATGATCTCCTCATTCGTCACATTGTCGGAATTAACATGTTCCCAGAATTTCGCCCAAGCTGGTTGAATATGGACAGTGTTAAAGTAACCTGCTGTCTCACAGGAATTTCCATGAGCACCTTCGGCGTTGATTGACGCTGCGAGTCGCATTACCTCTGAAAGATAATAGCTGCGGTTATCCAAGAAAGACTCAACACGGCCATGCTTGCTGTAATTGGAATCAGTGTCCAACTCCTCTTCGCCATGGCCGAGACGAAGGAGATGCCGCTCATCGATATCAAGTGCTGTGATCTTCTGGAATAGTTGATTGAGTGCTTGGTTACTGTGCGCGATAAGAAGGGTACGCTCCTTGGGGAAGTTGTGGTAGAGATTGTTGATTATTTGCGTTGCAACGTCCGTTTTTCCGGTACCGGGAGGCCCCACGATCACGGTGAGACCAGGCTGCACGCCAGATGCAATTGCCTCCACTTGCGCTGGGGTGAAACGGACTTGATTCATTTTGGGGGCATCCACTGGGTAAGGTCCCGGATTGGGGGGTTTATAGGTGGACACACGGATGGTCGATGACTCGTCGCTTGTCTGCTTACTTTGATCTCGTCGACGTTTTTTGGGCGGCTCTGAAGCACCGTTCTCAGATGCATTTTCAAGCCAGTTAAGGATATAGGGTGGGCCAAAGCTGGATGTCTCGGACCCAGACGGCTCGATTGTCCTGCCGGGAAAGCTCTCCACGAGGTGATGCCAGTCGAGGAATGTGTCCAGGAAATCTACAGACTGCAGTCGATTGGCCAGTCGAGGGTGATGCGCACTTGCGGGGTCGCCATAACCAAGGAAGACATCCTGCAACCAAGACGGAAGGGCCACATCTGAGACAATGAGATTCTGCATCGTTTCGAGGATTGACCTGAAGTTGTTCTCCCTGGCCTTTCTCCGTGCTACCACATTGAGCAAGGGATAGATATCTGGCTTTCCATGTGCCTGACGATCTTTGTCAGCCTTGAATGCTGCAGCATCAAGATTCACGAGCAATTTCCGTATTCTTGGGCGAGAATGATGCCCATTCATCTGAGCACCCGCCGGTTGACGCAAGGCGCGGCCTTGTTCATCGAGCACTTGCACTATCTCGGCGGTGCGTAAATGTGTCATGCACATTCCATCGGAGACTGGAACAGATGCGTTCATATGGGCGGGAGAAGGCGTTTGCACGGCGAGCAAGTAAATTACATCGTCAGTTCGTAGCGAGTCCCATTCCTTGCGAACGTTTTCTGCTAGGCGGCCAACCTCAATCGCGATCTCCGCTCGCACAAACGCAGGGTTAGAGGATCCGACCTTGGCCGGAGCAACCTCAATGATGGCAGGTTTGGAAATAGGAATGGCCATGCGTGAGAACCCATCAAACTTGACTTGGCCGTCACGGCTTGCTTTTGGCTGCATTCGCTTGACCACCAATTCCATGTCTTTGCGTATCTGGAAGAAGGCTTCCGAGCGATACAGCAAAAATGATCGCCATAAAAAGTCTCCAATACTCAGATACTGAAGGTTCAATTTTGGAATCGCAAGCGGTCTTGATCCGTCATAGGTCTCAGTCCTTAATAAAGCAGGATCGTACAAGGCTTCCTCTGTCGGGAGAACCTTGATTCGAGAAGCAGCCTCTTGAAAGGAGAGGCGACGTTCATAAGCAGATGACAGCACTTCCAGATAGAGCTGTCGATTAGGTGTGACATTTGATGACTTGGGATACGTTGTACGAAAGCCAAGATGTGTGCACAACTGCTGTAGCTCTGACTCGTCGAGAGAAGACAATTGACCTTCAAGCTCAGATCGCTGTTCGATTGCACCCAAATTAGAAAGGGCAAGAATGGTCAGTTTCTCCTTGAAGTGCTTCATGGCTGTCCTTTGCAACCGGGCCAATTCCTGGCAGTGGAGGTCATAGACTGCCTGGGGAGAAAGCGCTTCCCCGGAGTAATCATCAATCGCGAAATACACAAAGTGATGCAACAAGCCGTAGAGATCGCGCAGCAGCGCATTTTCCGGGTTCCGATACAGATGCGACAAGCGGATGACCGAGAGTAAATTCATGTCCTTTAAAAGTGTGTTGACATATCGTCGTGTCGGGAGTTGGCTCAATAAGTCCACCAGAAGTTCGATAAACCTCTCACTGTGGAGCAAATCGTCCAGCTGGTCTTTCTCCGTTCCGTTGAGCTTCTGCACAAAGATCAGGAGCATGGTGTACAGCCACGACCGCTCGAATCGCATCTTAGCCTTGGCGGCGTCATTTCCCGCTTCGTATCGCTTAGTCGACGCCCTCCAAGCTTTCTTCAATAATGGTGATTTTGCGATTGTGTGTTCGCGAGCTTCGTCGCCGGCCAAGTTATGCCATATCGAGATTGAAACGAGAGGGGCGCATTCCTTGCGGACGAGGGGATTTTCAAGGGACTGGAAAGCGGCAATGATGAACGAGACAATGGAAATGCGAGAAGATGTGGGCAGCGAAGGATCGATGCTCATTGACAGCACGCGATGGAATAATCCAGAGAAGTCGTCCGCGCGGTCAGAGAAAATATCTGCGTAAATTACGTTAGCGAGCCTCCAGACTTCTGCGAGAACTCTGTTCATGGCAAATCACTCACCCCATATCGGAAGATGTTCGCGGTGCTTGACACTGACAATCAAAGCGATCAAAAGGACATGGTGATTTGACGCATCTTCGGTGTACGTGGGCCAGAGGAATCTGCGCGCGGATTCAATTAGCTCTGCGGCATGGTCTTTGCAGCCTGACCAGACAATTTACCTACTTCTCTAGGACGCTCAAGTTTTCCAAGATTAACAGCGACCGAGTGGTGAAGCCTTCCGATTCCAATGGATCCCACAGTTGCTGCTTGATCACATCAGGTTTGATCTTGCGAACCTTCTTTGCATCGGACCAGTACTCTTGAGCTAGCTTCACCCAGGCATTGTCCTCGCGAAAGTCCACCACAGTAGGGCGGATATCTAGACTCTGCACCATCGCGTCTCTTGTCCCTAGCCCGGGAGACGTGAGAATGTTTGGTGCGTGGTAGAGATCTGAGCGCGTCAGGGCGATTTCATAAAGCTCCGACTGTCAGTTACTGAGATCATCTGCATTGAATACACCCAACGGCACTCGACCGGCCGGGCGGCATGGCTCGTATCTTAGTCAGCACAAGCGGCCCGCGCAGGCCATCCGGATGGGAGATCGTACTCACCACCTGCGACACCGCCTCAATGTGGACAGTACTGACTGAGATGCTGGGGTAATCATCTAGGACTCAATTTGCACGAAGTAGAAGTCAACAAACGTAGCACCATTCAGTCAGCAAATACCGCCTCAGTAGATTGTTCTTAAGGTCACCAGAACCAAAAATCCTTTGCCTGCTGCCTGCTGGCCACTAGTTACCCTGGACCTACTGCAGATGTTTGTGTTTCTGCCTTCATCCACCGCATATGACTGAGCCATCCGTGAACTCAAATAGTCGCAATCTTGGTGCGCGTCACTTGAGAGCTGGTTATAAAAGGTCTTGGCACTGTCTTCTCCGCCGAGCCGCAAAGCGCTTTTCCGAAACCCAGACTCTCCCTGCTTCTAGCTCATCTTGCATCTCGTCTTCAGCAGCCTCTTACAGCGCCCTCGTCTCACACTTAGCTTTTGGGCTTCCTTCATAATGGCGACCTCGGATCTCCAAGTAGTGCGCGTCTACAAGGAGCTAGTCGACCGCCTGTTGGAGCGCGCAGCTAAAGTCAAAGTCGACTCTCAAATCGAGCCGCCGCTCACTGAAGGACTTCTCGGAGACAACATTTGGCAGCTTGGGCCCGACGTGGATGAAGCAGTGAATCACCTTAATTCGCAGACGGGCTTCGCTGCTGTAGAAATTGCTTTCCGCGAAAAGTTCTACCGCATTCTCGTGAGTGACGTTCCTTTTACGCTGGGCATCTGACTTTCATGGTGAAGTTATTGAAGCATTGCTGATCGGTCGTTTTGACTCCCAGGCTTCAACCTCGATCCATGACCCTCCTTTCATTCAGATTTGGAACCTACTCGACATCGTCTCTATCTTCTCCGACAACGGTCAGTTGCCAGTCAACTCCGCTACTTATGTCGACAACAACCCTCTAATTCCTTTTTTCTAGAACAATGCGAGCCGGGTTTGATCTTCTGGTTGATTGAGGAGCTCCTCGACAGCCAAACAATTGACGGTTGCCGTAAAGTCTTCGATTACCTTGAATCACGCCGTGAAAGAAACATCAAGGTAAGTTATCCATTGTGATTCTGTGAAAAGGCGCGCGGTTCAATGTCTAACAATCCCAGAAACACTTCAAGCAGAAGAGTCTGGTGATCCTGCGGTCATGCAATGAGCTTCTACGTCGCCTATCCCGTGCAGAGGACACGGTATTCTGTGGCCGTGTCTTTATTTTCCTGTTCCAAAGCTTCCCACTCGGCGACAAAAGTTCGGTCAACCTGCGGGGCGAATTTCACACTGAGAATGTCACCATTTTCGACAATGTCTCGAATGCGACGCCCAAGGCTGAGGAGGACACAGTCATGACTGATGGGGCCGACAACCCTTCCACTGCGGCTGACCAATCAGGGGACTCTTCACAGGTCCCCAAAGTGGTTGTGAGTGAGGACACGGCTGGGAAGAATGGTAATTTGAAGGAGACAGTCGATCTGGATGCTTTGTATCCAGTCTTCTGGAGCCTTCAGGCTTATTTCTCCTCACCCACCCAGCTCTTCGACTCCGAGCGGTTTGCTGTCTTCAAGACTGGTCTTGAGGCGACAGTTGCGGCCTTCAAAAATATGAAGGCTGAATTGGAGAGCAAGGCTGGGTCAAGGTCCTTAGAGGAGGCTCGGAAATCGCACAAGCGGAAGCGTGTTGCTGAGGATGCTGAGGTCGGGATCAGTTTCAATCCGAAATATCTGACCAGCCGGGATCTATTTGACCTGGAAGTGAGCGACACCGCCTTCAGAAGACACGTGCTCGTTCAGGCACTCATCCTAATCGACTTTATGCTCTCGCTCACACCCACGGCCAAATCTCGAATGAGTGACGCGACCAATAAGTCGGTCCTATATGGCTTCGATCTCAACGAAGAAGACGCCAAATGGGCCGCTGACATGAGAAAGAGCATCGAAGGGTATCTACGCCAGGGAGATGGCGGAAACTTTTACTTCCGCATGGTAGATACTGTGTTGTCCAGAGACAAGAATTGGGTTCGGTGGAAGGCGGAAGGCTGTCCACCCATTGAACGCCCATCTGTCTCAGTGGCGGACTACATGAAAGCCCGCGAGCACGCGACCAAGGCCTACGCCAATAAACGGATCCGTCCATCTCCCATGGGGTCGCTCGACTTGAAGTTCTTGTCCGACAGTCAGGCTTTGGCCAATATCGAGCGGCTAAAGGATTCCGACAGAGTCGCCACCCCATCTGCAGATTCCTTAATGATGGGTATCATGGACGATGAGATGGACATTGACATGGCGCAGACACCAGATGACAAGGCAAATGCGGAAAAGGCCAAGTCGAGTAAAACCTGGCGTCTCCTGCGGTTGTCCGTCAAGACCAAACTTGACCGGTTCGACAAATTCAAGGATGGGGAGAATCTGAACGCCCTTTTCGAGACCCCAGAGGCCCCATCGGAGACTCCGCAGCCGGCTGAGGGCAGCCAACCACCCGAAGAAGGGAACGCCCCTGACAAAACGCCTACTGCCGAGGCTCACTCGGGTGGTGAACCTGGTGGTGACGGTGCCGGTGACACTGGCAACGAGATTGCGGAAGACACCAAGGAGAGTGCTCCCGCCATCAAGAGTGAGGAGGCCGCCGACGCTGGCCAGTCGAATGAACTTCCTTCAGATCCCACGCCCGTCAAAGAGACGCCTGTACCCACCGAAGACAGTGCGCCCGATACAGCGAGCTCAGCAGATGCCGGCACAGCTCCTGAGCAGGAGGCCCAGAGTAAGCCAGAAGCACCATCAGTCTGACGAGCCGCGGAGCCCGACTCTGTATTGGAGACCATCACTCCTTTCGTCGTGTCATGACAACACCAATTCTGTTCCTATTCATTTTTGTTTTTCCCACTTTCAAGAATCGATGATACCCCTGATATAATTTTATCTTCACATCCGTGACCTCATATTCATTCGGATCCTCCATGTTTGCGTCATGGTCACCTGATATGTGTTCCATACTCTGAATTGCGTTTTCTCCGTGTAGAGACTGGTGCCTCGGTTTCTACGCCAGTGTATCCATTGCTCCGAGGCGGACGTTTATGTGGTCCTCGCTCGTACTACATAACGTGTTGAAGACGTAGCAACAAAATCTAGGTGAAGAAAATCCAGCTACATGGTCCTTTAACCACAGTCCTCTGACGAAGCCTTGGGGCTTTCGCTGAGAGTTCGTCCAGGAACATCAAGCCCAAACACTACAGCTACGTCGCCAGGACCGGCCACAGCCAAGCGGCTGGCGTTTGATCATGCGGTATAGTCTAAAAGCAGCAAAAAGGACAGTGAAACACAGACATACACAAGATGAACCTATCATCCCGAGCAGGGAGCTTGGATGGGTGGGGGTCAGGTAAGAATCATCCAGCGTAGAGAGGCACGAACCAGACGAAAACACAGCGAGACCCTCAGTCTCGCGCCAAACCACGGGAATGACAGGGGTCGACATGGGTCGTCTCGAACTCCTGTCCTTTGACAGCTATGGTGGAGACTATGAAGTAAAAGGGGGATGTAGCCTCCTGATGATGGGCATGTTCTGCTTCGACCAGCCTTTTTCCATTGCCGCTCAGTGTCTTCGTAGTAACCGGGCTTGATCCTGACAAACTGAAGAAAAACGCATAGCGTCCGATGTCCATGAGTGCAGAGCCCCTGCTGCCATCATGGCAACAGGAACCATATTCCATCTAGACGGGTTTGAATTCTTCCATGGACGAAGCTGGAAGAAACGCACTGATCACAGGGTGGCAGGGCAGATAGAGTCTATTGAAACTAAGAACTCCCGGGAACCTCGGGATCCGAGGTGATTTAGGCCCACTCCGCGGAGCTAGAATCTTCAAAGGGGGAACCTCGTAGCAGATGCACGGGGGAGATCTTGACCTGAAGACGAGTGAGAGCCGGAGAGAAAGGCGGAAGCGCTTATCATCCACCTTTCGAGAAAGATGTCAGTTTTGACCCAACTAGTCGTAGTAGGGGTAGAGCCGGGCTCTGTAGCGTAGCATTGACTAATTTATTACGAGATCGAGGTCAGGTTACATAGCTACTTAGGGTGGGTGGTAGGTAGGTACTAGGTAGTAGGCGCTCTGCGACTTGCGACTAAAGGTACCGTACAACTGGAAGTTTGGTCACATCGAGATTATTGTAGGTAGCTAGGGAATTGACTTTGGTGGCTTCAGGCCAGGAGAGTTGGCCTGTGAGTTTGCGGGTTTCTTTTTCCATCTTACTAGGGTGTAAGGGGACTGGCTAACTACCTAAGTGATTATATGCCTAATTGGGCAGTCGTACTACGAGATTTAGGTTGAACAGATACAGCACATTAATTATAAGACCGAGTGCGTGACAGTCCGCACTGCATCAATCACCAGGTTGCTCGAATTGGCGTCTTTTGAAAAGTAAGATTTCAGTAAGATAATGTCGGACAAACCACCCCCACGCCATGCGAGTGACAGACCTTGAATTGTTTTTAGTGTCCACTGTCTAGGTAGCGTCTCTCATGAGTCATCATAGCACGAGACACCTTGCACTGTATCCGTCGATCTTATACGGTAGTCATGATCGTTATCAGATACTGTTGTGCGACTTTATGTTTGAGGCAGTTTATCTCTATGACTTGCATGTAGTTTTGCAAGACATGTGCATGGGTAGTACAGTGCATTGCCTATGCTCTGGCTCATTGTGGAGCAGATCTTCCACAAACCAGTCTTGCATATCAAAGTCATCCTCAGATGATAGAGAACATGTCCGGGGTCCACGAAAGCCTCGAATCATGAACATAAACAAAAGTCACCAAGGCAGGCATAGCTCCACCAATGAAAAATCAAGTCCCATGGTCCGGTGGACTTGGAACGGCTGCGATCGTGCGGTCCTCATGTTTGACATTTCAATAGTTCAAGTCCTTAAATCAGCCCCCGTCATCCTTGACATCTTGACCTAGTGCCACTTTACATAGTGTACAATCCGGAACCCAAGATCACGGGCATCAGTCAAGGCTAACGGCGCTCGCATCCCCCGTTGAGGATGTTTGCGCGTCCCCTTTGAAGCACTGCTTGACTCCACCTTATCCCCCGAGAGATTTGCGCGATAACATAAATAGGCTAGGGGTCCTCTTTAGTCTATGCACGGTCGACGGAAAACGTTTTATGCCCGTTTTACCTTTCCTTGTGTGCTGGCGTGGCGTCTAGTTATGCACCACTATTGTACCTTTTGGCCGAGAATGGTGCGTGCTCCCGTTTGTGTCTGGTGTCGGTCCATAGCTCCCATGCAAGGTACCGGAGACTAAGCGCCGCATGCACCATCCTGGTGCCGAAGTTTAATCTCGCTTGGAGCAAGGAACGGCTCTGAAATCTGAAACCGGGAGCATTACGGATACGAGTAGTACGACTCTGGCCAGGTGTTTTGGGATTTCCGTGAGTATTATTGAGATCATGAGATGAGATCAAGATCAGATAGGATCATGTTCGTCTTACTCGAAGCCATATCGCTGGTCATCCATCAATGATGTGGCAAGGTTGGTCTTTTGATGATTTACACATTCACAGTTTCCATACTTCGTAGCCTGGTACCCCAACTTCCCCGCCATACAGCCTCGATCGTGTACTTCCCGGCTCAAAAGTACCAAAGACCTTCAAAGACCGCACCAGACATGTTGATCCTACCTGTCATTGCGTGTCAACTGTCAAGTGACCAGATCCTTCTTCATATCTACTGTGCCAGGGCTGCAGGCGAATAAGTGTGTCCTCAGGTCCTGAGAGTCTGGACATCTCCACCCGTGTAGCGCGCAAAAAGAGAAAGAGGGGACGTGCCCTACGGATAACGTCCCATTCGACCAACGATGCACGAATCTACATGTCAGGCTGTCAATGTCTTTCTTTCCCCTCTCGCCTCTTGCCTTTTGCCTTTTGCCTCTCTGCTATTCTTGCCACTAAGAAGACGCGCGTACTGTTCACCGTGGGGATTTGGGATTTGGGTCTTGAAAGCACATTTGCCAAGTGACGAGGGGGTGATGTCGTGGGATCGAAAGGATCGGCCGCGCGCAAACCGCGGCCGAGATTGAAGTGTACATCCGACGGGACGCGATGAAGACTGGCCCTACGGGGAATGGAGTCTGCAATACGACAATATGGCTATAAGATTGAGTATGATTACTGACCTGCTACAGTACATGCACATTTGTTATGGAAGAACGACAGCCGTCATCCCTAGAGTTGGTAGACTGCTTGACTGATTATGGTCAGATGCATTTCAAACAATAGAAAATCAAAAGTTCTACACCCAAGTTAAAAGGGCGATTCTCTCCAGAGACAAGATGTCTATGCTAACAAAAATTGCCGTATCAGGTTCCTGGCTAGCACAGAAACAGAAACGACAGGCGATTGCTCATTGCGCTACTGTGGCACCAACGTAGCGGACTTCCCGCAAGTGATCGAATCTCGCGATCGGGTTTCCCGTTTGGAATGTTTCAGGGAAAAAGAGAAACGATCATTCGTGAAGCACAGAATGATCTCCCTGCTACAACTACCCTATTCAACACGGAGAGAACATTGAGGGTTAATGGCAAGCGGGGGGACGGTCACTGACGGCTAATCAGGGACTGCGAACGTCCAAGGTTTCATCAGTGTAGAGGCCTGTCTCGAAGGAGATACTTGTGTCTTAGGCTCTTAGCCCCAGTCATTCCAGAACACTGTACTTTGACATGTAGCTTCAAGGTTTCGAAACGTTGCCGCTGAATCTTGTTTCCCTCTCAGAAGGCATGACGCTCAGGTTCACCCACACTGTCAAAGTCAAATCGGATAACCAATACTTCTGTATAGTGTATACTGTATACTCATGTACTGTGTAGTCAATAGTGTATCACTGTATGCTGCTCATGTTGTATTTTGCTAAAAAAGAAAAAAAAAGGTACATAATAAACAACAGTTACTGCATGAACCGTCCTTCAATCCCATGTCAACGACCCTTCCAATTGATTCGTGGAAGGTCCTACACCCAATTCTCCATCCGACGATTGAACCCCCGTAACTCCGAGTCGCCCTCGGAAGAAAGGCACCAAAAAGAGACTTGCCCCAACTCCCAACGGCACTCACGTCATGGCAACCCGACCACAGGCTCAGAACCAGTCCGATCGGAGTCCCCCTCAGGGCCCGACAACGTACGGCCAAAGCAAGTAGCGATCGTCACAGACTTTCGGCCGTAGACCCGTGCTCTGCGCAATCTGATTCGGGACAACAGCTTACCAAGTCCCGAGTTTTCTCCCCCTGCTTTAATCTCCCTTGGCGGGACCAGCCGAATACGTGGAAAGCGTGGCAAAAAAAGGCAAACACTCAGTATTCAACTATTCATGGTGTCGAGGACGGGACCGTCGACCGTTCGACGGTCGATCCACCCGACTCAGGGAGTGGAGTCGGGTTCAAGAGTGATTCTCAGACGGCAGTCGTGTTGGTCTGTGTTCCACTAGCCACACTAAGAGGACTTGTTCTCGATATGGTCTAAAGACCGACATTGGAGACGATGGATCGTCTCCACTACCATAATTGCCTGTGTGGGAGAATGGAATGGAGGAGTTTTGAATTGAATGTAGGTGCGAGATGGAGCGTTGACTCTATCTGTCTATCTTGCGGCGTCAGAAGTGCAGACCGTCGGGTCAATCTCGTAGGTAGGTCAAAATACACAATCATTTCAGAAACATCGCGATACAATAAAAACAATGCTGGGACCTCTCAATCAGATTCAAAAGGTGTATCTACCTGCACATAGTAAATAGACCTCTAATACCCATTGGCAGGCACAAGTAGATGGAAGTAGAAAAAGTGGACGGCTGTATAAGGGCCCACTGAGAATAAATCAAGTATATACTGAGAACTTCACACACTGAGGGCATAGATCTGCATGAAGCAGGTTGCGCGAGCCCTCCAGCTATGGCTGGCTAAGTCTTCACATTCCACCAGATAAGGTTAGTCTGACAAGTTTTCTTGTTTCTCTTGATGTCTGATGAATCATGATCTTCAACCTCTCGCGGGCACTTGATCATTGTCTACAAGAGAAAAGTCACCACCTCTCCCGTTCGAAGCCCGACTTGAGGTGCCGTGCATTAGAAATGTAGAACGATCAAGTGATTCAAGTCAGCTCTTATCCAGTCCCTTTGGGTCTGTGGCTTAGTTCCCCGCCTTTGATCCCACGCACTGCACACGCACCGTGCACCGCCACGGCTTGACTCGGTTGATTCGGTTGTGCACGGCGGTGGCACCGCTGGCGTGAGTCTAGCCACTTCGAATCGGCCCCCGTGGAACCGAATTCCATTCCACCAGACAGCGCGGTACGTAATCTGGCAGACGGTCAACCGCGGTCCCTCAGTGTTAGAAAGGGCGGGTTTGGTTGCGTTTGTGCCATACTTTGAGCACGCCAATCGATTGCTGAAGGACGGGTAATGTCATTGGGATGATTGATTTACAAAAAGAGTATTAATTATGTAGCAGAGTACCTTAGTATTGCTACAGATTCTGTCAATTGTACAACTACAATTGATGTAAACATATGCTTTGGCTTCGAGATAGATACACTCGCCAGTTACTGAACATGCATGACGGCAATCGCAAAGACCATAAGAATCCCGACCACGACTTCAACCTCGGCTTGAATAAAGAACCTCGATCACAAGCATACCAAGAAGGACGCCTTGAAATAAGAAGGACCTCTTGACAGCAAGCCTGCGACGTGAAATGTTTCATGCCTCGCGTTGTGGAGATTTCCAGGAGCTTCCGGCTTTCCTTCCACAGGTGGAGCATCACTCGCATGGAAAGAAAAATGTTCTAACCATCTGCCAGACGGGAGCTGTTGGTGTCATTCCATAACACAGCACGGGACGTTGTACAAATCTCACGAGCCACGGTTCAAGCCAGGTGAGCGAGGCAAATATCAGCATCGTAAATCCGGTTCCTGACCTCGTGCGTGGTGAGAGTGATGGATCGTTTGGCGCATACAGAAAGTTCTCATCTCACTGCTCTCATTGGCCGAGGAGCTTAAACTGGGTACCGCGATCGCTCTGGCCGTGCACGGACGTGGGATTGCCGAGCTCAACCAGAGCTACGATTTCATGGAAGATGAGGCTGGTAGGACATGATGCTGAGTCTGATCAGGTGACGACGAGAGCAGTTTCTGGCTTTGATATCTAGAGATAGTATTGAAGGGTCTGTATTCTGTGCCTGGTCTGGATCCCTTGTAGAGATTCGGGATACTTATCTATGAATCTAGAAAAAGCAAAGCTAGCTCTTCACACGTGCTGGCAGATCGAGCGACCAGGACAGTCTCCATGCAAGATCCTCTCATCTAGATCGGTCGGGTATTTGCCACATAGCTGCATGCCGATACCTGAACTACCACTGATCTAGGATACGAGCACACACAATACTGGAACTAGACTCCAACTCACTTATCGCTTGCCGACATTACCGTCTTCCATATGGTATTCCAAAGTGCGTACTGCATCCTCCTACTCTCCCACATATTATATCCATCTAGGATGGTAAGGCTATTTTTGTCCCAAGACTCCCAACTAGTGATGTACACGGTAGAATTAGATTACTTGAGTACTGTAAATTCATGGTGAATGGTAGCCGAGTCAGGACGGGTGGCAGCCCTGGCAGAGCCAGACCTGCCACCGATTCAGTCCAGACCGTTATCAGCGGGTATTTTCTTTTCCTTTTTTCGAGCGTGCCTCCGTTCGTTTGCCTAATTCCCTCGACCAGCATAGTACCGTGATACTGTCTCTATGGATACAGGATCTTTATGGAGCTCATGTCGAAATCGCGTCAGCTTCGTATCTACAATGTATGTAGCTAGGAGGAGATTGACTCTCATTATTCATATCCATGTACACCTACACAAGCTAGCTCATGTACTGACAGTCACAAACTACTATCGGAAATTTACGCTCCATCCCCCACCTAGCACCATGTTTGTTGCCACTTGCAGTGTTTATGCTTTTGTGGCTGATCGCTGGTGGCTGGTGCACGGAGGTTATGGCTAGTCGACAGCTCAGACGGCCATCAACGTCTCATCCTCCTTTTTCCCATTGGCCTTGACACGGTGATTTGACTTTCGCTAACAGTGCGTCTTGCATTGGATGACGGGTTCCGCCATGTTTAGCTCCACGCTCGGAGATTTTTCCAATGAGCCTTTCCGTTTGCTTGAACTTTCCTGCTTGTCTGAGGACTCCCCTCCTACCTGGTTTCAAGTGCACTTTCTGAGATTCTCTTCCGGCTAACTACCTCATAAACACGAGGTGATTTGTTCCATCAAGTTATACAAATAATTATGTCTTATTTGGTATACGCTCAGCGGGTCCCTGAAACATGGTCCTTTACTGGCTTCCGTTCTCATTTCCTTCAGTCTTCTTCATCTTCTCCACCTCTCTATACAACATGCCAGGTTTTCTACATACACATCCCCTCCAAAGTGATTTCATTGAGAGGCTTACTATGGAGTGTCCGGCTCCCAGACCAAGACCCACCTTGATGGAGACTCCCATGCATTCAGTCCATATTCCATGATCATACAGAACTCAAGGCCTCAAGGCCAAGACTCATAGAAATCAAGGACCCGCGTTCCCATGGCCCACGCCCGTTGCGCTCCCCCGGCTGCGCTAGTTTGGCCCAAGCAGTGAATAGTGAATACTAGCCGGGTAAATTGTGTTTCTAAGATGCTCAGAGCCCAAGAGCCGCCCGCTTCTAGGCTCCAGTTTTGTGCTTCATACGGAAAAGTGGCTCCCTATGCACCACGAGTCTCCCCGGCAATTTTAAGTTTCCTGCTGAAAATGTAGGGTTACTTCAACAAGCGCCGCATGTGCTGCCCCGTATTGTGTCTTCAGTCTTGCCGTGGCCCTCAACTACCCCGAAATGGTTGAGATTTCTTTTTTTGTTTCCTTCTCTTTTTCTTCATTTACTTTGCCTTGCTCATGTGGTCTTCAGTCTTTATAGTGTAGTTGCGGCGCTGTAGCTTCTGAGTTCCGAGGTTCTGGCCTCGGTCCCCGAGCAGGACCATGGTCTGATTACCCTTTTTGTCATGATTGACTCTGTTTCTCTTGCTGTTGGGCCCTGCCTCTAGCTCCTTCATCGCCTGCAGCAACTCTGTGGACGATTTTCCCAAAGAGGATCTCCCGCCCGCTCTGTGGCTCTGTGACTCTGTTTGCATTTCCCCCTCGCCCGTCAACGCTATTTTCTTGATCTGAAATCGATAGTACCGTGGAATTCGTCTGGTCAGTGCATTACGACTTTGCCCAAGGCAACCCTTATGCAACGAGACATAATTTCCTGAGTTGACTTCGTTTTATCGGAGATTACCACTGGTCTATGTCCCAATGGAGCCCTTTCTCGCTTGATTGCTGCTCGCTTGCGGCGGTCTGGATCACGTATGCTTGAACTGATCATGCAAAATCAGGGTCTCATCCATCCGATACTTGTGGTCCGCGTCATGCAGATCATCATCACCCGGTTGATTTCTCTAGCATCGCAAGCATGTCCATGTAATCAAACGGTTCGCCCCATAGTTCGCTTTTCACCCTTCATTTCCTCAGCACCGGTTGTGCTAGGCACTACAATCTTTGTGTATACGATGTGTTCTCTGCAGATGAACCATAGACTCCGGGAACACATGTCTTTGACTTGCTGAGGAGAACTCTAGCCCTAGCATAGGTAAGTTGAGTTTCTTCTGACTTCTGTACCTCTATCAGATGCATTGTGATGGTCCGTTCCCTAGCCCTGTCGGGTACGATCCAAGCTACCGCTGGAGCTGTTTAGCTTTTCAACGTTCCAGGTTGGTCCATCCGTCTTCAACGGCTTGTTTCCTCGGCCGTGAGGAGGAGATCGACAGTAGTTAAAAGATCCTTCCACGTATCTGCTGTTTCAGAGCACAGTATGAAAGGACGATGTGGATTCCACGGACGTGAGGAAGCATCAACGGTTGAGTGACCTGCCGATCATATTAGCTATGAAAGATAGTCCATCAAGAGAATTGGTCCGGTGAGTGCACCAATGGGCAAAGTCAGCTCGATTTAGTGTGATTACCGGAGATGCGGTGGAAGGCAAGATCCTACCTGATACATGAACTACATGACTCACTATGGCCAAGGGCGGATGTTCCGTCCACGAGACTGCTGATTCCACACGGGGAACCGATACCTGACTCGACAAAAGTAATCTACAGGTACGATCCATTTTGAAAGTTCCATTCGTACTGGAATGATCCTCGACAGTCGTCTCCTGAGAGGCTTGGATGGGGCTCCGGTGGATCCTTCCTAATTGGGGTGGGTACTGGAGACTGGAGAGCTTCCAGTGAACATCGTCAGCGCGTCTGAAATTCTCCGGTCAATTTAGGAATTTCCAGGTGTTTTCTTTTTTTTCTGTTGCTTTTGATTCCGTGAGTCTACGTCTGATGGCGGTGGTGAATTTCCCGTTATTTCCACTGCCGACATCTGCGGTCTCTCCACGGGTGGGACTTCCCTCTTGGTCTCTCTGCCTCTGCCACTTCCGTTCTGTCTCTCTGCTCTGTTTCCCTCTTTCTCTCTCCCTCTCTCTTTCTGTTGTTGTGGTGTCCAACTTGGCCCGTGGCTTCGACCCAGATCCGATGGATCTGCTCCGGTCATGAGCGGTGTCATCGAAGTTTCCACTTTCTTCCATGTCTGGGTCCCAGTGGCCCTACACCCGTTGAAAAGACTCCTCCACTTGCCCCAGGGCCCCAGTGTCCATTCTGGGACTATCCCCGGCTGATCCTGGCGACCCAGTCTGCTCGGCCCAGATACAGTGCCAGGGACTCATCCGCTGAAGGTCTCCATTCATGGAACATGTGGGTGGCCCTCATTTGTTCTTTCTAGCCTTCTCTTCTCAATCGGGGACTGCACTTGTATAGCGTCTGCTCATCTTGGCCTGCCAAGCTGCGTAAGGATCATCACCGGCAGGAATAAGGTGTGCTATCATGCTATGTGCCCAAGGGTTAAAACGCGACGATCTACAAGACCCAATAGCCCCAGAGCAGACCATCGCAGACGAGTTGCGACGGTTGTGAGAGAAAAGCACGTTCACTTTGTGGCGGTGGTGTTCCGCTTTCTTGTTGACTCGGCTCTTGATTTCCTGCTTCAGGGATCGCTGACTTCACAATTTAGCGGCCGAGGGGAAAGAACTTGATCTCTCTCTCTCTCTCAGCATCTTGCCTCTTTCTTTCTTCATCTCAACACGCTTCATCTTGCTCTAAATTGGTTTTATCTGTCCTCCCTCATTGTATTGCCATCAGCAAGCTTCCTCGGCTGTCTCTTCAAAGATAGCTATTCCGCGGCCCGGCGCCTACTGCAACGTCTCTCAACGTCTATTCACTGCATGGTCTTTCGTGACCTTCATCTCCCCTATCGTGGATCTTGCGACGTTCTCCGAATTGCATAAGTCCCGCCGAAGAACGGCTGTGCAGTCTAATTCGAGTTCACCCTTGATTGCATTTTAATTTGCATTTCCATCCCACTAGGAACCCTAAGCCCGTTGGGCAAGCGCTCCGGCACTTTGACCAGACCCACCGAACGTCTCATCTTCTCAGGAACACGCTTTAGCTTGTGATCGTTTATTATTACTGTCGCTCTCCTCAGCAAGCTTATTTTTCACTTCTCCGCGTGAGCTGTCTTGCCACAGTTGTCAAGATTTCGGGGAGCTCTTTTGTCGTGGAGTTTTGTCTTCCATAATCTCTGCCGAACACTTATAGTCGGAGTCTCTTGAGCCACCGTTATTGTCGACGAGTTGACTGTCTTCACCCACGCAGAACGAAGGACCTGTGGATCAAAGCTCCTGATCATGTCCACCGGGGGTCCCTGTCTTTGGGTTTCTTCTCTGTCTTCACAAATTCCCTCACCACTGTCTGCAGTTCCATCTCATCTGGCTGCGGTATCTCGTCACGCGGAACGGGTTTCTGCGACGCCGCGACGAATTCTGTCGATGCCACAACTGCCCAGGCAGGGGAATCATCTCACGCACATCAATAATCCAATGGCAGAGATGCAACGTCCTCTCGTGGCCGACAATGCTTTGCCCAACCCCATGCCGGGTCTGGAACGATCGGCGGAGATGGGAAGCTACCGTGATGGAGTGTCGGCGTCTCGACAGCTGGCTGAGAAACCGCCTGCTGAAATGAGGGAGATGAGGCTGCCTCAAATCAAGCTCAACACCCGCGACGACGGTTACGCCGACCAGGCGGCCTCAATGCACCCGGCCGGGACCGATCGTCCTGTAGATGCCGTGCACGCTGCACAAATGGATCTTGACAAACATGGTGATAATGATCATGATTCACCCAGCAGTCCAGTCGACGACAAGGGCGAGGAGGTGGAGGAGAATGACGACAACCAGTCATCCATTATCGACAAGAAAAAGATGAAAAGATTTCGGTAAGAACGACTCTCGATGAATGAGTGAACATAGCTTTGCACCAGCAATTTTGGTCTAACCTTTGCCCGCCGTCGGGTATGACAGACTGACGCATAATCAGACTCGTTTCTTGATGAGCGAGTTCACCCGTCAAGCGCATCCTGATGCTGCTCATCGTGAGCGTCTATCAAGGGAAATCCCCGGACTAACACCACGACAGGTTCAGGTGTGGTTCCAAAATAGGTACGCAATAGTCAACGGCCCTGCAGTGATCTGGCAGCGCAACTGGACGTTTGGATTCACACACTGACAATATGCACATCAATCAGACGTGCCAAGCTGAAGCGACTGACCACAAATGACCGCGAGAGAATGCTGAAATCACGAGCTTTACCGGACGATTTCGATACCACGAAAGTCTTGCGCACTCCATTCGAAAGCAAATCCATCATTCCGAATCCCATGGGCACTCCACATGATTTTGGAGCTCCGAATCCTGATTTCGCCTCCCTGAGGGCTCTTCGCACCGACTGCTTCCCCAGACCCAATGAAGACGAGTATATGACATCCCCTCTCAGCTCCGCATCCACTGCTGGGACCTACATGTCCTCTGCTGGACGGAGTGACGGGCTGCCTAGCTCAGGGATGATGTTCGGACGCCCGACAGCTTCAGCATCAATGTCGGATCTGCATAGATCCATTCGCAACGACTATTCCATCACCCGATCCAGCAGCTTATCGGATGGAACCTCACATCCTGCTTCTTTCCAACCCACTTTACACATGCAAAATCGATATGCCTCTACAACACATTCAGGCCTACCATACATGCGACAGCCTGTCATGGACTTTACATTCCCGCGCCATTCGGGATCAATGATACCTCCCTTTGAGCAACAACAGCCCCAACAGCCTTTCGAAGGCTCTGTGTCTCCTACAAACTCGAATGGACAGCCCATCGGCTATGACATGAACAATATCAGTAAGCTTCGCATCCATATACGAGCATTGGAAGCAACTGGGACCATCGCCTCTGACCCTGCTTGTAATTTATTAGACGCACATCCGAAAACTTATCAGCCCCAACAACAGTATCCCATGTCGGCTCCTAAACCCTACGGGGCCCATACCACGGGTTCTCAGATTCCACCGCAAGGTCTTACCATGTCTGCCGTGCATTCCCTTCCCGCCTCTACCCAAGATTTCCGACCTTACTCATACGCAACCACCTCAGCTCCCTTGAGCAACATGCCATACGCCACAGCAAATACATCCGCTATCAGCCTTCCTGCCTCCTTCGGCTCAACGGACGCCAACGCAGCCTCTCAAGATGTGGTCCCGCAACAATCACAGGGTGTTGATTCACTTCGTGACAAATTTGGAAGCCAATCTTACACTTCCTACTCCAATTACCTTCAACAATAGGGTTGCTCTTTGGGTGGACTTGTTGTCTCATCACCCTCGCTCTCTTAGGCAGGCCTGTCCGCAACACGTCTGCCTGTCATCGGCTGATCGAATCTGGAAGTATGGTCTCCAATGCCGATTACTTTCTATCTGCCTTGCACTATGGACCCAGTGCATGCACCCTTCCATCTTTAATACTAATTCCATTCGCATCTCCCACTTTTCTTCACTTCTCATCTTGTCTTCACTCGTCCAATTTCCACACTTTTTGCAACATTTCGTGACCATTCTCTCAAAACATTGCGCTGGGCATTCATCATTCATCAATATTGTTTTTCTTGGTTTTTCTTCATCCCCATTTTCTTCATCTGAGCGAGTTTGTTGTGTTCTTTTGCGAGCGTGTCGTCTTCCATCCTCTCATTCTCCTCGACAAAGAAAAGCCTTTCATGCGTTCCTATTTTCTGTGTACAAACACTGAATTCCTCTCAAATCCCAATTAAAATCAAGACCCTTCGATATTAGGGCTGGACATCTTCCAGCTCTTTGCCTTGAAATCACAATACTCGGCCACTGCCATATTATGCACGTGATGCATCGACTCAATTACAAAGCATGGCAATAGGTGGATCTCGGTAATCGCCTCTCTCTTCAACTAAGATCAGTAACTATCCGTTTTTTCCGATGTCACAGTAAAAACATGATCCTTTGCTTTTCCTTTCCTCTTCACTTCCAGTGCAGCTTTTTTTTAACCTCGTTCTTCCCTTTTTTTAGAAGCACCGCCTCCCTCCACCTACTGTGCATCTTCTATTTAAATAGTTAATAAACTGCGAGTTTCATATAAATGAACCTACCATACTAATGTGTACTCACTACTCTGTACTATAGCCCCCCTCCTACCTCCCCCCACTCCCAACAGCCAACAACCAAGACCATCAACTAAATGTAGATCATAAACCCTCGGGCTCGGGCTGTCATCTATCACGCTAATTCTAGTCCCGTCAACGGCTCATGATCATCTGCCGATGCCGAGGGTCAAATAAATAACCCGTGACTGTGACTGGTCCGTGTGGGTTAGAATATAGTAATATACTGTACTAAAAATAACTTAGAGTAAACACTAGACAAGTTACTTAAAGTACGTAGACAGGGTGACGTTACCTAGTAGCGTGGTCGAATCAAGGTGAATCAGGTACTTGCCGATATTCAGGTCCGTCCTGATAGCGGAGCTGAAGGGGGAACAAGATCAGAGTACCGTGGACGTGTGTTGGCCTTTCACTCTGCTTGACTGGATGGTATCAGTGTCGGTTTACCTCGGTTCAAGTACTAGAGCTCATGGTTCGTGATTCGTGATTCGTGATTCATGACTCAGGAGGGTTCTCACGATTCACTCTGCGCCTCGGCTCTTTTGTTTCACCTTACGCGAATGACTTGTCTCGACTTGACTCGGTCGGGGTGTCTCGTCTGGACTGGAACATGAACAAGCGGGGACTTGTCAGATTGATGGACCGAAATAAACACTCTGCAAAGAATTAGACGCTCAATACAATATTCTTCCAGTTCTCCATGTCCGTAAAGAGGAGGTATAATGCCACTATATGCTCTTTTCTGGTGTCGTAGTGTGTAACTGTGTACGTCCACGCTGGCAAAACCCGCTTCCGCTTGGTGCAGGTTAGGCTGGAGGGCATTGGACCTGGCGGGCAAAACGTCATGTGATTGATTAGAAGGGGTTTTTATCTTTCTTACTTGTAGGTTTTGCTTCTTCTGTGCGTGTTTTTGCATTTTAATACCGTCTCACGTATCAACGGACTAGTACAATGAAGCTTGTTTTTGTCTTTTTAAAAGGCCGTCTAGATCCGCCATCACCATAAAGACTCGCTCTAGAGACCACTTTCCATTCTGGAGCATTTCTTGCAGCAGGACGAAACATATACCACACACATGATGCAAATCGGAAGATAGTGAGAGGCGATTGTGTCAGTAACCCGGGAGGAAGCAATCAACCTTCAACACATGTCGAGCTGTCAAAATAGAGGCGCGCTATAACTAACCTTAGCTGGGGCTCTTACTTTCTGGTATCAGTGATGCTCGCTTCATATAACTGGCCAAGGTCGATAATCGGAAACAAGTGTACCTCTTCTTTAAGAATTGGAAGGTTGGACGGCCCAGTCACTGTACGACGCCCTCCCCTGGGCAACTCTGAGTTTCCAGGTTATATCCAGGTTCTTCTCCCGCCAGTAAAGGGCTTTGCCAGATAGACATGTTTCTGACAAAAGCACGCAGATAGCTTCGCTAAGCCGGTTGAAAACGGGGGAGCCAATTCAGGGCCCAGCAAGCCCTTCCGAACCAATGCTTCATAGGTCTCGGCTTCCTTCCATTATTTCATGGGTGGAATCAATAGGGATCGATTCTGCATCTTTGGCTATCAGATCCTTTGTTTTGTGCCACGGTAATGGCCTGTCAACATCTCGTCAGCGTAGCTGCTCGAGGTTTCAAGAAATTTGACTTATACCAAGGTACTGATCTAGAAGAACTACCAAGGGCACCTAAGGTACCACTAGGTGGGTTGCGATCCCTCAGACTGGCCTCCTGCGACTTCGTACTACTTTCTGGTGTTTGTCTGTGTCTTGTTATAGCCATGAGCCTCGCATAGCGACAACTCATGAAGACTGCTATTATCGAGAGCTGATGAGATATATCTGAGCGGCTTGTCTGTGAACTTATCAATGGCAGTGGGATGGATTACCAATTTGGGTAACAAAGACAGGAGCAAGGTACCTCATTAAATAGTATAACACCTCGTCAAGACAGAGATCAGTGTTAAGGTATAAAGGTATGGCCAACGTTGCTTCTCCCGTCCCATCTATCTGAGAGTCCACTTGAACAAGCACACCGGCCTAATGGAAGTACCAAAAGGTGCCGAACATTATACTTTCGGCATTCATCTGAGAAATCGTCATTCCTGGGCTTCAAAGTTGGCAATTCGATTCATTTTCAGCAGCGCATCTCCAAAGCCCAGAAGAGATTCATTAGAACCGCCATTCATCTAAACCTGACTTTGGGAACCATGCACTTTCGTCGTTGTTCATCGTGCCAAGACTGATCGAGTACACGTGATTCGGTCTGGGCACATTGACGGGCTGTCAAACCTTATTTCCCCAGCACCATCTCATCCAAGGTCTCTGTGACGTGAGTAAAATCATGAACTCATGCAAATACCACCATCAAACTGATGGTCTCTACTTGGTACCCTATGTGACGCGGCTCCCTCATTTCTCTGATCCATGTCATCGAAACGAGTCCTACCAGATGAATCTTCATCAACGAGCGCAGACGCGGATAAGAACAACCTCAAGCCCCATCAGACTGTCTTCCGGGTGACGCTTCAGACAAGAAAGAAGCCCACTGAATTCCATGCTCGTCGAGCTCATAAAAAGTCTCGCGCGGGCTGTGTAACATGCAAGAACCGTAGGATCAAGGTATGCTTTGCCGGAGGGTTTACTTCGAATCAAGACCATACGCTTTACTGGTCTCATCAAATGATAACCTCTTACTCCTGATATAGTGTGATGAGAACCGACCAACATGCTCAAAATGCAAGAAAAGGGGCGTAGATTGTCTATATGCTTCGGGTGAGAGTCTGGCCGATCATGGGCATACCTCGAGCAGGGTGATATCGAGAAAAAGTCCCACGCTCAGTGTTTCTTCGTTCTCGTGTTGTGATATTTCCAAAACGATATGCGAGGCCTTGCGTTTAGGGTCCCGCTCCTCGTCGACCTTGCCTTCTTTCGTGCATGAGCGAGCAGGGTCAATGAGCACAGTGGCATTTCACCACTTTCTGACACATTCAACGGACACGGTTGTCAGTCCTGCTGTGAAAGATGTCATGAGGACAGACATGATTCGCGTATCTTTCACTGTGAGTCACCTTTTCTCCCAGTCTCCCTCCTTCCCCGAATCATCTTCAGTCTGCTATAGCCCCAACACATAAACGATTCCCAGCTGCTCACTGTGGCAATAGAGTCCCCACTTGATGTACACAATTCTCGCCGTAGGCATGCTGCACTTGAATCGTATCTCGCCCAGCAAAGACCGATCCATCGCCGAATCCACTTTCTGCCAGCGAGCTCTCGAAGAGTATCAGAAAGCTCTATCATCCGGCGTCACAGAGAACACGACGGATGCTCTGCTATCCAGCTGCATGCTGATGAGCGGAATGACCGTCTGTCCAGAGAACTTCAACCCCCTGGATTCATGGGTCCTCACCAATAAACCCGAGTCCCTGAACTGGCTCAGCCTGCAAAGCGGCCTACGATGTATCCTCTCACTCGCCTCGTCCTATCTGCCCCGCAGTATCTGGGCAACCGCCTTCGCCCAGGTAGACGAGGTTGGAGACTTGATCTTCAGAGACCTCCAGCAGGGCCGTGAGGGAATGAACCCTGAGCTAGCAGATCTGTGTGAAATAGACGACTACTCCACAGGGCAGACGAACGTATACTTTGACCCACTCCGCATGCTAACCTCGCTCATGAATCTGGAGAGAAATGCGGAGAATTCGGGACATTGTACTTCGTTCATGGGCCGGCTGGAATGTGACTTCGTTGCTTTGCTCAGAGCGAGGGATTCTCCGGCTTTGCTTATCCTGGCACATTGGATGGGCCTTATGTGCTGTTTGTCTGAGTGGCAACCCTGGGTGGAGGGCAGAATAAGGGGCGAATGTGTTGCGATTTGCATGTTTCTAGAGGGTCACGGTGATTCTCGAGTTCGGCGACTGCTTCGATTTCCCGCAGGAGCATGTGGATATAAGCTTTGCCAGATACAGGGGTGAACAGCGAGAATCTATGGAACATCGAGTAAAAGCAGGATTCTAAAAATCTTGAACCCTGGTCCGACGACACACACTCGTACAAAATACAGTAGTCCATTAGAAGACTCATTATCTGAATGATTGAATCGAGAATCGTACCTAGGTACCGAATTCCGTAGATCTTGATATCTCGTAGCTCCAGCTTTTATCTGCGACAACAGTATCCACAGACACGGGCACTGCTTGGAATAGGTATACGTGTCCAATTTCCGTCAACTGGTTCAGGTTCCGACATGACAAGAGCGAATATACTGCTCACCGGCCTCTCCGGCGCTTTTGATACCGTAATTGGCATCCAGGTTCAATACCTAGCTGGCGGCGTAGCAGAGAAAGACTTTCTAGTGCAAATGGCGTGAAAGTAGTACATAACAAAGATGAGATGAGTGCTTTCTGGACTGCATGCCCTAGGAGACTGAGGTGGAATCAGGATGAGCATGATTCAGGTAGAATGTCGGACAATGTACCTTGGTGATGATGGAAACTCACTCGAATCTACCGGAAAACAAATTGAAACATTAAAAATTTACTGCAGAATCTGAAGTCTTTTGGAAGTCTTTTGGATCATTCACACAAGATCACCATATTGATATATCATCCCAACGTCGGCTGCTGCAACTCATTAAATATCCCGTTGAACCAAATATCAAAATCAATCTCATCCGAGTTCCACGAAAACTGCATCTCATTCGTATCCACGCTCCGGAAGTCATCTGGGCTATTGCCCGACAATTTCCCAAAGGACAGATCGTCATCCGGGAGCAAATTCGCCCTGCTCAACGTTGAAAAGTTTGCAAAGATTCGATGGAAGTCGATGTGGCCGGCTCGTTTCCTTTCTTTCGGTCCGAAATGAGCCTCTTCGGCGATTAAGATGGCGTCGATCAGGGCGACGCCGCGCTGGGCTAGGATGTCGTGGTTGCGGGAGGCGAGACGTTCGCGAGCGGAAAGAACGGCGTCCCTGTACATTTCGATTTTGCCATCAGAGGGGTTGTCTACGGTGGCGTTGACTTCGAAGCAGAGGATTACGGCGGCGGTGATGGCGAAGGCGGTGTGCGTCCAGATGGAGAGGTCTTCTTCGTTGGCGATGGATTCGTGTTCGCGGAGGATGGTCATGGCGGCTGCGATGCACGTCCGTCTGGTGTGGCCGTAGGTTGGGTCGTGGAAGGAACGGAAGAGGAAGGGGCGGTGGATCATGATGATCTTTTCGGCGGCAGTGATCGCGAGACTTCGACGGACGATGCTCAGCCAGGGGATTTTAGCTTCTTTGGCTTTGTCGGGTCGAAGGAGGAAGGATGGGATTCCTTTGACCACGGCGCGCATTTTCTGGTCTACTTGGAGGATGTGTTGGTATTGCTCGCGACGCGATTTTCGCTTGTTCATGGGGCCCAGTCCGTCGCTGAGACCGGGCATGAGAGCGGCGAGCTCGACAAGGACCCGGACATAGGTGCTGATGGTAGGGACGTTGGTAGGTAGTTCGGTAAGAGTTTGCTCGTCGGCGTTCAAAGGGCGCCCGGTCGAGTATTGTAGGGGAGAGATGCTATAGGTGTCGGTAAAGGGGATGGCAAAGTGATCCTGGATGATCATCTGGCACCAGACCCGTTTGCCCACTTCTCGCTCGACTCGTTCCTCCCACTGGTCTTGGCTTTGCGTCATGCATGATGGGTGGTCTTTGATTTTATGAAGTCCTAGACACTCTGCGATTCGGACCGCGGCGTTGAACATGGTCGCATTGAGTTGGCTGAGACCGAGGTTGTGCGCAACTTCGGTCGAGATGGCAATGGCCTGCACCGAGCAAATTGAAAGATTGTTGAGAAAGTGGGAGTCGTACAATGCTCGCACCATGGTAGAGAAAAGCTGTTGAGCCGTCTGAAAATTGTCCAAGTCCACGCCGAGCTGACTCTTCAGCCTTCCACTGTTTTGTATCGAGTTCACAGTGCAGCTCAGGACAGAGAGGTAAAGCGCGATCCATAGTGGGTTGTCGCATCGGCCCGAGCTCCAAAACACTTCACATTGCTGCAGAAAAGTGCCGCCGTGGAAACAGTTATGATGCCAGGTCAAGTTCTCGATATGGAATTTGACGAGCTTCTGTGCATCTAACCCCATTGGCACGAACAGAACCTCCAAAGCTGATCCGTGAATCTGGAATGACCCGCTATTCGTAGACAGCGTCTCGGAGCTATCTCGACGGTACTGACAGGCACATCGCCTGTGAGGGTAACATCCTGCCGAGTTTCGGCCCCAGGCAAGATGCTCGATTGCCGTCAGAATTGGCGGGTCTGTACTCTCTGCAGGGGCATCGGCCAACCGATGCAGGGCCTGCCTGTCATCAACGTGGTCGAAAATCTTGACATCCTCCTGCTGCTGCCCGGAGATGCTTCCCTGACTGGAGGACGCGGTCGCTGCGGTCACAGTTGTCGTTGATTCTGGTGGCGGAGGAGGCGAAGACACTCCCGTTTGCAATTGTGAAATCCTCTCCTTCACCCGCGAAGTGAGATGTGAGATCTTTGGCGGGGAGGCCGAGTCCAGCTCTGACAGAATCGACGTGAGGAATTGAATCTCCGATGCATGTTGCACCGTATTCCGTCGCAGTCGTACAGTCTCCACCGAGCATTCCAGATTGAGTCTTCGACATCTGGCG
Organism: Penicillium ucsense; assembly: GCA_014839625.1. Classification (NCBI taxonomy): domain Eukaryota; kingdom Fungi; phylum Ascomycota; class Eurotiomycetes; order Eurotiales; family Aspergillaceae; genus Penicillium; species Penicillium ucsense. The sequence goes on along the minus strand of WIWV01000013.1, from coordinate 127,985 downwards.
CATGGGATTTGCTTGTCGCATTTCCTTTTGCGCTTGGTACATTCTACATTGACCCAACATGATTAGTCCTCATCATCGCTTGACCGCTCCCTTCCCACCGAACAAAGGCAGACTCCGGGGGGGGGGTTGAAACACCACAAGGGAGGGAAGTCTAGGGTTCGTGGTCGATAAATTCGTGATGTTACCTCGACAGGCCAGCGGTCGCCGCTGGGAGACGCGAAGCGGGCCAGCGGAATCTGCTGGCCCGGTCATGGCATTTGGTGGGGTGATGTGAGTGAGATGATTTTCCTCCGTGGTATTCTGTATAGTCGCGTGCTTTATTGAAGAGGTTTACAACCAAATCCGCATAGCTTGCGTGTTCTCTCTTCCCCGGTATGCTAATCTGGAGTTCCTGCGTCTCAGGGAGAGAAAGGGCTGGAGGGAGCGGGTGAGATGCGGTGACTTGACCGCCCTCTCTTCTCTCTGGCGTCTCCCCGCAATTGCCACCAGCCATTCGGAAGCGAACGATATCGGCTGGGGCGTCTCCAAACGGGCAATGGTCGTGCTACTCGTGCAATATCGAGCATCGACTCTGCTGCTTGAGCATGGAACGGGCGGGTGTTCTCGTAGCGGGTCGGCGCTGCCTCGTTGCATGTGGATCCGGTGGGACGGGATTGTTGATCCTGTCGTGTGAGGCTGGAAATGGATTTCGCCGGTAGACGCTAAAGAGGAAGGGAGCAGATCACTGATAGCAGAAGTGTTGGTTTTATCTGGAGGCGGTGTTCTTTATCTTGCTTGTGTATCACTCTTATCAGGTACATCAATTAGGTAGGCATTTCCGATCTCGCTTCGATGATGAAAGCGCACAAGTCCATTGATGACAGCCACGAACACACATCAGTCACTCTCGATCATTTCATTGTGATTATCTAGTCGGAACAGGCACTTGAACGTTGATCGGGCAGACATGGTATCAGAACCTTCAACCTTGACCAGATTGGTACAGTAGTGCAAAAAGCATGAGGGAACTACTGAAGAGCATCAAAGCGGCTCCACTTATGCTTTTTTCTCCTCGGCCAGAGAAGCTTAATCGTCATACGAAGATGGTTCGTGATCCCAATTCAGTGACGGAAGTCGGCGAGATTTATCCAGCTCTATCGTAATTTACTAGGTGGCATAGTCTCCCAATTCACATAGGACCCAGTTCCTCGTCAGAGTGGCAACCTCGGTGGAGTACCTATCTGAATAGTTGACTCTTTACGAGATCGCTTGGCCAGGGCCACCTGCACTTCTGTGATAAGACGTTGATTGAGGGAGAAGTGCTTCTATTTTGGGGAAATTGCTCCATGGGCATCTAGCATGTGATTTTGCCAGTCTAGCTTCGGTATGGTCTCTCGCATACAACGATCTTACCATCCCTTCTCTCCCTTCGTGACTGCCCCCAAAGTACTGTTATGTAGTGCGCACTTGCACTGTACCAACAGGCGATGTGGAAGCGGTACAGAGTATGACAATTTCGTTCAACTTTTGTTCACTGCCTCGATCACCATGATACCCAGTCTATCTGATCAGTCATGCTCTCGGCAAGCGACGGCTGTCTAACATGCAACTCTTCCAAAGTATTCATACAATAGTACTAACCACCTCTCACCCCTGTGCCTCCAGCTTAGCCTTCTCTTTCTCCGCCTTGACCCGCCGCTCATTCCTCTCACTATATCGATCCCCGAAAAGCTCCAAATGCGGCCGCATCAGAATCGTATACTTGACAAATTCCTCCATGCAATCCGCCAGACGGTCTCGATTCCCACTCGGTTTGAGTCTCTGGTCATCTGGCTGGCCTTCATCGGGGAAGTGCGTGTACGCCTGAGGAATGGACGACTGATTCGGGATGGTGAACATGCGCATCCACCGGCCGAGAATGCGCAATGAATTCACGGCGTTGAAGGACTGAGATCCGCCGCAGACTTGGGCGACGGCCAGGGTGCGGCCTTGGGTTGGGCGGACACTTCCTGTTGTGAGGGGGATCCAGTCGATTTGGTTCTTAAACACGGCGGTCTTTTTATCAAAGAGACAACAATGGGTAAGCATATGGAGATGGTTGAGCTCTGCCATGGTCAGACTTACCAGGTTGCCGTGCTGTTCGGGAGACACCCACAGGTGTCCATCACTCCAAAGACTCAATTGCCGGAGTTCTTGGACCTTGGCATGGCCGTGGTCTCTGTCGTTTTTCATAGGTAGACCCTCTGGGTCGTATACTCGCACGTCACAGCCCAGTCGGAAGAGAATCCGCGACGCCTCCAGGGCAACGAGGCGAGAGTATGATCTGGACCGCAAGCTGCCATAGAGGACGAGGACTTTGAGTCTTTGATTCGTGAGACGGAGATTGTTCTGGGCCAGTTGCAGCGCCGCATCGAGCTCGAGATTTTCTACCCAATCGTTGACGGATGGGTTGTCGAGAATGAATGGCCGGTATTTGTCTCGGATTTCCTTGGTGTCCTCGTCGAGAGGCATTGCAAGGGATTGCAGATTCTGACTTGATTCACTGTTGTCAAAGAGGGCATCATTGTTGAGTGATGAAACCGTGCTTGTGGTACGAGCTTGCGACTGCAAGACGGCGTGGCTATCAACGACCATTCTGGCGCTTGGAATTCGCTCTTGCGCCCGCAATCGTCTCGAGTCTCTCGACGATGATGCAGTACTGAAACTGGATGAGGAAATTGCGAGGCGCAGAATTTTCGAGCTTGGACGCACTCTGCTCAGACACTGAACAAGCCACATATCAAACTCACTCTTCACTGAGCGGCCACGATTCAATCGTTCTTTCGGGTGTCTTCCCTTTTCTACTCGGATCTGCCTGCAGTGGTTGGCAATCGCCATGCTCCAGCAATTGCATATCTGTCATTCGGATGTGCTCATTGGTCGGTGAGATTTTAAATTTCATGCCGGTAATCCTTAAACGAGATACGGCTGGATGATGACATCGAGGGACCCAGATTTCTGCTGGGAAAGGCTGGAAGCGTATTCTCGGAAGTGAGACAGCTGGTAATACCGATACCAGCTCGGGCTGGGGATTCCGAATCAGGGGGGCGATAAGTTGGGGAAAACGGCGGTGGCCACATTCTTTGATTTGGAGGGTTTGAGTGTCTGCTCAGACTGAGTACTGCTTTACTTTATCGGGCTCAACGTAACTCATGAACATGGTCTTCTGAGGGAGCCACAGGTGTCGCGTGACCCGTATGTACTTACAATAGTAAGCGACTCTGTAGTCTGCACTGAGTGCACTCACACTGTATAGTATCATAGTATGTAGTTATGTAGTATGTACAATTGTACAGTGTGCTGGCTGCTGAGTGTAGTTGTACAGCCTTCAGTGCCACAGAAGATGTGGGAATGACTTGGCTTGCAATGGACGAGAGCGACAGAACAATTTTGATTAATTGACCCTTGTATCTGCAATGATCAACGTCGGTCGCGTGACCCATGTGAAGAGTGTGTGTCTGGCTCTCCACTAGCAGGGCAATGACGTTGCTCGCTCAAGAAATGAAGAGGGACTCTATCGCCGACGTTCCCAGAATCATTTCCTAGTACCTGATGATACAATTCGGAATTGTAATAAGTTAGGCATTTATCAGTGTAGTAGTGTCCTCCATCCATATGCAGTCGACACTCGACGACAGTCACGACATCCAATCTCTGCAGTAGTAATTTCAGAGGAGTCTGGAGTCTGGACAGTGGACACTGTTCACTGAACAATTGGGTAGTGAACAGTGAACAGTGAACACTGAACACTGAACACTCATGATAGCCATTATGTTATCTTGTCTTCTTATCTATAGTGTTACTGTTAACTCACGCCTGATAAGTACCTAACGATCACGAGGGCTTAGCCGTGGTCTCAAGGCAGACGATTATGCCTCTCCCGTACGATGAAAAGCGCGGTCAACTGCAATCATGATTATTCCCACCATTATGTTGGCTTCTTCGGGAGCTGTGTCTCTCTCAAATGAGTAGTTGAACGAACACAAATCGGGAGGTCGGAGAGACGATGGCCGAGATGAACCAGGTCATTTTCATTATCCCTCTCTTCCACCTGGAACAGTCGAGTACCTGCACGAGGCAGAGGTGACAATCTTCAGAGGTCCTGAAACTTCTACCTGACTCCAACGCCGTGCTTCATCCTACTTCTGACCTATCTCATGCGAATACAAGCGGAAATGCTTCAAAAAGCAGGTCATATCTAGGGTCCGCCAGGAAACCTTGTCAGCCTAGTTGCTCGAACAGAAGGCGCAAGATGTAGTTATTCCTTCTATGCTGAGGTCATACTGGTCCAGACCGGGAGTCGCAGGAGATGCATCTACAACACGGCTCTCACGTGTGGGCTGTGGTACTATAGTGCACCTGACTCTAAAAGAACGACTCTTGAAACTGTTGCTTGTCTGACGTTACTACAATTATCAGACTCAACTCGAGACTAGCTGCTCTCGCAAGGTACTAGCTTCTCGACTCTTAGGAGTGAACTTCTTCCCGCCCAATGTGAAAGGATTGGGCACCCAGTTGAAAGACGTGACCGGTCCTTCAACTGAGTCTAGGACGGCACGGCAAGTTGGTCTCAAATGTGTCATTGATTTCCAGACCCCCGATCGAGGCCGTTATCGTTGACGGATCCGCCCCCCACATCTGCGTACGCTGAATGTCGATTGTCGACCGTCGACGACGGAAGGTGATCCTGTTTCGAGCCGAAATCCACTCGGTGCTTCGTGACGTGTTCGGCGCCATGGAGTCATGAAGTGGGATGATTGCGGGGGAGAGACGGCACCACCACCATCACCACCATCATGACCACGAACTCTTCTCCTGATCACTCCGTTTGGGGCAAGCCCACGCGAGGCTGTCGAACCTGGAGATTCCCGACTGGATGCATTTGGCTACTCGAATCTCCAAGCCGTACCGGGTACCGAGGGTGCCTGTGTTGCCCCAGCGCGGGTGACTGTCGGGACTGTCAGGGTCAAGATGCAAGAGGAGTACATGACTCCATGCTCCATAACTAGTCCATAGTCCATACTCCATCGTCCATACTCCATCCTGTTGAGCCCTGCCAATCCTCAAGTACCCTTCTAGAACGCGGTGTGGACGAGTTGGAAAAAGGGTTCCTGGAAAAGGGCCCGGCGATCATTTCGGCTACTTTACCCAATAGAGCCGTCCGTTACGGCCACCGGCACCATGCCGGTCGCTGGGGATTGGTCGTGATCGCCGCCGAGGGGCTCCACGATCTATACAAAATTTAGCCTTTTTCAAGGGAAAAAAAAAAAGGGAAACACTTGATTTCAGTCTCTCTAATTTGGTGACTCGTTCTGATGACTGCACAAGCTGGTGCGCGCTTCGACAAGCATCGATACCAACATCTGATAGGCGCTGGTTGGACGATAAGCTCACTGTATGGTTGACATTACATGGTTTTCGCATTCCCGTGAGAAAGGCATCGCTTGAAGGGTTCTCAATTCGGGTTTCATATACTTTCTCTTGTCCTTCGCGCACCACACTGATCCAACTTTCCTCTTCTTCTGCTTCTTCTGCTTCTTCTTCTTTACTCTTGCCCTTCACGTCAATTATCTCTCTCTTTTTCAATCCGTTTCTCTCTCAAACTGTGCTCTCCCGCAAGGCTTGACATCTTCCTCCGCACCGGCAGTCCAGAAGACTAGGGCTCTGTGCCTCTGGAAAGAGATCCACTGATCCACCCGTACGTAATAATTGTGTGCTTTCCCCCATCTCCTAATGAATTGCAACTCAATATTATCTCTGCTGCCCCGCGCCGGGTCCCTTCCCCTCGTTTCTCCATCGATCTAATCAGGAGGTCTCGTGTCGCCTTAGGGGTCTTGCATTTGACCTGGAACCTCTACCGGGGAGGGGGTTGAAGAACGTTCATTCTCCTGTCCACTTCCGTCCCTCGCTACCAGTATTCGATCATTATCAATCCTCATCCAGCTGGACGCCCATTGTTCACTGGGTGTCGCCAATTGAGCCTGGCGTGCTTGCGTCTGCTTCGATTGAGCCTCTCACCATGAGTCACAATATGCATGATCAGGCTCTGCCGCTGAGCATCCATCGCGGTGGCAGTCGATTGGGGGAGCTTCTGGTGGCCGATACCCTGGTCGCTGCAGGTTCCTCGGCGCTCATCACCCCGGCGGTGATGATCTTTGACAGGTAAGGATATCTTTGAGCTGCGCTGGCCATTTCAGGCAAACAGGAAGAAAGAGAGAGAGAGAGAGAGAGAGAGAGAGAGAGAGATGCTAACCCTTGATCCCCTAGACTCGTCGTTGAAAAGTCCTTCTATAACCAGCCCATGTTGCCGGCCTTTCGTCGGCATTTGTGGTTCTCCATCACCCAGCCCACCACCTTTTTGACCTCTCGACCGAGCCTGCTGGTCTGGTCCCTTTATACCGCCACGTTTGCAACGGCCAACATCTCCGAGACCTTGCTGAGCAAGGTTTACCCAAATATTGACCATGCCATTGCCGGCATGACCACATTTGCCGCGACCTTTGTGGTCAATTCCTCTGTGGGCATCTGGAAGGATGTCAAATTCGCCCAATTGTTCGGCCACAAAAGCAATGCCACTCCTTCACCTCCCGCCACGACTTCTATGCCTACGTCCGCTCCTTTATCATCAGCATCATCAACGTCTGCTTCCCCATCTGCATCCGCATCAGCATCAGCATCAGCATCAGCGTCTACCTCCACCTCTTCTCCCAAACCCGACTCTTCCCTCCCTAAAGCTGCCCGTTCCATCGGTCGCACCCGAATCCCTCTTGCCACATACTCCGCCTTTCTCCTGCGAGATGGTCTCACCATCTTCGGCTCCTTCAGTCTCCCCGCCATGCTCTCCACCGCCATTCCCGACTCCGTCGCCTCGCAGGAATACCTCAAGATTCTCATCGCCCAGCTAGCCATTCCCGCCTCCATCCAGCTCATCAGTACCCCAATCCACCTCTTCGGTCTGGACCTGTACAATCGACCACAGCCTATGCCTACCAAAGAACGAATGGGCCGAATCAGCCGGGACTGGATCGGGGCGTCTCTCTTACGCATGTGTCGAATTATCCCGGCCTTTGGAATTGGCGGATTCCTCAACACAGAAGGTCGTCTATACTTGCACGATCAACTAGACGAAAAGCGACGATCCTGACTATTCCGGTGATGGGAGAATGCAAAAAGAAACCTCGATGATGCGGCTGTAACTCACGTCGAGTCTACCCATACCTACACGCGCGATTCCATTCTCTCTCTTTCCTCTGATCATGTCTACTGCATATATACATGTACATACTTTTCGCTGTTCTTCCCTTTTCTCCAGTGCTTACCACCCGTCCAGCCCCTTCCCTTGACTCTCCCCAGAGACCATAGATCAATATACCCAAATTCTTCATTTTCTCGTGTCATGAATTGACCGTCTCATTCTGCGCACCGTTGAACCTCCCTACCTCTGCCTGATCCCCAAGCCTGACGAGACGGATCTTCGAATCTTAGGGCTTTTCCAGGCGGGAGGGGTGGGAGATCCACTTGCCGAGGTGCACCCGGCCCGGAGCCCGCTTATAACCGGGGCGCCAGACCGGATTAAGTTTGAATGTCAGTGTGGAAGGCCGGAGGCACTGCAGGGAGCGCGTCAGTCGTGCGCAGTGGCACTGGCAACAGGGTACAGTACTAGTGAGTCGTGACTGCTAGCTCACTGCACTTGCACTCGGGCATTCTACCGTCCGATAGTTTAACCACCGTATTGCCAAAGAGTGCATCCCGCGGGATGAAAGCCTACCTTGTTTTTGCGGCAAAGCTGGGAAATTTCTCCATCTCGATGTACTTGTTGTCGTCGTAAGTCACTGACTGGCCTGGCAGGTTCTGTTGTGACTTGATTATCATGACGAAGATGCTGTGATTCGGTCCTCGGTACCCGCCACTTCGAGTCTAAGAGTCGAATCTTCTGAAGCGATGGCATCCGGCCTTTGCTCACATCGTACAGGTAGTATATGTTCTTGGTGTTGGATGTGAGCGGGTCCGTCAGCCCAGCGAGCACGGTGCCCCTACATTCTCACCACATGGATCCTGAGGTGAAGGATGGACGCCTCCTCAAACCAGGGCCGAAATCAAGTCATCGAGTGAGCAGGAGATCATATTCGCAGACGCGTTGATGGATATGAGTTCATGGGACGATGGAGCCTTCGAAAGCAAGATTGCTAGACTTTGACTCCCTCGTCTAGAGGACTTTCTTGACTGTTGTATTTTCTGCGAGGCATGTACCAAGGGTAGAGCAGGATATGTCCCAGGTCTTCTGTTGTAGGTCTTTGAGAAGTATAGTGTACGCCCGTACGGTACACTGTACACTGTACACTGTGCACGAGATTGTAGGATACAAAGGTAAACGGGCTTTCTCAAAAGAGTGTCCTAACACGAACTCCACAATGGAAACCTACTCAACGAGTCAAGGGTACAGTGCGTCTCAAAACCGGTGCACCTTCCTACACACTTCGAGAGATTCTCTAGACCCACCACCAAGATCCACTAGTCTATTTCAGGAGGATTTCCGAGGACCCCTGTCAATGTACCGTGTTTCGCTTCTGATATAGATTGTAAATCAATTACAAGCATGTATTCGCTTGTAAATTCTATTCAGCTGCTACCTCGATACCTCTCCTCCAAAATAGACCTCCTCTGGAGGCGCATCTTCACAATCAATCACAAATGCTCGATCCAAAGATGGCTCCGACCCTAGCTCCTTCCAAGCATGAGCTCATTGACACAGTACACGCCAATCACTTTATTCCAACCTTCGCCTTATTTTTATATTCGCGCCAATTTAAAAGCCAGTTGTGCCTTCCAGCAATAAAATTTGTATGCGGATACGCTCGAGATCGATTTCACCTCAATACTTCCTTCATTTCTTTACTGAACTTTATTCTGCATGTCGCCATAGACCCTGTCTAGTCTGGAACCGCCTATTTACAAACAGACCATACAAATCAAACTAGTTTGCAAGAGATTCGCTTTGTCGCTTGGCTATATAATCTGTTCCCCTCCTTCGCTCAACTTCTTCTATTCACACCCTACTTAACGCTTTGGCCGATAGAACTAACACCCTTATTCTCTTTTCTTTTCTTGTCTTTCTTAAAAAGAAGAAAAGGAAACAGAAAATTAAAAGGTGAGTAAAATTCACTCCGCAAGCCCGCTCATCCACACGCATTGGCGCCGGAACTGCACCACGGCCGCCACTCTGTAGGCACAATGTTGTTTTAAGCCAACCAAAGGATCACGCTCGCCCTACGCGCTCGACTGACGTCGTGATAGATTACTTAGCTTTTGGACTCAATCTCAAGTGTATTCCCAGTTTGCGATTTCTTCCCAGAAAATATGGATCCCTTCAGTATTACCGTTGGTGCTCTTGGCATCACGCAGTTCGCTATGAATAGTATCAGCGGCCTTCGGAATGTTGTCAATAGCCTCGACGAAGCGAAAGATGTATTACAAGATGTGACATCTGGCTTAGAAGCCATCCAGCGTCCGCTATCTGCCCTTGAGCAGCTCCAGATCTCTGATGAACAGATATACACTGCAGTGAAAGAAGACTTGGAGAGCACTGGTGTTGCTGAGGCTGTAAACAAATGTGGGCAGACTTGCGCAAGGTTTTCCGAGAAGCTTGAAAAGTGGACAAGACATTCCTCCGCTACGAAACTTTCTCTCAGGGATCGATTGTCGATCGGACTCTGGAACAAAGAGAACATCCAAACTTTGAAGACCCAGGTCTATTCATGTCAAGCCACCGTCCAGTTTGCAGTCACGAGTGCTCAGTTGTATGTGGTCCAGCTTTGTGTTTAAGGGGAGATGCTAATCAAAAGCCTGAAGAATTATTCAAGTACGATCCGAGAATACCTCGAAAACTGCGCGTCGAGACACAGAAAAACAGATGCGAAGTCTTGAGAATTCTATCCAGGAGCATATTCAACTTACGCAGAGAAAACAAGCTGAAGCTCTTCAGCGCCAGAACGATCTCGAAAACCCAGAGGATGGGGATGATGATGATGGCGGAGCACAGCGCACTCTAGCCATTCAAGAAATCAAGGAACAGGCACGCTTTCTAGAAGCTGACCAAACTGCTTCCGAAATCTTGTCCCAGGTACTGTCGAAGCTATCCACACCGGAGGCTGGGACTCAGAGCCAAACTGAGATCCGTATCTCGGGCAATTACAATGGCGGCATGGTGATCGGTCAGAGTACGGGTACTGTCAATTGGAACGGCCATCGTTCCTGAGGGAAACCACTTCGTGGATGTGCCTCTGAGATGTTAGCCGTAAGACCATTGTCAGCTGAACCTTTCCTTAGTGGCGGGCGGTCGCGTACAGCCTGGCTCGCATGGTCGTCCTTACATGGTTCGTTTACAAACATGGTGGAGACATAGAGAAACCTTCACCTTATATCTCTGATGGTTCTTTTTCATGTTTTTCTCTTGTTTTTGGACTATTTTCTCTGAACAGATGACTGTCTTCCTGATATGAGTCCTGTTAGAGGCCTTCAATATTTCGTGACAGATCTCTAGGATGGTAATTTAACTGCAGAGGAGTCCACGATGCTATGCGGTAGACAAAACGTAACAAGTTTGGTCATTTGAAATTTTCAAGGTTACAGAGCCGCTAGGTCCGTGGCAGTGTAATCTATTCGAGGGGCTAAATAGAGGGGTAAAAAAGGGGTAAAAGAGGGGTCGCTATATGTTCAGGCTTACTCTTTGTTTGATTCTTGCATCAATACGAAGCAAACAAGTGACGGTTGGACCCAGCCGGATGAGATCAACTGATCAATATTGCAGATCACGAGGTTAGGCAAACAGGGCGGTAAGTCCTTGACTATGACTGGTCGAGAACTGGTGCGCTCGTTTTCGCTCACAGATACTGTAACACAGTAGATCGCAAGACTGATCCGACTATGTCTATGTCTTCACGCATGAGGCCCCACACTCTAGCTTCAATAGGCCGAGGGAAGAAAGCACCAAGATGACTTGGTCTCTAGTCCAACGCTTAGTGCCCAGCGAGTCACCTGACGCTGAGGACGAAAATCGGCTCCCAACAGAAGCTTAACGTCCATCCTTTGTTCAAAATTTCAACATAGTTTGTACTGGTTTTATACGATGACTTCTCTATCCATTGAAGGCAATCACAATTCGGGGCTCCTGGTAGGAGCCAACTCCGGGACGATATATTTCACTCATTCAGCGAGTGAGTTTAGCAACCTGACAAGATCAAGGCCGCCTGACTGATAGCCGCTGGCCCTTTAGAGCGACCAGAAACTCCGCCGAACCCTTTAACCACCGTCCCATTCGAACGCGATCCGGACTTCGTCTATCGTAGTACCCTGCTTCAGTCGATTCACGAGAAAATCTCGACCCCAGGATCGAGAATAGCCCTGGTCGGCCTCGGCGGTGTCGGGTAAGTGGGAAGCGACCAGTTCGTGTCCTGTAGCTCACGAGTGAAAGGAAATCGCAACTTGCCATCGAATACTCGTATCAGATCCGATCCGAGTCACCCGAGATATGGGTGATCTGGGTCTACGCAAGCAATGAGGCCCGGTTCGAGGAAAGTTTCCGGGACATCGCCGAGCGGCTAAAAATCCCTAGTCGTCAGGATCCTGACTCCAATATATTTCAACTAGTCGAAAACTGGCTGCTGGATGAGAAGAAGGGGACATGGATTTGTATCCTTGATAATGCGGATGATGATAAGTTCCTTTGTTCGCCTCTAGCAGCTGGAAAAGGGTCTTTAACGAAACAGCCGCTAAACGCCTCAACGAAACCTCTTTTAGAATACATTCCCAGATGTCGGAATGGATCTCTAATCATCACAAGTCGAAGCAGAAAGGCTGCGCTCAGGATGGTCAAGGAGAAGGATGTTATTGACGTTAACCCGATGGCAAAGTCTGAGGCACTAGAGCTTCTTCAGAAGACGCTTGATCAACCCGAGGAAAGCCAAGAGAGCCAACAGTTAGTGGAAGAACTCGAGTTTATACCGCTTGCAATAGCCCAGGCCGCATGCTATATTCGAAATCGGGCGCCTCGCTATTCAGTATCACAATACCTAAGAGACTTTCAGAAAAGCGATAGCAAAGCGATAAAGCTTCTCGAAGAAGAGGCGGGTCGCCTTGACCGGGATTGGGAAGCAAAGAACTCAATTCTAGTGACTTGGCAAATATCATTTGACTACCTTCGCGAGAAAAGGCCATCTGCAGCAGAACTGCTTTCTCTTATGAGCTTTTTCGATCGACAAGGGATACCGGAGAGTGTTATCCGCCAGCCACCGGCTAGCTGCAGCTCAGGGACAGAACTCTTCGACAACTCCAGTGACGGGGAAACATCTGAATCTGACGGAGGTCGGGAGTTTGAAGATGATGTTACAACTTTACGGAATTACTCATTCATATCTATCAGCGAGAATGGGACTTCCTTTGCTATGCATCGACTAGTGCAACTGACTACGCGCGCATGGCTGAAATCTCATGGAGAAACAGAACGATGGAGGAACAAATTCATCGCTAATATGTACGGAGAGTTCCCTACGGGTCGATATGAAAATTGGGGGAAGTGCCGGTCTCTCTATCCTCACGTTCGGTCAGCGATGTCTCAACGGCCAGAATCACGAGAGCCTCTCTTGCGATGGGCCACGCTACTTTATAGAGGCGCATGGTATGCGTTAGAAAGCGGACATACTGCGGATGTAAGGGAAATGGCATCGAAATCGCAAAAGCATAGAGTCAAACTGCTAGGTGCGGAGGATGACGAGTCCCTTGCGAGTACTGCGATCTTGGCTCAAGCCTATTCACTAGAGGGCCGGTGGGAGGAGGCGGAATAGCTCGAGCTGCAGGTCATGGAGACTCGCAAGACGAAGCTCGGCGTGGACCATCTCCATACACTAACGAGTATGGGTTTCCTGGCATCGACGTATAGGAACCAGGGCCGATGGGAGGAGGCGGAACAGCTCAACGTGCAGGTCATGGAGACTTTCAACACGAAGCTCGGCGTGGACCATCCCGACACGCTAACGAGTATGGGCAACCTGGCATTGACGTATATGGACCAGGGCCGATGGGAGGAGGCGGAACAGCTCGAGGTGCAGGTTATAGAGACTCTTAAGACGAAGCTCGGTGTGGACTATCTCCATACACTAACGAGTATAGGTTTCCTAGCATCGACGTATAGGAACTAGGGCCGATGGGAGGAGGCGGAACAGCTCGAGGTATAGGTCATGGAGACTTTCAACACGAAGCTCGGCGTAGACCATCCCGACACGCTGACGAGTATAGGCAACCTGGCATTGACGTATATAGACTAGGGCCGATGGAAGGAGGCGGAATAGCTCGAGGTATAGGTTATAGAGACTCTTAAGACGAAGCTTGGCGTGGACCATCCCGATACACTAACGAGTATAGGCAACCTAGCATCGACGTATAGGAACTAGGGCCGATAGGAGAAGGCGGAACAGCTCTTTATATAGGTTATGAAGACTCGTAAGATGAAGCTCGGCGTGGACCATCCCGATACACTGACGAGTATAGGTTACCTGGCATCGACGTATTGGAACTAGGGCCGATGGGAGGAGGCGGAACAGCTCGAGATACAGGTTATAGAGACTTTCAAGACGAAGCTCGGCGTGGACCATCCCGACACACTGACGAGTATGGGCAACCTGGCATCGACGTATATGAACCAGGGCCGATAGGAGGAGGCGGAACAGCTCGAGGTGCAGGTTATGGAGACTCGCAAGACGAAGCTCGGTGTGGACCATCCCGACACACTGACGAGTATGGCCAACCTGGCTTTCACCTGGAAATCCTTAGGTTATAATACCCGAGCTCTCGAGTTACTACAAGATTGCCTGGCCAGGTAGCAGCGAATACTTGGGAGCAATCATCACCATACCATATCCGTTTCCCAAACCTTGCTAGAGTGGGAAACAGAGATGTCGGATATTAGTAACAAATGAGTAAGGTACTTGAATATACCATTATTCCTTCATAATAGAGCCAGCGTAGTGGTGTACGTTTATAAAATAATTTTGGAATCATAATAGACTTCATATAAGGTGCGCGAAAGAGCTTGCCGGTATGATCCTGGCTAGCAGACTCTTGTGGCGTATTCATATTCAGAGTATTTCGAGAGATTGCTATCACCCACAGATAGCCAGCAAATACTCGTAAGAATCGACGGTATACCGTATACTACGGATAATCTACTCGGGAGGGTCTTCATCCTTAATCTAAACATATCACGATTTTCTAATTAGGCCTCAGGAAAACCTGTTCTGAGTCAACCGGTGAAATGGATCTCAAATCCGCTGTAGCTATACTATATCTCCTCTATAGTCACGCCGACATGCCGGAAATAGCCCTCTGCGCTTTTCTCCCTTACGCCGACGACATCAACGCACCAGTCGAGGAAAATATCAAATCCTTGGTCAGGATCCCTTCATAGGACTGCCAATTTCGCCGAATGAAGGCTTTCAACTCAGCAAAGAACTCCTCAATAGAAATCAAGTTCGGTGAATATAGAGGCAAGTACACTAACCTTACCCCGGCTCCCGAGCACATCTGTTCTATTCGGTCTAAGTGATAAAATAATACATGTCTTTAACTAACACAGACTTCGGCTCTAGCTACTTCCCATAATACTGCAGAAGCTACTTAATAAAATCCTCAAAGACGACGGTGTCGGTTGAGCCCTAGAACACTCGAGACATAACGATACTATCTTAGGCATAGGCGGGTAGTATCTGATATCTCTGATCACGATGGAATTTAGACACTTGAATCGGCGCTATACCCAGTGGGGATCAACCTGTTCGCCGGAAGCCTATCCTCTTATTAAATCCAGACTCATCCACATAGATAATGTGCTAAGACTGAAAGTCTGAGATATAGTGAAAGTATTCGTCACGGAGCTCTAGGTTGCGCTCTCGGGCCATAACGCGGGCAGTCTTTTTTGACCAGCCTTTGGACCTAAGGGCACGACTGATGCTTGATTTTGTCGCGAGAAGAGCGAATTCGTCCCACAGAAAAGCCGCCATCTCGTCGACGTACAAGGTGGGTTTCTCGAGCCGGTGCTCGCATAACGCGTTGAGCATGACTGGAGTGATGTTACGGGGTCGTCCACCCTTATTAGGCGGTGCTTTCACGCTGCCAAATATCCGTATAGTAGAAGAGATTCTTCGAATACTACTCTTGTTGCATCCAGCAGCCTCTGCCATCTGCGAAACAGACAGTTCCCCGCTGTGGATCATGTCATAAATAAGCTCATGCTTGGAAGCAGCTAGGTTTGGAGCCATCTTTGGTTCGACCACTTGTGATTGATTGTTAAGGTGAGGCGTCCCGAGGAAGTCCATGTTGGAGGAGGGGTAATGAGGTAACGGATGTATTGAATTTGCAAGCGAATACGTTCCGTTATTGATGTGTAATCTATGTATGAAGCAATACAACGTTGGAGTTGAATTGACAGGGGTACTTCGGAAAACTCTAAAAATAGATTTGTGGATCTTGGTGGTGGGTCTGGAGAATCTCTCGAAGTGTGTAGGAAGGTGCACCGGTTTCGAGACGCACTGTATACATTGAATGTGGAGCGTAAATCATATCGCTGTTCTGTCCATCAAACAGTCACAGACTCACAACAAGATAACATGTAGCCGAGATCAAGATCGTAAAGGCGGTCGTGCTTCTCTGCCCGGTTGGAATACTTTGCTTGCCAGTGTGATTATGGTAAATTAGTTCGGAAAGGTGGCTGGTGGCTAATGCGAGGGGGAGAGGTCACGATGGAGATTTTGATAAAAGGGTTCGAATTGTGGAGGGACTCAGGGAGTGCTTTGAGGTATCTTAGTCATGATGGAAAAATAAATGTCGAGGTTGTTCCGTAATCTATGGAAGGATGGTTTGAAATGAGCTGTGAGAAGGAGACTAGTGTGAGACCCCTATTAATCTCTACATGCTACATAGTCAGTCTTGGCAGGCTTCTCAGTCTTGCCTTTACACAGACCGTTGGATCATATTTGGACTCGAGCTGGAGTAAACATTGAAGTGTGGTTTGTATTGACCGTATCCCAATCTATATTCTAGAATGTCATTCACTGTTGACGAGTGAAAAGTGTGTGTGCTAGGCACAAAAATTCCTAATGTAAGTGTGGTATGACTTGACGGGAACAAGATAGCCAGACATCGATCACCCTCCAGTTACTTAACTAGGTTCATGAGTCATTCCTCATTCGGTGATTCATCAGGTAGCGCGGAGCCGAGTTACTACCAACTTGCGGTGGCCACTGGCTACCCACTCTATAATTAATACTACATATCTAACCGACTAGTACGAAGAAAGTCAAGGTAGACGAGTCGATCCCGAATCAACTTCCTCAAGGGCTCTTCATTATTCAATTGGCTCTTTCGGGTGTGAAGGCCAAGTCGATCTTCGTTTGTTGTCACGGACCCTTTGCTTTTTTCCTATCTTGTGGGGGGCTGTCTAGTGTCTTTTAATCAGATTCAGACATGCCAGATTCTGACCAGGTAGGTAGCCTGCGATTGAGTCATAGACCGTCGGGGTCTTTTATCTACTGCAGTAGTTAGTACAAAAGAGCCAGCCGGTTTCCAACACAATGAGTTCGGCGGATGACAATATTCACGATCAAGTCAATGAATATACCAGACCAACTCTTGAGGTCAATGAGGTACACGCATTCTCATTGACGGTCGAAAATTCCAAAGATACTCTCAAGTGTCCACTCACCTACCGACCCCGCCTTCCCCCGACCTTCACATTGACTTGCCAGAAAAAAAAGAAAGAAAGAAAGAAAAAACACCACAACCACCGCGAAGAGTGATCAGTATAGTATCCATCGATCCTTCCAGCTTCAGAACAAGGATGACCCTCCCCGATCAACCCCACAACTGGCACCGACCGGGCTTCCTAATCTCCACGGACAAAACCCTGCTCTCCCTCGCAGCCATCAACAAAGCCTTCTCCTCGGACCAGGTCTACTGGGCCAAGCCCATGCCAGAAGATGTTCTGCAAGCAATGATTGAAAAGAGTTTCTATTTCGGTCTGTATGAAGTTAGCACGGGTCCGCATGCTGGTACCACCGCCGGCAACGGCAGCGGCAACGGCAGCGACTTCATCTCCGCTGAGACTGGTCTTTGTCAGATCGGCTTTGCGCGGCTCGTCGGCGACATGGTCACCTTTGTCTATGTGACGGATCTGTATGTGCTGGAGGAGTATCAGGGGCGGAGAGTAGGGGGGTGGCTGATTGATTGTATTGGGGAGATGGTGGAGGGGATGCCGTGGTTGCGGTGGGCGATGCTGAGGACGTCGATGGAGAAGAGCCAGAAGGCGTATGAGAAGAGGTTGGGGATGGAGGTGTTGAGGTCGGGCGATGTGAGGGAGGGGCCGGTGATGATGGGGAGGAAGGGCGGTTGCGGGGGGCCGTAAAGGGATGGCGATGAATCTGGAAAATGGATGGGAGAGAGGGTCACCGTGAGGAGTGGGAATGGTAGATTGATGTGAGATCGGATGAGATGATGGTCGGTCAATTGCAGCTTGTCATTCTATGGTTTCGAAGAGGGTGGGCGATTCGCGCCGTGTTTGTGACCGATTGTCAAGGTACCGGTGTCAATGTCTGTAGTATTGACTGCACTCTGCAGTACACTCGATGTTAGGCATATTCTGGACGAGATTCTAGTTCTACAGATCGAGAGATTGATAAGATAAGATCAAAAGGTACATCAAAAGTCTAGCTTATTCTGTACTACTTACTGTAAGTGAACACAGTATACTATAAGATAAGGTATACACTTTGCATGCTACACCTATACAGAACAACTTACTTACTAGCAAGTAAATAAGGTTTATTCGTCATCGCTCAGCTCGGCGCAACCGGCGTTCCGAGTCCGAGGGATGACCAAATCGCGGGGTCCGGTCCAAGGCTGACAGATCAGATCAGATCAGATCAGATTTCAAATTTTGGATGTACTCTTCATCGAATGTGTATTCAAGCTGTTCATCGTAGATGATCCGTATATATAGAAGGGGGAATTTGGTCAGGGAATGAACATCACAATCTTTCAGTTCAACCATCAACATCCAACCAATTTTTGTGTCTCTGAATCTCAGTGAGCTATACCGACCGCGAGGCAAGTCTCTCGAGTACCTAAAACACTACGATATAACTACCGTAGTTATACCTACCTAGCACCTACGGTAGTGATGTACTACCTACATCAGTCCTTAACAGCTACCCCACCTTTCTTTATCTCATCCCATCTAATCTTTCCCTCATTCTTCAGCTCCCGTCTTCAATCTCAATCCAGATCAAATCCATTGGAACCACCTCAACCTCCAGTCTTTTCAACCACCACCTCTACGAGTCTACGACCATCACAATGCCCTCCTCCTCCCACAATCTCGCCTACACCGCCCTCGTCAACCCCTCCGACTCAACCCTAGACTTCATCAACCCCCACATCACCGCCTCCCAACTCTGGGACGGCCTCCTCGCCAAAGCCCGCGCCGCCGAGGGCTTCGTCGGCGGCGCCATCCTCTCCACGACCGTACTCGACGAGTCCACAAACGAAGACGGCAACCTGGTCATCAACCGCGAAGTCGTCTTCAGCGCAACGCCCGACGCCAAGCCCGTCCATGAAAAAGTCACGGCCTACGAGCCCTCGCAGGTGGACTTTGAGCAGCCGAATGGTAGCGTCATTAGTAATGTGATCAGTGAGGGCTCGCACGGGGAGTTATATCTGACGTATGTGTTTCGGTGGATGCATCCCGGTTTGAGTGCGGAGGAGGTGGATCAAGTGATGGAGAAGGAGAAGAGCGGGGCGAAGACGGCGGTGGAGGCTACGTTGGTTGCGGTGCGAAAATTGGTGCAGGAGGAAAACGCTGCGCGCAAGAGTGCAATTTAATGGGGATTTGGGAGATGATGTTCTTGCGAGAATGAGGGCGCGTTTAATGTTAAGGTCTTGGGGGTTTGTGCTGAAGAGCTGATGTTGAAAAGAGCTGTATCGTATGAATGTCGTATGTATTTTTCAATATGACGCGTTTAGTGATAATGGATGTTCAATGATTGTCAACTTGTTAAGTACATGGTTTAAAGTACCGTGAAACTGACCCATTGTATACAGTACTATCCTTATTTGGGTGTATGACGGTTGAAGAGAGAAGGTACCATACCTACAACCTACCGTAGGTTAACTTCGATAGACTCTTGGCATCGCATTGCGTACATACATATACACCATCGTCTCGATATCCTACATCTCTCTTCCCAAGCTCCTCAAAAACAGTCCCACGGAACCACATATATATACAACCATCTATCTCCTCATGAACCAAGTACAGGGACATCTCAACTATGTAAACTGTGGAATCAGATATCTCTACATATCCGCCTCTGGAACAGCAACCACTCCCTCCGACACCCGCACCGCTGTTCCCGTCAATTCCACCTGCTGAATAACTCCTCCCTCCATCCTCACATTCACCCCGATATCACTCCGTCTACCCATCTCCACTCCCTGCACAAAGTGATATCGAATCTGTCCATCTCCTCCCTCCTGAGCCTGCTTCTTCCCCCTCCCCTCACCCTCCGTCAGTGCCAAATACGCCGCCAATCCACTCGCCGAGCTCCCCGTCGCCGGATCCTCAATCCCACTCAACATCATTCGCGTCCGGATCACCTTGCCCCCCATCTTCTCATCCTCCACATCCCGCACATAAAAGTACACACAGATCAATCCAGACTGCCACCCTGCATCCAGATACTTCTCCGTCGGAATCAATTGCGCACCCGTGGGCCGGGTCACCGCAGCCAGCGCCTCCAGCGAAGGTAATTCGATAAACAGCTGACTCATACCATTGACGATAGAGAAAAGCGGAAAATCCTTACTCTCGGACTCATTCAGATACAGCCGCACCGTAGGGTGCAGAGCAAGTAGTTCCGCGAGTGGGAAGCGCTGCGCGTGAATCCGGGTATTATGCGCGATGCGCGCGGCGACGGCTCCGGTCTGCGCATCTTGAACTAAGATGGGGATCTCGCCTGATTTGGTGATCAGGCTGGTGACGGGGTGGTGTGGGTCTTGCTGGCCGTGCACGAGGAACCAGCTGGCGGCGCCGATGGTGGGGTGGCCGGCAAAGGGGATTTCACACTCGATGGTGAAGATGTCGATGGTGCGGTGGGGGCTGTTGTTGGGGTCGGTGACGGGGTGGACGAAGATAGTTTCGGAGAGATTGAATTCGAGGCAGAGGAGGTGTTTTTGGCGTTGGGTGAGGGCGTGTTGCGGATCGGAGGGGAGGAAGACCACGGCCAGAGGGTTGCCTTGGAAGGGTTGGGTGGTGAAGACGTCGAGGGTGAGGTATTTGAGTTGAAGCATGGTGGGCAAGTCCCAAGGGAAAAGGAAGAAGATTTGTTAGTGCAGAGATAGAAAGACAAGAAGAGAGAGAGGGAGGAAGGGAAAAAGAGAGAACAGTAGGCACAAGAGAATCATCAATTGGCGATGGCCAGATCTTTGTACTCTTCAGAAGCACATGTCAGTGATGAAGACAATCTCCACTCTAGACTGTTCATTCCGTAGTACGACCCCTCCAACGGACCCTCACTGGCTCATTGACCGATTGACTCATGGCTCGGCAATTGCGAAATTGAGTCATGGTGGACCCTTTCGAACGTGGGGAGTAATTTACTACTTACTACCTCTAACTTATACTATGAAATTTAGTACTTAACTTACTACCTACCTAGTCTTACTACTCAGCTTCGAACTTCAAAGTACTTATAGTAAGTACCCAGTCTGACTAACTTGGTAACCTGTGCAAGTTCAGTCGAAACAGTATCACTATCCCGTAATTGACCTCATACGACGGGACTCGCATATATTGCAGAGTGCCGGCAGCACCTGGTCTAGCTACAGGATCCAAAATCTAGTATGGGTGGAGATGCACAGTATACGATCATATCACATTCAATTCAGACCACTCGACATCACTCGGATATCAATCACATGAAAACTAATTAATATTCCTCGCAGAACTACTAGTGGACCGTGGCGGCCTAAGATCAAATACATGCACTAGCGAAAAAGGTCTAGACTAAGTGACCAGTGACCAGTGACTAGTGCCACTGACGTGAAAATGTACCCGAGTTCGATTGATCTCGCGAAAAGTGCAATTATATTAGGTACCCACCGGGATGAAGGATATCGCCAGGTTCAAACACGTCCTACCGTGCGCAATGGTGAACCAGGTACCCAGCCGTACTGCTGAAAATGCCGAATATTCAAAATGCTCAATACATGTATCCGCGCCCAAAAGATATCTCTGTGCCAGCCAGCCTCGATGGCCGGCAATGAAACGCCTCATCAATCATAATCTGTACATCTCTCACCAGTCCCAACTCATTCAGAGTCAGAGTCAATCACAAAGCCACCACGCATTCGACGACTCGACGGGGCCACCGGTACATCCTCGTCATCATCACTGCCCGCAGTCTTCTCCAAGGCAGCTGCTTTGGCAGCTCGGTCTCGACTAAATACCAGATCGTCGTCAAAGTCCATCTCATCGTCCGTCAACGACAATGCCGCGTCTTCACCTCTGAATCCGCGATCCGCAGACGCACCCGCTTGCGGAGAATGAGACGACGTCTCATCTGCATCGGCCATGAGAAGATCGTCATCGTCATCATCTCCGTCACTCGCTGATGATGATGCTCGACGTCGTTTGGACTGTATGGCGACATTGTCGCTTTTGCGTTTTCGCACAGCGGACTTTTTGCCTGTGCCGTCCTTCTCCTTCTTTCCGGTCTCCACTTGAAGTGCGTCCCCCAACATCATGGCTTTCTTAACATTTACAGCTTGCTCTCTGCGTCGATTTTCTTCCAGTCGGAAGAATTCTCGATCGGCCTCTTCATCAGTCTCATCATCACTGGCATGGATGAACAAATCACTCTTGATCTTATTCTGACGAGCCAATGCAGCCGCTAACCGAGCTTGACGACGCTCCTCCAGCACCGCATCATCCAGGGGCTCGGCATCGTCCCCATCGTCAACCTTTCGAGACTTCTTCTTTCTCTTCCCCTTCAGCTCATCTAATGCACTGGATTTGCTTCGCGGGTTAGGTGCGAAGAGGGGCCCGTCCGGAACAACATCTTCTCCTTCAGAGTCGGATCCGAATTGGACATTCGGCGCTCCCGGGGCGAGGCTCTCCCGGGCACTACTTGTCTCCTTTCGACGGAGCATTTGACGAGGATCTTCATCGGTGCCTTCGGGCATCGGGTTGAGAATGGACTTGTTGATGTTGGAGATGGTCTCGTTCAACTCGTCAGAGGTCATGCGGTCTGGAACGACCCACTGCGCGCCGCGCACGTCTTCTTGACCCAGTCGCTCCAGACCAACAGATTCCATCAGAAGACGTAGCTTGGCATTGGTGAACATGGAGTTTTCGATAAAGTCACTTCCAGGTTTGACATCTGTTTGCACATATTAGCTTCTGAATGCAGCTTGGGACGGCGAAAGTAGAAGGTCAACATCGACATACGGATCAAAGGGTTGGGCGTAGAAACA
This sequence comes from Penicillium ucsense, assembly GCA_014839625.1. Classification (NCBI taxonomy): domain Eukaryota; kingdom Fungi; phylum Ascomycota; class Eurotiomycetes; order Eurotiales; family Aspergillaceae; genus Penicillium; species Penicillium ucsense. The sequence continues at coordinate 105,392 of WIWV01000013.1, read as the reverse complement.
CTTTCGGGGTTTTCCTCTCGACGAGCTTCCGTGTTAGTCTCCCAGTCCTCACGCTCCGAGGCAGCAGACTTCAAGACGTCTACAAGCCATTTGACCAGATCCGCCTGGCCATCCAGAACGAGAGCACCAGTGACCACACCTTGTTTGGCTTCTTTCGAGAGGGTCTCTTTAGAAATGAAATGAAGCTCAGCAGGAGGTCGTCTGGCTGTCGACATGGTCTGCCTCTCATGACCGAACTCCAGATAGTAGATCGTCGAATTCATCTTACTGAAGAGTAATTCTGTGATCAGTGCTGGTCGCTGATCGATCTTCTTCGTCAACCGGCGCAGAATTTGCCGGACAAGCTCCTCCCACTCTTTATAGATGGGTTTGCTGGACTCCATAGCTCCGGGCCCCTTGATCATACGATGGAAAAGGCTGATAATGTCCAAGCGGAATAGCAATGTGGTCATCTCTTGCTTGAAGGCGATGCGGTAGAAATACCGATGAGCACGCTTCAGCTGTTCAGAGTTCAGCTCGCGGTAAAAGGATGTGAATTCGACAAATGTGTTCACGCAGCTTTGGTTGCAGAATTTGGCGGCAAAGCGCTTAAAGTCGAAAGCACGCTCTTTGCTCACTTGTGCTGAATCAATTAAATCTTCGTCCTCGGAATTAACGTCCTCTTCATTCTCGGCTTCCCCCTCGCCGTCCTCTTGCCCTGCAGATTGGGCAGCTTCCCCCTTCTTGCGTTTCTTGGCTCGCCTCTTCGATCGAATTTGTAGATCAGCGTTGGTCTTGGAGTACCGCTCCAGCATGCGCAGGAAGACGTGTGATAATTCAGTTGCGGCATCCAAATATCCGAACCCTTGGTCTTTGTACCCTCGTACAATGGAGAGAACCCGATCATGGGTTGTTTCTTCGTAGAAGATTCGATTTTGGATATTGTCGGCAATCTCTTGATCTTCTTCGAGAGGCGAAAAGGTCATTTCTTGCACAGTCAGAAGAATCTGCGTAAAGCATCGCATCTGTGCCGTCAAGTCGTCCCACTCCTTATTGTCGAGACTACTCTGCATACCGCGATTCAGCGAGATGAAAGTCTCTTGGTTCAGCACACTGGCAACCAGGCCAAAACTGTCCGGTTCAACATCCTTGGTGTTCTTCCCATCTCTTTTGCGCTGGATTGCCTGTCGAGCTCGTCGAGCACGCTCCGCCTCAAGGAACCAACCAACGGTGTAGAAGAACTGCCGAGCATTGATTGCGGACACGCGCTCGGCCTCCCGTTCAATGGCCTTGCGCACATGGGTGAACAGAGGGTTGAATCCTGAATCGAGGAATTCTTCGACAAACGTCCGCAGGTTCTTCGTTGCCAAGAGTGAAAGATGGACAGGTGTATTGAAGTCATTGTATTGTACGGTCTCGTCCTTGTTTCGACGCGTGCGCCCGGGTCGTTTCCACTTCTTGCTCTCGTCCATCTTTTGGAGACTGGCTTGATCATCTCGTAGGATATTTTGACCAGAGACCGTGCTCACTTTATGCTCATCTCTTTTGACCCAGATCATGGTTCCAAATCGGCCATGACGAGTGGGCGCATTTTTTGCATACTCCCGCTTGACTTGATTCTCCTTCTTGAGTAGCTGGCTGAGCTCATCCGAGCGTTGTGCTTTGCGTTCATCTTCGTTTAAGAAAAGTTTGTCGACATTGACGCCTTTGATGATGTGGAATAGAATCTCCAACAAAACGATGTCCTGCTGGTTGAAATCCTCTGCGACGTTGGAGCACATGGTGAGAATGAGCGCAAACGCATCTTGATCCTGGAATGCGTTGATGGTGGCAGATCTAGATGTCTCTTCTTCATCGCCTTCGGCTGCGAGTCTTTCATTTGTGGTGATGATCGCAACATTTCGCAGGAAGTAGAGCATTAGTTTCAAGATGCCTTCGTCCCGCGACTCGCGCTCAGAGCGAGGGATCGCCATGCTGGGAAGCGCAATACGGATGACCGCACGAAGGAGATTGGAGCCTCCATATCGAAGAACGCCGCGCTTGTACTGCACTTGGATTTGTTGAATATAGGGGGTGTGTCGGTGGTGATTCGCGGTCATTTGGCTATGGTACTCGGCAGGCCATGTCAATGGCACGAGCAGCTCCACTGCTTGAGGTCAGCATATGATCGCAAAAGGGAGTGATTGTAAGGAATATCATGAGCTTACAGCATGCCAATGCGACTCGGGTCAGGTGTTTGCTGTTTTGTCCGTTATTCCACCATATCGAGAGAATTGGCAGGATATCGCCCATGACCAAGTTGGCTTCTCCCAGACATCGCACCACGTCCATCCGGTTGTTTCGCTGGTCGTAAAGCTTCAGCCATCTTCTGATATCACGAAGACACGAGAGCGCATCATCTCCAAGCATGTAGCGATCTGCATCTGCGCCATTGAAACCTCCCAGCTAGAGGAGAGAAAAAAAAATTCCGTCGCGTCAGTATCTCTTGTCCGCGGCTGCACAAATGCTTGCAGGAATTTCCGAATACGTACTGCAGTGACCAGACTGTAGACGTGCATTCGCACATCTGGATCAATGACTTGGACATCTTGCCCGACCGAGGTCACCTCATGATCCATGGCGAGAACGGTCGATTCGTGAGTGTCGAGACACTGAAGCACCACACCAAAATGCACTGTAACTCGAATAGGATGACGCGTATCGGACGCGTCTGCCTCGGTGAACCGGAGAAACCAACACCGCCGCCGAGCCCCGGCGGACTGCCGAAGATAGCCGATGACGTTGGACTAATCGGGCGGGCTAACTCAACATGTGAAGATCTATGCGAAGCAGGCTTGGCCTTTCAACTTTCTCCTCTGTATTCTGTCTTGCTTGACACTCAATCGGCGTGATACCTCAAATCGCAAACATGTTTGCTTCTTCGCTGCGATCACTCACTCTTCGCGGCCCCTTGGCGGCCCGCAAGTTCAGCTCGACTGCTGCTACGAGCGCTGCCGAGGTTAAGTCTTTGGGTGTAATCGGCGCTGGCCAGATGGTATGTCGTAACATTTTGGGGTGATCACCGGCTGAACAATTGGACTTATGTGATCACACAGGGATTGGGAATTGCTCTGGTTGCTGCGACCAAGGCTGGAGTGCCTGTGACTCTGGTCGATAACTCCCAGGCTTCCTTGGACAAGGGTCTCAAGTTCGCTGGTAATTGCTCCCTCATGTCATAGCGGCGCATATTAAAATTCGTGCCCCGGCAATTCAGTCCATACTTTCATGGGACACTTATCTGAACACATTTCATTCCGCCAGACAAGCTTCTCGAAAAGGACGTTGCCAAGCAGCGTCTCACCCGCGATGCCGCTGATGCCGCTCGGGCTCTACTCATGCCCACCGTGAAGATGGATGACCTTTCCTCAGTTGACTTTGTCATCGAGGCCGTCCCCGAGATCCCCGACCTCAAGCAGAGCATCTTCAAAAACCTCGCCCAGATTGCTCCCAAACACGCTATTCTGGCGACCAACACCTCCTCTATTCCCATCACTAAGATCGCCGCCGCCACCACCTCAGACCCAACAGACCTGCAAGCTCCATCTCGGGTAATCTCCACTCACTTCATGAACCCCGTTCCAGTCCAAAAGGGTGTCGAAATCATCCGTGGTCTGCAGACATCACAAGAGACCACCGATACGGCTATAGCTTTCGTTGAGCGTATGGGCAAGGTTGCTTCTGTATCGGCTGATTCTCCGGGCTTCCTGGCCAACCGCATCCTGATGCCGTATATCAACGAAGCTGTGATCTGTCTTGAGACTGGAATTGGAGGTCGCGAGGATATTGACAACATCATGAAGAACGGTACCAATGTTCCTATGGGTCCTCTGACTCTGGCAGATTTCATTGGACTGGACACGTGTTTGGCGATTATGAACGTGCTTCACCAGGAGACTGGCGACAGCAAGTATAGACCCGCTGGTCTGCTTCGCCGCATGGTTGATGCGGGCTGGATGGGTAAGAAGACCGGAAAGGGCTTCTACGAATACTAGACGTGAAGCTTCTCCTCGTGATGTTGAAGACGTGAGTAGGGAAAAGCAGTGCTGCTTTCTATTTTTGTATGCGATACACCTGAATCAACTGGTTCCTACTGTGTAGTCACGCTTACGCTCCTTAGATCTGAGATGATTACGAGTCATGTTCTGACTGTTGTAGGCAGCAACTGCCACAGGAATGGTGGACCTTTCAGTAAGATAGCCGAACTTTACCACGTTTGTACAACACGATCAACCCCCGGAGTGAGGCTTAATTAGAATTCGCAAAACAACCTGTCCCGACCATCATCATTCATGCTGGATCCTACTCGAGCTATGTGTCATTACTGCGCAGCGCTATTGCAATTCTCAAGAATATAGATAGGTGAAGCTTCCACTTGGCCCAGACTAAAACTTCTCTAGGGACGTCCCAGCTTCAATATAATTCACCAGGGGCGAGGAGGGTGCAATAGATCAGGGTATTCACGTCCATCTGACTTACATACACAATTCGCTTGAGTAAATGATACAATCCATATAGTCAAAGGCCTTCATCTGGCGCATTTGCATTCCAGCTCCGTGCACATGATTTTGGGTTCCTAAGGCTCCCAGACAAGATTGTGAATCGCAGACAGCGTGCGCCATATGTATGTAGGTGGGTAAAATCCCGAAAGTAGGAAGCACCTATAGCTTGTAAAAGATCCACTCATACCGCCCATATTGACTTGCTGTTTGGGGTCTTAGTCGTCTCGTAAACAGAAGATGAAAGGGAAAGAGCACCTGCAATTGGCAGATAAGCTACGTAATTAGTGGATACAGTGATTTAAATCTACTGCGGGCGATAATAGATGTTCATCGGACTTGGGGCTCGCTGGGTAATGGTATAGCAATAGGATCTCTAGCTCAGGAAATGGCGACCTTGTCATGGGTGGACTGGAAGTAAATAGATAGACAATCTTATCAGCTTGAGATGCTGAGACGATTCGACTCCGGGAAACCTATACCATTGCCTACAATAGACTCTCTATTACGGTCACTGAAAGGTGCAACTTTTAGAGCCTCTTTTGACATTTCGAGAACTATGAGGAACGCCTTGGTGAAGCCCATGGCATGGCCCTCGATGAGCTTTCCTCCTCTTCAAAAGGAATCGATATGGATCACTCTTCAGTTCCTCAAGCCTAAGCCCCGTCGAAAGAAATTGGTCCCATGTCATAACGACGAGCAGTGTCCGTGGCAAAGAAACCCAGAAACACCGTATGGCCATATCTGAGTCCCCCTGGTCATGTAGAGATAAGGGACGTGAATGCAAGATCCGAAAACGTTTTGGAAAAATTGGGCGGTTTTGCATTTCGAGAGGATCTTCCGAGTTCTTTCTTTTTTAAGAGACAAAAAAAGGGGGAGAGGGGGATAAGGCGAAAAGGTTGAGGGAGGGAAAGGGTTTTCGAGAGGGATTCAGTTTGAAAGGAGAAAAGGAAGAGGCGTCACGCCATGCCATAGTACACTCATTCCCGATCCGAAAACCGACCCGATCATCATCATCAGCACGAGCAGAAAATTAACACATTTATTTCTTGGCGGCCTGCTCCTCCTCAGCCTTGACGCGGGCACGCTTCTCACGCTTGCCACGGTGGCGGGCCTCGGCGCGGGCGTCACGGAGACGGCGGTAGGCAGCCTTCTCACCCTCGGGGAGGGAGTCACGCTTGACCTCGGAGACGGCGGCCTCGAGAGCGGGGTTGACGATGGGGAAGGAAGCGCCAACCTTCTTGGTGAGACCCTCACCAGACTTGGCGGCCTTGACGTCCTCAGCGGAGGAGTCGAGCTTCTTGAACTGACCGCTCTTGCGGGGGAAGAGGATCAGGCGGGCCTTGTAGTCCTTCAGGCGGGCGACGTTGTCAACCAGAGACTCCTTGGAGTAGTTGACGCGGCGGTGGTCAACGGCGATACCGACGGTGCCAGCGAGCTTCTTGGGGATACCGGCCTCCTAAATTCCGGGGGAAAAAGTTTGATGAGCCTCGTTTTCATTCATAAATCGGAAACGATCTCTTGACCGAGTCAAGGAGCCCCCTATTTGGCTGTTCACGGTTCAATTTACCTTCAGCTCAGCGAGGGTGAAACCACGACCAGCACGGACACGGCGGTTGTACTTGACAGTAGGGCATCGCACAACGGGACGCAGCTTGTCGACGGGACGGGGAGCAACAGCAGCGGCCTTGGCGATACGGGCTTCACGTCTGCGGTGCTTGCGGCCGGGCTAAATTTTCGAAAAGAGTCGCATGTTAGTCGATTGGGTCCTTTCGTGACAAGATAGCTTTTCCATCCAATTGACTGCCGAGCGCTGGAAGATCGAAAGTCGCTCGGTGGGAATTGGGAAAAGTTTTCGGGTGGGATTTCGAAAGTCGTACCTGGTCGAAGTGCACGCGCACACGACGCTGCCAATCCTTGCGGAAGTCTGTAATCACAAGGCATCAGCAACCGAGATATTTGAGAATATTGCGAATTGAATATCATTTGCGATCCGGGCGCTTCGGGTAAAAAATTGATCGTGCACGAGAAGGGCGCTTGAGCTTGAAAATGACGGGGCCGACTCACGGTTCTTCTGGATTTGGTTGTTGTGTCTGATCGCCTATATGTCCCACACAAATCGAATCAGCCTCGACATCTTTCAACATTCCTCCATATTGCCTGGATCAGTGGTCGAAAATCGAGCCAAATCCGACCGCACAGCATATCCTCCGTTCATTGTGTCATTCGCATCAGGGATTCGAGGGTAACGCACCATGGTGACGGATGGGGATCGAGCCGGGTGGTGGTCGTCGGAGGGTTGCTGGTCAAATCTCCCTGCACGGCAGAAACTGAAGTCGCCATTTTTCGTGTGGCCGCTTTCAGTACTCACCGCTTCGCTTAGCGAGCCCTAACTAATCTGGTTCGGGCAAATTGCCAACGAGTGCTGACTCATCATTGGCTCCCGCTGGACAGAAAATGGATTCTGTTCCCGCTGTCCAGTGACCCTTCAGTAGTGTCCGCTTGCCGATGAGATTGGCTCCAACTCGAACATGGCCTGCCAAGTCACTGATCCGTTGTTCAATGTATCATGTTAAACTACGCTGCGATAGACAGGTCAAACAGTGGTTCATACTCAAAGTACTTCAATTTCCTGTAAATTCTGGTGCTTCTCTAATCTCCAGAATCATGTCTTCTTAAAGTAAGAAGAGGAAACAATGTCTTTCCCTCTATTGTCCTTCTGACCCGTCTTTCGTGTCTTCCTGACTATCTTTTATTTTGTCTTGAGGCTCTTTACACGCATGTGAATCCTTGGTCATCTGTGTTATACTCTAACGTTCCACTTCCATATCCACCAACTCTCGGTCACTATCACCAACACTGTACTACTATGCCTCGACCTCCACTTTGACAAACAAATGGTATCAAACTCATAGTCTCAAGGTGCTCTTTCATGACTCACTAATACCTGATACCTACAGGAGTCAAGACAGTCTGTGATCACAGTAACGCAACATCTAAAAGATAAAATCTACTGTGTACAATTCTGTTCATTAACGGTATACACTACACAGCGTGACAGCATACACTAATACAGTATATATTGCCATTCTCGAGTAGCTGGTGACCAGGCAATAAACAATATCTACCCAATTTCTCGACAACTGACGTTCTGGATTGTTGCTGTCAATTCTTCAATGATCCTGTGATTGCAGCAATGCAGACTTGAAATCAATGCAGCCAGAGGCGCAGACGATGATAGCTAGTAGGTAGTGGTACTAGGTACATTATGCAAGTCTTTGAAGCATCGACCAAGAAACAAGCATCTAAGCCAAGGTCCACCACAGTCGAGGAGTCAAAGCATTTCAAAACCAGGAAACCAACACAACGCCACTGTTTGCATGGTGAAAGTCATAGACTCAAAGAAAGACAGAAAACCCGAAAATCATCCAATTGATATGAACACGCAACAAACAACAAAAAAAAGTAGAAAGCAATCGCTGGGGCAAGCACAGTTGAATTGCTATGGGGAAAAAATCACTCAATTCATCAATCATATTTCCCGAAGGAAAGCACGTCATCAAGGTCCGAAAGGCTAGGTCGTAAGTCATGTCCAGAAAAGGATGTGCCGAAACGCCAGATGTGGACGCTTCTGCACGAGGAAATAGTGGGGTGGCGCGAATGGGCCTGGGGATCCTAAGTCTCGATGCCCAGCCCCACTCCAGCATTGCCTCTGGATCTCTTGCTGGCTGGACTATTCTCGCCTGAAGTAGCTTTACGCTTTGACGCCGAGGCACGATCAACATTTGGCTTCTTCACCTGCCCAAAGAGCTTGGTCTGCAGCAATGAACTGGTCTTGGGGGCAGTTATCCGCGCCGGCTCATGATGGGGCTTGACTCGCTTGACTTCGTCCTCGGATTCAGGGGCTGACAACGACACGGTGCTGTCGCTGTCATACTGGTCGCGTGCTTGTGTGCTGGAACTTGAGTGATTGCGCTCGTCTCGGGCCGTGCGTGATTGATTGGGAGTAGCGGGAACTGAGGATTGAACGCCATAGGCGCCGTGGGGTTCACGGAGGCGGTTGGTGAATTTATCAGCAAAGAGGAGCGCCGCGAGACCATCAGTATGCTCTCCGCGGCAAATGGTATGCAGTTCATTCTGCATACTGGGAGACATCGCCCCGTAGTTATACAATTGCGAGAAATGTTGTCGGTTGTCTTGAATGCGACGTTTCAACATCGCATTTTGCTCTGCCAGCTCTGCGGATCGAGCTGACGCATCGTCAATGACCCGTTTGGCATGGCGAAGACGGCGATCGAGAATCAGATTGGCATTCTCCAGCTCTTGTGATCGGTGAAGGACGGTGATATAATCTTCGTGGGACACCGGATTGGAAGGTCGTGGGGTCAGCGGCTCTGCGGGGCGCGAGCGACTCCGGTATTCAGCGCTTTGAAGGATCTCGACCTCGCGCTTAGCAAGTTGCTGCTCGACTTCAGCGCGCTTGACTGCTTCGCTACTCGCGAATGAAACAAGACTATTTTGCAATTTGAAGTGCAATGTCGACATGCGGGCTTCTTGCGCGACAGCCAACAGGTCCTTCGCAATTTGACGCAGGCGAGTTTCGTTAGCTGAGTCGATCTCTTCTGTAGAAGGGAGGTTCTCGGATGCGCCGTATGCGTCACAGAGTGATTTCTCCAAGTTCGCAAAGGGGACTGCGGTGGGGCTGAGAGAGCGCGAATTGGAACCGCGCCGCGGTGCTCCGGGAATTTGTGTTGAGGGTGGCGGAGTCATATCTGATGACGACAGGGCAGGGGGAGACATGACTTTTTGTTCTGATTGAGAGGATCGTTCTCGCGCGGCCACACTGAGATCGGGCGATGGGGAAAGAGTACTTCTGCGCGTCGGGGTTGCCGGGACAAGGATTTCGGCTGCTGGCGCAAGTGGACTTGATGGCCGGTTTGTTGATCGAGACATGGCCGACAATAGATATCGGTAAATAGATCGAAGTTGTATGACAGATCAGTTGATCACCAGATAGAGGTAATCGTTGTGCTACAGACCCTGTCAGTTGACTATATCAAGATGTTATCGATAGCGATTGGAGTCGCACGGGCCGATCGCATACCGAATCCAATTAGAAGGTTCCAGGAATGAACAACGACGTCAGACTGCGCAAGAGTGGAATGAAACGTTCAGTGATCACAATGCGATCAGGCGAGGGGCATGGAACAAAGGATCAACGGGACTGCAGGGGCGAGGGAGATAAAGCGGATAAAGGGAGGAAGAGAAGCTCAATTTGTGGAAACTCGGAAAGGGTGGTGGGACGGTGATGAGTTGATATCGTGGAGGAGGGGGGAGGCTGGGAACGGCATTGTGATGTGCGGCTGGGGGGGGGAGTCAACCAGCAACCTCATGCTGAGTCCGTTCAGCCATTGCGCCAGAGGAGCCAGTGGACGGCCCTCCTCCAGCCTCCACTACGCATTCAGGCCAATCATGTGATCAGTCAGTGACACTTGGTGCGCTACATTGGGCTTAGTGGGTGGGTCACGGGACGCTTGGGGCAAGTAAACAGCTGCGAACAGCGGGTGTGGCCCTCCGTTGAACTGGCAACCGACACTCTGGAGGACACGCTAGTTGGAGCTTGGTTTCATGTCATCAGCCTATCTGCTGGTCATGTCATCATCAGGAAGTGGACGGAAGGCAATGACATGACGACCATATCCACAGCCGTATCCAGCAGGTCGGGATGTGATGCCAGGCAGCCAGAAGTGTGTCAGTGGGTAGGGACAGGTTGTGGATGAAACAGAGAAACCGGCGGTTCGTCAAGGGATGCATGTACGTGTGCGTAACTGCGTATGATGGAGCAAATCCGGTGAAAGAAGTTTAGTTTGGGCTGTATCAAATAAGGTTGATGGTCAATACGCCGCTATGGACAGGTTTGAGCGATGCTGTAACGGTATTACAGATGTAAGTGTACTTATGTATTTCACTATAGTTCAGATGATCTCAACATCAGCTAGTACGAAGCTACATGGAGGGTTTCCGACCTTCCCTCGGATAAAGAGTAATAACTTCAAGTTGTCTGAGAATGTAGATAAGTTGTATGCCCTATGATTCTTCCAGCTCGTGTCTAAGCACTGACTGCTACAGCATGTGCTGTGGTCGGAATGTTGTGGGACACATACAGCCGTTTAAATGAGTGGGCCAGGGGGTTCAATTTTGACAGGCGATCCGTTTCAAGAAGTTAACAATTGTAAAAATGCGACCCCGTACACAGTCATAGTCTCATAGATACGAGGATAGTGGACCATCCGCGCGGACGATAACGGCCACTATATCGCACATTTGTCGGCAGGGAGCTACGTAGTTGGTAGGATTATGGGCTAGACGTAGTCTAACACAGAGGAGCCTTCGAGGGACACAACTTGCCTGCCTGTTAAACCTACTCTGTAGAGAAATTTCAATGCGAGCATTTTTCTTCGAAAAAGCTATCATTCTTTGTAAGTCCTGTTACATTAACCGCAGCACACTCATAGTATGATTGTTGCCAGGCTATAACATCTCAAGCGGGCCAGCCCACCCATCCGGTTTAACTCGCTGGCATCAGCAGATCAGTCGAATGGCTGAGTTTTCGGAAGCTCTTGTAAGATGATTTATTATGGCAAAACTAGTACACTGTAACGAGTCATGACTTCTCTCATACACACTGATCAGAACTATCGATCTGGATCCCTCGTGTAGTTCGTACGTGGTTAGTCGCTGCTGCATAAAATGCACGCTTAGCGACAGCTAGTTCTCCTACATTAGGCAAGGTACAGTTTCGGACATTTGCACACCAATCACTTATTGGGCCAAGCGGATTCGACGTCAAGTAATTCAGCTCCGAACTCACAGCTCGGGATGTATGGCTGCTGAACTCCTGTGCTGTCTACAGTCAATTAAGCAAAGACGATGATATGTTTCCATTTGATAGTCGACGTCTTGTGAGTTGTGAGACTCCGGACAGTACTGCCTCAGGCAGCTATCGCTGGGACCTCTCTAGCTTGGATAAGATGGGTATGTAAACAATCGGCGATCTTGAAGGTGCATTGTCGGCCCCTCTCATTGATCGACTTTGACACTTTGACACCCTGTCGACACCCCAGACGTCAGCTCGACTCTTTGTCAAACATCTGATAAAGCTGGATTAGATCTGCTGCTTTGTATTATCGTCAGCACTCATTTTTTAAGGACTAGGCCTTGGTCAGTGAGCCGCAACCGAGCTCCTACATTGAGCTGCTCCACCGAGTGTTTTTTTTCTCGTCTTGTGGAGGCTTCAGCTACTGCAACTTGATCGTCTGGATGCGTTGTGACTGTAAGTAGCCGCCGGTATGGACGATCACCCAAAGACTCTTCCTCGTCCGTCAAGCGGCATTCCACGGTTGACAGCTTCTCGATTGCCTCTGCCGAAATCAACAGGACCCAAGTCCATCCGCCCCTCCCCATCCCGCGACCGATTACAAGCCGACCCTGGATTGGACCACAGCCGCCTTCGCCGACCATCATATGAGACGCTGCGGAAGCAGCCATCTATCTCCCGCCTATCCTTGCCTGCAAAGCAGGTCCTCAGACCATCCTCCAAGGGCAATGACACGACAACGCAACCCAGTCAAACACAATTAGCAGACATCAGCAACTTGTCCACTTATGACGGTCAAGACGATGGTCAGCTACACGAAGAAGACCGTGGTCGGCTTGAAGTACGGCCATCTCTGTCGGAACGGACCAAAGAGACGATCGCGCAGATTCCGCCCTCCCCAGCCTCGGTGAGAAGACAATCCAGCTTCTTCAGCGGGGCCAGTCCAGCACGGTCACCCTCTCGGACACCCTCAAATGCATCCAGCTATTCAAGATCTCCGTCTCGATCGTCCAATGGTCAGTCAACCCCGGGCGATCTCCTTGCTCAGCCGGTGTCCAAGCTTCGTCTTCCTTCGCGCCCCCGCGCGTCGGTGCCTTCGGTCTCGTCTTTGGCATCACCTACGGCGACCGAGGCTGCGAAGAGCCCATCAAGGATCAAGGCGCCCTCATCGAGACCAAGCCTTGTCGGTAATGGCACATTAAGTCAGGATGCAGCATCAAGGAGGACGATACCGACCAAGCCCATGGGAACGGGGAGCACGCTCCCTGCACCGTCCTCTGCGGGCCCCGCATTAGTCAAAAAGCCGTCGAGACCAGTCCTATCAGACATGGGACCTCCAGCACGGCCGCTTCAAGTCCGAAAGACGAGGGCCCCCCAGAACAACCCTTCTTCTACCATCAAAGCACCATCAAGCACCCCGCGTCACGTCTCTGCTGCCTCCTCCGTGCTTGATGATCTGACACCCGAGCAGCAGGCGCAGAGTAAGGCACGAAAAGTTTCCAAGTCATCCAATGCGTTGCGGGACACTATCGCAAAAGCAAAAGCTGCACGGAAAGCAGCTGCTCAAGCTGCAAATGACAAGGACGCTGAGCCCACGGCGGCCATTGCTCCAAACAACGTCCGGGGAGCTCCTGACGACGAGGATCCTTTCAATCAACTTCCCAAAGGATCCAACACTGCCGTCCTGAAGAAGCGCGTGGAAGGAGCTCGTGCATCAGGCACATTGAATATTGCAGCCTTGGGTCTCACAGAAATTCCGAAAGAAGTGATCAAAATGTACGAATTCGACGCTGAAAGCTCGTCAAATTGGTTCGAGAATGTGGATCTGGTCAAATTCATTGCTGCTGACAATGAATTGACCGCTATTGCCGACGAGGTCTTCCCTGACGTAGATCCCGCGAATTTCAACCCCGAGAGCGAGGAGCGTGGCCCTCAATTTTGTGGATTGGAAACGCTGGATCTCCATGGAAACAAGCTCTGTTCACTTCCTATGGGAATTCGACAGATCAATCAGCTACGAGTCTTGAATGTTTCGAATAATGATTTAACCTTGGATAATCTTGCGGTTATTTTGCAAATCACGTCCTTGGTAGATCTGAAATTAGCGGGCAACAAGCTAGATGGGGCATTCTCACCAGCAATCGGCCAGTTACGCAGCTTGGAAAGCCTGGATCTGCGGAAAAACACCCTGACTCGACTACCCGACGAAATGGCGAACTTGACGAGTTTGAAGGTGTTGGATGTCGGCGAGAACCAGTTGTCCAGTCTCCCATTTGATGCACTTAGCAGACTTCCGATCAAGACACTCAACGCCCCAAAGAACCAATTGCAAGGCACTTTGATCCCATCAACCGTAGATCAGCTTCCAGACCTCCAAGCTCTCAACGTCGCGAGCAACTCCTTGGAGTCTCTTGCAGGCAATGATCAATTGTCACTGCCGAATCTGCACAGCCTTGTCGTCAATGTGAATCGCATCAAAAAACTGCCCTGTCTTGCCACCTGGCAATCTCTTTCTACTCTCGTAGCTGGGGACAATCGACTGGAAGAGATCCCCGATGGATTCGTGGATCTCAAGGGCATCAGGGCTGCTGACTTTTCTGGAAACCACCTCACTCGCGTGGACGAGCGAATTGGGCTCATTGTCAGCCTTTCCAACTTTAGCATCTCCAACAACCCACTCCGAGAGCGAAAGTTGCTTAGCATGAGCTCGGACGATATACTACAGGATTTGCGCCGACGATGCGAACCAGAGCCTGGGCCACAGGACACCGATGATGAGGGATCGGTGGCTACCCAATTCACACTTGCGCCTGAGACCCCAGTTGGTGAAAACGGCTGGCGGCTGAAACCCGGAGGTGTTCTTGACCTTTCCCACTCTGATCTGGTAGAACTCAGCCTCGACAAGCTAGGTGCGACCAACAGAGACGAAGTTCGTTCCCTGTATTTGCAGCACAACGAATTGCGTATCCTACCTGCCCCGGCTCTGAAGATGGTTGCTTCCGGCCTGGTCGACCTTGATCTCTCCCACAACCCTCTCCACAGTGCAGAATTGCTTTCTTGTCCGCTCGAGCTGCCAAAACTTCAAAGTCTCAATTTGAGTGCCGCGGGCCTCAAGTCCATCGACCTCTTGTTGGAGAATCTGCTCGCTCCGACTTTGAACTTCCTCGACATATCAAACAACCGTCTCGCCGGGCCGCTTTCCCACATCAGACACTTTTTTCCCGGAGTCAAGACTCTTTTGGCCTCGGACAATCAGTTCTCCAAGGTGGAATTCGAGGCAGTTCAGGGCCTGCAGGTCCTCGACCTCAGCAACAACGACATCGACCATTTGCCCCCGAAAATCGGCTTACTAGGTGCAGAGCGGTCCCCTCGCAATTGGGGAGGAGGTGCTGCTTTGAGGAGATTCGAGGTTGCGGGCAATCGGTTCCGGGTTCCGCGATGGCAGATTGTGGCCAAGGGTACGGATGCTGTGCTAGAGTTCCTCAAGGATCATATTCCAACGCAGGACTTGCCTGAGTGGGAGCATGAAGATGCAGCTTCTCGAATCGATACATTTTGATTCTTATCTGACGTCTCCGGGCATCGGCGTTGGTATTGACACGGGCTTTGCAATTGCCGGTTCAATACTCTTCATCTTCACATCTATATCCATCTCTAGGCTGCATCGTGCCGATCAATATTGAGCAATTTGTACAAATACTGTTATGTGACAGCAAATCTACTCCTATGAGAGAATGCTCGACATGATGAATTCGCAAGTATATTCACAGCGCTCGTATCGTATGAACTATATATTGTACTGCGCAAGGCCGATGTCAAGCCTTCACCAAGAATCTAATCACTACCAGCCACAGCATCGATGGACTTGCTCACTTCTTCCATGACCTTTGACCACGTTTTCGACCAGACAGTGAATTTGTCACTGCTACCCGTCGAATCATCTCCAGCACCTCCGCCTACACTCCATGGAGCAGCAACCGAGTTCACGGCCTGAGTGGCGTGCTTTTGGGTTTTCTTCAAATGTTCCGCCGCCTTGACCCAATTGCTTTCATATAACGCTCCGACCACCTCATCGACTTGCTCGGGGACAGTGTGCAGGTGAGTCATCAATGACTCGAGTTTCGCAACACCACCCGGTGCAGACAAGGGTAGATCCCCGGCATTCTTCAGTCGGTTTGTGACAATAACAGGATAGACCTGGGCGACGGGCTTGAGGAACCGCAACGTCGACTTCTTCTGCTCCTGCAGCGCGGCGTTCTCCTCATCCTCATCTCCCTCATCATCGGACACATCATCCTTCTCCTCACCCATCAAATCGTCGAAAAAGTCGTCATCGCCTTCGGGGTCCCACTCCTCAAGCTCTTCAACCGCATCCTTCACCAGATCGCGCCACTGCTCCACGCGGCGCATCACAAATCCAACCACCCCCTTATTCGCAACTTCGCACACCTCATCACAAGCATCCCAGACTCGGCCCACTGCAACAGTAACCGCGTTCTTCGCAGTCTGCGTGAGATCCTCCTCTTTCTTTTTCGGATCGGCCGTCTTCGCGGCGTCCTTGTGTCCCGCAATTTCCTTCACGCTCTTGACCAGCGTCGCAAATTCCGTAAGCGTCGTCCTCACCAGAACCAGCACCTCCGAGTGAAATGCCTTGGTATATTCGGCGGGTGTCACCAGCAGCGCCGCGGTAACCAGCGAGGGAAGAACGGTCTCATTGCATGCGCGCAGCACAGTAGTCACGGCGGAATGTGTAAACGGCGAGGTTATCGCCAGCAGTGATAGCTTTGTCACTTGCGCTTTCAGACTCGCGGCGGAGTTGGCGAGTAGAGGTAAGGCGTTGTTGGAGTTGACGTCGACGTCGGCGCCTGCATCTTGGGGCGCGCTCGTCGTTGGAGTTGCGAGTGTGGCTTGGAATTGGTCCAGAAGAGTGAGTGTGGTCGATATGGTGACGGGGAATTGTTGGGCCATTTTTTTTTCCAGTTTGTTTGTGGGCGGGGGGCTTGCCCTGCTGCGTTACTGTATAGAGGTTTTGGGAGGAGGGGGAAATGTTGTTGGGTATAGAGGATTTTTTGGAGATAAAAATGTTGTCCGCGGGGCTCAGGTTCAGTGGTGGGGCGGGTTGACTCAATAAGGTGCCCGGCTCCCTCAGTAGGGCGAACGCTGCACAAGTTCACATGGTTGTATGCAACAGTCACTCGACATGGTCCTTCTGGATGGAGATCTAGTTACGATCATATTGATTTGGATTTCGAGACGATTTTGACGTTTGACTATCATTGAGTCTTGAGTAGCTGTCGGCCAAGTAATTCTTCAAGGGTGCCTGCTAGAAAACCAGGCAGGTAAATCTGTATATTCCGGACGAGGAATCAGGCCGAAGGTGAGGAAGCCCATCTGCAATACTTATTTACGCACGTACCTAATGCGAGCTAGAAGTTTCATCGATTGTCTCATTCCAATCTACATACCTAGGTATGGATAGACTTGTTTATTCAGAGACGCGCTGGGTTGAAAAAGCTTCCACTTCAGTCAAGAATCCTTCCTTTTCGAACGCTCAGTTGTGATCGAGTGGATACATCACTATATCTCTTGATATCTTAGCACCCATTTACCAACACACTACGAGATGAATGGATATGGATTCAATCTTCACTTTGGATACATACCTGTCTCCTCAAAGCCTCTTGCTACACCGGGCAGCCATTTCTCACGTGAACTGAATCAACCAAACAGCTACGTAACCAACGCTTATTCCTCCTTGTTGATCTGAGGTGTCTTCACCACATCTCTCAGATCAAAACCAGCAATCTGAGCAGTCTGGTCCACGTCTCCTCACGGGAGGTGCTCGTTAGGGAATAAAAAACGAAGACAAGGAAGATGACTCTTTCCATCACATGCAATATATCATGGGTGCTGGCACCTTACAGTCAATTACATTGCAACTATGACTTCATGACTTTATCTTCCTAGGACCGAGCAGTCATACTCAACCAAAAATTTTGATCTCAAAAGCAGACGTTGAACATGAAAACACGGACCCCCACAGCACTGGAGACTCGAGAGGTGAAACCACCGCTAGCCGCATAGTCATGGCCTCGAATGTCAGGCACCACAAAAAGTCCACATCTACCGTCACAAGTCAAACTGATCAAACATCCACCCAAAGCTTTCTAAGAGCTCGATGGTTCGCGGTCAACCACACATTCTCCCATGACATAGATCATGGGTACATCAAAGTCTCGTGCCTCTACAAAGGCTGCCAAATCTGCGCCTGCCATTCCCACGCGTCTCGTCCCCGAGAAGACCTTCGTCCTCGACAATGGCGCATACACAATGAAAGCAGGCTGGGCCTGTGATCCCTCCGTCCCCGCCGAAGAAGCCCTTTCCCACTGCGTCACGATACCCAATGCAATTGTCAAGACCCGCGATAATCGGATATGGACGGGTGCTCAGCTCAACACGCATGTCACGGACTGGAATGAAGCGGTGTTTCGCCGCCCCGTGGAGAAGGGATTTATTGTCAATTGGGAGGCCCAGAGGGAGATATGGGACCAGACATTCTTCGAAGAGAAAGCCACCCCTCGGAACAAGCAGCTGCGGATCGCGAAGCCAGAAGAGACAACCCTGGTTTTGACGGAGGCTCCCAATAACCTGCCGGTACTGCAGCGCAATACGGACGAGATGGTGATGGAGGAGTGGGGGTTTGGTGGCTATGCACGATGCTTAGGTAGGTGATGTCTACGAGGGAAGCTGTGATTTTGACCGCTGGCGTCGCAGGATGCTGATCTCTTTCATTCGTGATCCGTAAAGGCCCAACCCTGAACGCCTGGAACGATGTCAACGCTCTATTCGGCGATCCCCTCACTAAAAACGATGCTGAAGTCTCCCCCAAGGACTGTCTGCTTGTCGTGGATTCCGGATACTCACACACCACGGTCACCCCGGTCTACAAGGGTCAGCCTCTGCAGCGTGCCATTCGCCGGCTTGACGTCGGAGGCAAGCTTCTCACAAACTACCTGAAGGAGATCGTCTCCATGCGACAATACAACATGGTGGACGAGACATACATCATGAACGAGGTCAAGGAAGCGGTCTGCTTTATCAGCAATGACTTCACACACGACATGGAGAAAACTTGGAAGGCGAATCGAAAGCGCGAGGATGCTCAAAGCGTAGTCGTGGACTACGTCCTACCTGACCCCAATGCCAACAAAAAGGGATTCATGCGGCCCCATGATCCGCTGCTGCACGCAAAGAAGAAGAAGGGTGCTCTGTCAGGTCTCAGCCCTGAGGTTTTGTCTGAGGATGTCCTCGTTTTGGGCAATGAAAGGTTTACCGCTCCTGAGCTACTTTTCAGGCCCAGTGATATCGGCATGCAGCAGGCTGGAATACCTGACATGATTCTTCAAAGTCTCTCCGTTCTGCCTCCCGGCTTACATGCCGCCCTTCTCGCGAACGTCCTGGTGGTTGGCGGCAATTCCTGCATTCCAGGGTTTATGGAAAGACTGTACGTGTCGCGCACAACCCGAACAGCTATCCGAAACGGTGATTGAACCCTGCTAACGCAGCACTTAGGGAAAACGACCTCCGTGCGATCACTTCCTCAGAATGTGTCGTCCGCGTCCGAAGAGCCGAGGAGTAAGCTGTCCTGTCCTTTCACCATTATGGGCACTTTTTGTCTTCGGCGCCACTAACCTTGTCTCTCCTTAGTCCATTCCGCTCGGCCTGGCTTGGTGGCTCTCGATTCGCAAGTAATCGCGAGGAACTTGGCAAGGTGGTGATCACCCGGCAAGAGTATCAAGAATATGGATCTGGATGGGCTACTCGACGATTCGCTGGCCTGGTGTAGCGCGTGGTCGCGTGAATGAAGAACAAAGTTGCTCTCTGACACCATAATTGGAGAGTCTCGGGGGTCCTTCTATATCTCGATCTGCTTTTTGTTTTCCTTTGCATTATGATACCCTTTAGCATTTCCAATCATCCGTTTTACTATCTTCGTTATAACCGCTCAGTTGAGGCCTTGAGCCTAAAGTATGACAAACACGGCGTGGATGCTGCCAGGTCCAACCGAACCAGTACCAACATCATGGGGAAATATTTGATGAAAGCGTACTTCTTAACGCAGCGCGTGTCATATCACTATGTAAAAAGAGAACGTCGTTTGTGCAAGCAAGAGAGAAGGGAAAATACGTTCAAAAAAGAAATGCTCACTGTCGGATTCGAACCGACGATCTTCTGTTGTCCGTATGGCTGGATACGAGACAGACGCCTTACCCCTTGGCCAAGCGAGCTTATTGATGTCATTTGGATCCAGCCAGCATAGATGACAGGCAAACTCATCTGTGGCCCCACTTAGAGTTCCTTCATCAGCAAGACTCGCTCTGTGCTGGCTCGTCTGTGAATGTGATCATTGATGGCATCTACGCTCGTGGAAGGTCGGGTCTACCCAGTGTATGGGGAATGTGTTGGGCCATACACTCTCGAATATATTCTAGTGTATTGATCAATGTCTTTACTGTATTCTCTACAGTATTTGTAGCCCTCGAGTTCCAAGACTGAGTCTTTCCACCCGTGGGCGAGCGGACGGGACCAGACCAGTATATATCTCTTTAACATGCTCTGAGAAAAGTCATTGCTTAGTATAGTACTTTATAGTCATCCATACCATGGATTTTGGACAGTACTGGGCTATCTAACACTTTTGTTCATAGAATATAGTGCAAAGTGCAAATGCCTACCTAAATATTACCTGCTGGATTTCAACCAATACGCCCAGTCGCTCCACCTAAAGGATGGAATCCATTACACAGCTACTTAAACTTCAGGCTCAACATGAAATGATCACCAAATTAATCGCTTAAAAAAACCAAGCTTGTAGTGCTTATGAAAGGCCATTGATGCCTTTTCCTCTCGACCATTTGAATCGTGTAAACTAAGATGGTATCTAAACATACGGCTAAACCAATCCAGTCCGATCGACAATGAAACCAATAACGCCATCGCTCGTCAAGCAGACCGACAAAAGGTGGAGAACCTAGCACGAAATCAATCAGCGCGACGCTTCTAGAGCCCCTAGCGCACCTTCCGTTGCTCGTAGAATGGCATCTGCATGCACGCCACCAATCTTCCGTTCGTGTATAGAAGCGGCCTTTTCCTCACGTAGTAATGCCTGAAACAACTTCCTTGTCTCCTGCCCAATTCTCCTGTTTATATCAACGGTTGTGTTGGGTGTGGTCACGCTGATTCCTGATTCAAGTTGTGGCTCTCCGGTCCATTCGTCCATGACCAGCACATTGGACAAAAGCACGCGAGGACCATTTCCATTCGCAACCGCAGGTTTGATCACCATGTTGCTGCGCCCCAGATGCGGGACAAGACCTCGAAGCTCCGTGGCTGAGATCATGCCGTCCTTGCTCTGTACGGAGGGTCGTATCGGCAGCTTCCCTGATTGAACCTTATGATCGGCTTCGATTCGAGCCCACAGCCGGGCGCGAGCTACTGATGCTTCCCAGTAGCGGTTGATGCCCCAGCATAGAGTGGCAACGTCCAAGGCGAGTAATGGATTCTCCAAGCGGGCGTCAATCCATTGCCGAAGCGCAGTCGGGACTTTTCTCTTCTTGCTGTCATTGCCAGTGGGAACCGAAACGGATGTGACATTCTGTGTCTCTGGATTCGTCTCGTAAACCACGGAAACATTATAGAGCGAGGATGGGAACGGGGATGGCGCGGTGAAAGTAAGCGTGTGTGTCTCTAACAAAGATGCTGCTTTCGATGCCGTGCGACTGGCCGTAGCTCGAAGCGTCAAGGGAGCGAACAAAGTAAGATAGGCTGCGGATTTGGAAGTGTCCTTCAGGGCAAATGGATTTTTTGGCATGGTTAATTCTGGAGACGATGGGCGGGGCATCCTCCCGCAAAATGGAAGAAGTGTACACAGGAGCGCAGAGATAGGGACGTGAGGCCGTGGAGCTACTGGCTGGCTGATGTGTGTGGATTCCTCTTTGAGAAGATTCAGCAACTTGCGAACCTCATCAGATTCATGAGACAGAATAAGACCCGAATCAACCTTCTCAGTCCACTTGTTCATGTCGGCTACCTCGGACTTCAGCCGACGTAGCTCCGCCTCCAGTCCCTTTCGAGACTTTTGCTTCTCAACGACTGCAGCGGTCACATCCGCGAAAGGTGCTAATGCTGGAACGTTCTCAGAGATCTCCTCTCGGGACGTCTGTGACTTCGAAATCTTCGCAGAGCCACCCAATAAATAATCCGTGGCGGCTCTTTTCTTGCGTCTCTCTTGCCTAGAGCTCGGGCTGCTGCTCAAGAGGCCCCTCGGCCGAGCTGGCGCCCTCTCCAGACCAAGTTGTGTAGGCGTTGGGGGCAGGTCCGGCTCAAGAGTGTCATCGTCGCGCGAGTAATCGGCTTCGCCATAGTCAAAGCCCACATCTCCTCCCACGTCCTGTTCCTGTATAGCCGTTCCCAAATCGTGTTCAATTTGGTTTTCGGGAGTATCCAACAGACCTTGCGTAGGCTGTGTCTCTTTGCGAATCGGAGAGCCAAAAACAAAGTCTGCGGCTGAAATTTTTCGTGACAGTCGACGTGGAGGTTTGGAAAATGCTTGGATATTGCTCGGTCGTCTGCTGGGAGAAAGTAGCATAGGAGATCTTGAGGCTTGCGACCCTTTCAAAGGGCTCGACGGGTTCAATGACGGTCGAAGTGCTTTGCGACCGCGAAGACCCATATTTCTCGCAGCATCCTGAGATAGGCTTTTCTCGGGGTTGCCTCGAATGGGTGATTGTCTGCTTGGTGACCTCCCGATCGCGCGCTCGAGTACCTCGGAATGTGATTTGGCCAGACTCGCCCTCGTGGGCGATTGATACGATGCGCGGCCCGGAGACCGTAGAAAAATTTGACTTGCGTCAGTAGAGGGATCTATTGCTTCGCCAGTCCTCCGTCGCTTAGGAGGTGAGTCCATGGTTGTGTCGAGCTTGTATTTGTTGATTGTTTAATCTCAACCTGCGCGCCCGCATGCGGAGCGGGCGCATAAACAATGAAGTTTGCCGTGTTTGCACCTATGACCTAATCTCGCAGCAGCTCCGAGGTCTGTCGTCTTTTGATCTACTGACAGGTGACGATGAAACGCGTTGCGACAGGCGGGTGTACCTTTACAAGGGCTGTGGCCTTGGAGAAAAGCATTGAATATATCTGGGGTCTTCGTGTTGCTGTTCGTCGTCACCATGCCTTCACTGCTACTTCCCGGCGCATGCGCGCACACGATCAATCTTCGATACAAGGCAGCATCGAGTCTACGACGAATGCCCCTTCAACGTCACAGGCACATCCCCTGGGCGGCTACTACTCTCTCCTTCTGGAATCGCCTCTGCCGGTCGATCGTACAGCACCACAGTTATCGCAATCAAGTACAATGACCGCCCCGACATCCGCTTCTACAGCCGAGGCTCCTAAGGCCCAGACTCCGCAGGAGAGGATGGCCATTGTCTTCGGCACACGCCTTGCAGGACCTGGTCGTCAGTCTCGATACAATCCGGGCGAAGCACCACCACAGTCTATGTGGAAAACTATCAACGGGGTGCCAATTCCTCCTCAGCCCGAAGAACCTGAGAATTGTTGCATGAGTGGCTGTGTTCACTGTGTCTGGGATGATTTCCGCGATGAAATGGAGGAGTGGGCTGCCATAATTGCAAAGGCCAAAGCAAAAGCTAGTCCAGAGGCAGATGCAAAAGATGCTCGGACGGCGCCTCGAGCTGAAGTCAATTCAGCCAGTCTTAGTATGGACGATGACGGTGGTGGGAGTGAGACCAACTGGACGGTACCGAACCCAGAGGATGACCTGTTTGCCAATATTCCTGTCGGCATTCGAGAATTCATGAAAACCGAGAAGAAACTACGGGTGAAACACCAGAAAGAAGCCTCAACATGAGCCGACAGGCAGCCGAACGGATACTGTTATTAGATGACATCGGATGCACAATTTGAGTGTTGTATATGATCAAAGGCCAAAGATGATCCCGGGATCGAAGACCTATTTGATACACACTTCGATACCAGTGCAGATAGAGATTGTACATAGATCATATTGACGACTTCAGCCATTTCATGTCCTCAAGTAGCGTTTGTGAGTTCTGTCTCTCGAAACACTCCGTTTTGCGGAAGATACTGCATAAAGAAGTCGTTCTGAATGGATACAATGTTCTCGGCGAGTGGGATCGCCCGCTCCATACTTCCCGTTGATGAAGTCCGTGCGCTCCGCCGCGCCGCGCCGCAAGTTTCTCTTCTGTGCTGCTGGTTCTTCACCCAGTCGAGAACAACCCTTGTGTTTTTGAACATGCTCAAAGGCCATTTCCAAACGAGATTGATTGAATGGACTTGGGGTCCATGAAAGGTGCCAGTGGAGAAATCAGCGCAGATGGACCGCTCACTTCGTTTCCGATTGTCCGCATACTGGCTCCCTAGCCCATCGTGAACCTCCCGCGACGTCCTGAAAATGACGTCCCAGACGAGGTCGGTTTCCCGATTACGGTGTTTCAAACGAGCGCCGCCACTGCGACGAGATGATTGCGGCGTCTATAGTCACCGCACATTCGGCTTGCAGCTTCATCTGATTAGCTGCGTGGGGAAATCGAGTTGGCAATCCCCGATTACAGTAGCACGCTGTCCACATGTGCGTCGTCTATCGAGCGTCACATTGCAGGGCACAATTTCACGTCATTCAAAAGGGTCGCTTATGCCGTCCTGTGATACCCGCTCTTTCTGTTACACCCTCAGGTCAAACTCGATCACCGCTGGAAATGTGGAGGTCAATACCCAGCTCGACACTGCGAGCAGGACTCGTCTCGACGGAGCTGCCATGGGCGTGGAAAGTCAACAGGGGATGGACAAGGAGGAGGTCCAACAATCGTCGCACCCCAAGGACGAGATACAAATGTTGAAACATCTTTGGCATCGCAGAATCATTCGCATATCGAGAGATTTTAAAGTCTCGAACGATAGAAGTGAATCGAAATTCAGTATGAGCCTACGAATGCCGAACAGAAGCGAGGATCGCAAAGACATCAGACTCAGAGTCAGGGGTGAATCGGGTTCGACAAGCTTGGTATGGCCGCATTTCAGATCAAAAGGGTGGATTCGCGAAGCGTGATAGCGGCTGATCATGATTGAGTAGGACCAATTGAAGGTGGAAGCCTTCTCGTGTATGGTCTCGAAGCTAAAGGAAGAAGGACTATGGGACAAGCTGATCTCCGAAGAGCGTCCGGTTGCATCCAAGGAGGAGCCACCTTTGCCTGCCAGATTGAGTTTGTCTGATATCGCAGAGGACCAGCGCGTGACAGACAATCCTGTCTTGAAAGATCAGGAAAAGCCCGAAGAATCGAGTCTCCTGCCATTCGAGCTGTGCCAAGATGACTTTACGATATTTCACTCTCTCGAGCAGAAAAATCTTCTTCAGCATGATACTGAATTTTCAGGCAATCAATTTGAAGGTATGACATGTCTTGTGACCTGCTCGATTCCTGTCTTGAAGCAGGAGCTTCAAGTTGCAGGGCATGGAATGAGAAAGGTGCGTTCAGTAGCCAGTCTCTGCGGGACACGAAACTCGATTCATTGCAGCAAGACAAACTAACGCGCAATGAATGGTCTTCCAGCGTGATGCTAAAAAGGAGGCAATCTATGGCTTGATTACAAGATTGCGAGGATCAGGTATCTGGGAGCAGCTGATTCAACGAGATCACATCAGAGCGACCGTCAACGATGATCTGCTATATATGATGCATTTTGGAACACAGACCTTGAACGATGCAAATGCCAAGCTAAGGTCGTTGATGAAGGTACAAGCCAAGAACACCCGACCAATCCAAAGTGACAAGGGTACTTCGAACGCCTACAAAACAAAGAGATCTGAGCAACTCGCCCAGTCTCTTCGAAAATTTCGTCAATCTAAAGACCCCAAGGTGCTGGCGATCCAATCCGCGACCAGCACACTTCCCGTCAACGAACGCAAAGACGAGATTCTCGGTCTGATCAAGAAAGAGACGTACAGTATAATCGTGGCTGAAACAGGCTCCGGAAAATCTACGCAAGTGCCTCAGTTGATTCTCAACGATGCTATCGAAGAGGGCAAAGGTGGTCATTGCAACGTACTTTGCATTCAACCACGACGTATTGCGGCTCGCATGCTTGCGCAACGCGTTGCTCATGAGAGGGTTGAAAACATCGGTAACACAGTTGGCTACATGATACGATTTGGAATCAGACGGCCTGCCAAAGGTGGCAGTATTACTTATTGCACGACTGGGCTCGCTTTGAACATGCTTCAAGACAATCCCGAGCTTCTGAACTCGTTCTCTCACATCATACTCGATGAGGTTCACGTGCGGGATATCGATATTGATTTTGTGATGTTACTCTTGAAAAGTCATATCGACAAATGTCGAGCAGCGGGCCAGCTCACGCCCAAGGTTGTGGTTATGAGTGCCACCGTCGATGTCGATCTCTTTGCTTCATACTTTAGTAATATCGATTCAGAGGGGAGGCCAACACCAGCGCCTCACGTTTCAATACCGGGTCGTCAATTCCACGTCAAATCACACTACTTGGACGAAGTCATTAACACTTTGACTGATAGTCTGAAAGCAGATGTTCTCACCTGGTGTTTGAAAGAGCCAGCGACTGCCAAATTCTTAAAGAATCACTATCACAATTTCGCACCCGAGGTCGAGGCCGAGGCTGAGGAAGCGCAAGACAAGCCAGAGGATGACGATCTTGGAAAGTCACCCCCTACTCTGGGAGAGAGTGACGCAACAATGCCGTTATCGCGCCCCGCTGGGTTGAAGCAAGTCGACGATGCCTCTGTTGTTCCGACAGGCCTGATCGCCGCAGTCACGCATCATCTGTTGAGCACAACTGACAGCGGTGCCATTCTGATTTTCTTGCCTGGTCTTAGCCAGATTATTGCTACTGAATCACAGATTCTCCAGGCAGCGGAAATGCTCGGCCTGGACTTTGCTGACGGGAACAAGTACAAGCTCCTGAAGCTGCACAGCAGCCTGCCCGAGGAGCTTGCGAACTTAGAGCGCGAGACGCCCGAAAGCTGCCGCAGGATACTGCTTGCAACGGATATTGCAGAAGCATCACTTACAATCCCTGATGTGAAATACCTGATTGATTCGGGCAAAGTGAACCAGTTGATGTACGACCCGTGGAGCCGGTCACATCAGATGAGCTGTTCGTGGGCGAGTCAATCAAGTACAGTCCAGCGAGCTGGGCGGGCAGGCCGAGTTCACGATGGAGATTACTTCTTCATGGGAAGCAAGGACTGCTTCGACTCGCTACGAGTCACGAAGTCACCCGAGATTCTTCGAAGTGATCTTCAATCTGTCTGTCTGCGTGCGAAGCTGTCTAATCCATCTTCGACCATCCGTGAATTCCTGCAGCAAGCTATTGAGTCGCCTGAGATCACCGATATAGACATGGCTGTGAACTCGCTCAAGCAATTGCAGGCCCTGGACAGCAATGAAAAGATGACAAATCTCGGCTCCTTGGCCAGTCACATGCCGATACTTCCTCCGCATCTTGCCAAACTTGTTATCATGGGTGCCATTTTCCGATGCCTTGACCCTGTCTTGATCATAGCTACACTGGGACAGCAATCGAACTTCTTCTATCGGGGGAGCGACGACCAGCAGCGGCTCAACGCCTGGAATAACCAATCTGCATTTGCTGGACAAAGCTCAAGCGATCATCTCAGCACAGTCAATGCCTTCAAAGCTGTACGGTCTGTTTGGATCGAGGAAGGGTGGCGGGCCGCTCACAAGTTTGCGATCTCTAAGAATGTCTACCTTCCAGTCTATAGAGAGGCTTTCCTCACCTCCAATCAAATTCTGCGCCAGTTGGAACAAGCACAACTCGTCGACAGGTGGCTGTTGACTGGAAAGGACGCCGAGGGCCGCTTCGGAGGACCGAAGTTGAACGTCAACTCGAATAATGTGCCCTTGATCAAAGCGCTGCTGCTCCATTGTCTCTACCCTCGTTTGGCAGCCCCCAACCCGGACTCGAATTCGACCTTTGCCACTCAAACCGAGCAGAAAGCCGTTCTGTTCTCGGGTAGTATGACGAAAACCGGTCGAAAGGCGCCTCGCGCACTGCTCGTCTTCAATCAGAAATTCCTCTGGGGAAAGCCTCCCCATATCACTGCATTCAAAGAAGCTTCGATTGTGACACCTCTTGCGGCGAGTCTGTTCGGTGGTCAAGTAACCGTGCATCGCTCGTCGATGATTATGGATTCATGGTTGCGCATGGGCGTGGAAGTCCTTGACGCGGCCTCGACACCGAAGCAAGTGATTGATGACATGATCCTGTTCAGGGAAGCCCTGCACAAGGTAAGCATAATCCTACTAGCTAAATATTGAGCTGACTTCAGCTCTTTATCACACACTGAGCGTCCGTATTCGATAAGAATGACAATCTCATGCTAATACAAATATCACTAGGCCCTGAACACCGCATTCGAATCCTATCGAAGCGATTTCGAGATCCTGCAGAACAAGAAGACTCGAGGCACATTCTTCAATGCTCGCAGTGATTTCTGCATGAACCTACAGCAGGTCGTCACAGGAATACTGAATCGTGACTGTGACACAGCACGAGCAACTGCGCCTTCGGCGTGGAATGCTCATGACCTCAGTCATTATTCGGACTAAACATCCTGCAGAACATATCCCTGCATACTTTGTACAATGTTCAGACACAATGTTTACAGACAGCATTTGTATAATAGGCAAATACAATATCAGGAAGAGATATCTCGGCTTTGATTCTTATCTCGCAGACTGCATAGTGCATACATTCATAGGTATTTAGGTAGGTAGTTGTGGACACTCTTCTCGCAATTAGTCATGTCAATGGACGCTGTACCTGTTATCCCTTCGGAGCACAGCTTCTGCGGCTCACCCCAGCTAAGGTACGGCACCATCCGATAAGTTAGTGAAACTGAAGTACACCTCACCGCCTCCGATATCTTATCGCGCACTCTCTCTCCGCTCTGCCTCCCCCCAAAAAAAGAATATGAGTTGCCCAAGCTGCGCAAGCGTCCCTCTTTTCTCTTTTGTCCTTTCTCTTTTCGCAAATCCTTCTTGCAAAAATCCTTACTTCCACAAGACATTCTCACCGACCACCTGAACTTCCCAAAAAAACACAGGCTGAATGGCTCTATCTAAAGCCGAGTCCGACATCATTCTCAACAGAGCAAATGTCGCTCTAGCCCGCAGTCAGCGCCTCGTCGCATCATGGCTCCCTGCGTCAACGACGGACGACTCGGCCAATGGCAAATCCGAAGAGGAGCTTCAACGCGAGGAAGATGAGATTTTCACTGCGGTTCCCGAGACGTAAGTCAAGCGTTCATGTCCGACTTTCGAGAAAAAAAATTATATCCTACCAGTGCGCGCAAATTTGTCACAACGGGCCGGGGGATAGGTTACAGGCCGAAAGTGGAGTTTATACCTAACGAGATCATGTTCGAACACCTGCTTATGACTCTTTCTGTTTTCTTGATTCAAAATAGACTCGGCGTGGGTGCACCGCTGCCCGAAAAAGCCGCAGACGGAAGCTGGAATCGCACAGAATTAAGCTCCAACGATAAATTACGAAAACAACTTCTTGGGCGAAATTACGATAAGTTCATGAAAGCTGCAGCGGCGGCGAAAAAGCAGGCGCCCAATACACCTGCGACTGCCGGGCCGGGAATAAATGGATCTTCGACACAATCAAACGGCAACATGCACACACCACCACAGACACAAGAAGATGACTACGACGACGACGAGGAAGGTCGGGTGTCGATGGTGGGAAAGAAAAATAGCAAGATGATGAAGAATGGTAACAATAAGAAGAGGAAAGCGGCAGCAACTGGCGCTGCGTCTGCGGGAGTCGAAATGTCCCCCGCTGCGGATGAGGCTGGTTTGAAATCCGCGGCGGATCGGAGAGAAGATGCAGATGGATTACCGAATGCGAGCGCGGATGCAAATGCGCATGTTGATGCAGATGATGGACCGGTCGAGACCAGTCCGCCTGTGAAACAGGCTCCGTCCAAGGGAAGGAAAAAGGCGACGAGTTATTTGGATGAGCTGCTGGCTGAGAGGTCTAAGAAGAGAAAGAAGCGGTGAATGATGGTTGCACTGCATGAAAACTCAGCGGATCTTATTCTTCGGATTCCTGACTTATTCGAGTCGTTGCGGGCCGCATGTGAGGCCTATGCTGGTCAACAATTCTCATCACAACCCTCATGGTCTGCCCATGACGAACACGTCCAGATCAATGTAGTCTCTGCGTGCGGGATCCGACCTTGGGAAGGGCCACTGGGGGTTCGATTGACGATCTTCCATCGTCGGATACTTCTGCGCTGATCGCCGACTGGAAGGATGCATGAGTGTGTCCTTTGTCGAGACAGCAAGATTTGTATGCCTCATAATTCAACACTGACAGAACTTTGCTCAGTGACATCGGGCTCGGCACCAAAACAGCCGACTTATTCGGATGAGGATATTGCATCAAGATATAGAATACAGTGTTCATTTCTAAATGCGAACATAGGTTGATTTTCTCTTGCTCCATCCGACACCAGGGTATATGTAGAGAATAAATGCTGATAGTAGAAAACGCGACTCCAAGGCCACGTTGTCCACAGGATTCACGCGAAAAGCTCAAAGCCGCAGGGATATTATAAATAAACAAAATGAGACTGAATCGGGGAGAGGAAACAGTTAGGAAGACATAGGAAAACAATTAATAGATAAGAAGGAAAATCGAGTAGACAGGATTAGATCTACATGCAGTGACAAGGAAGCCCAGGTGGATGAAGACATGCTTAATAAATGACGCTGTTGGGCTGACATCTGAGGCTGGAAAGAGAGAGAGAGAGAGAGAGAGAGAGAGAGAGAGAGGGGGGGGGGGGGGGGGGAAATGGAGTTTTCACAAAAATTCGACAAAAAACAACACGATACAAGCCCCGCTACTCTAACACTCGCCCAGTCTGGCTTTTGCTCGTGCTTCTTAATCCAGAGGTCGTAGACTCGTCGCCAAACCAAGTCTGACAGTGTTCTTGTCAGCTTCTGTTCGACTTCCAGAAGATCCACGTTGAGGTTTCAAGCGGTATATCCGTGCCAAGTCTCATCCATTCCCAAAACTCATATACTCGGCAGTTTCGTCACGAGCCACACAGGGTCCAAGCTCCGCTTGCAAGATGATAGAAGCTTGAGGTATCAACCAGGTCACCAAGTGATCATGGATGTCCCGTAGACGAAATGACGCAGTACAGGAGTACAGTTACAACCGTGAGACTGATTCAGGTTGGAGGCAGCTGATCGGTTTGTCGATGCCGTGTGACGTGGACGCAGATCGTACTGTTGTATGATGTACAATATCACTTGCGGTATCGTAAAGCAGCTGTAATGTGTATTTTAAGCAGTTCGGAACTCTCAACGAGTCAACTTTGCTGTGCGGCTACGGCAGTCGCAAAAGACCACTCGTGTGCTATATTGGGTTTTCTGCGGGACTCCGTTGGCTGATGGGAGTGGATTCAAGACCAGTCGAGGCTGAAGCATTCAACCGAGTCTGACTCGAGGTGATACAGTGCTGATGGAAGTGGAACGTCTGCAGCACAGTACAGTACCGTACCAGACAAGAAGGATGAAAACCACCTGGATGAAAAATACCCGCTGTGCAAGTCCTTTTTCGAGTGTTCCCAGTTGACGGGGGCAGCCGAGCCTTTTTAAAACTCCGCTCAAGTGGGACTCCTGCAGCGGGTCCGAAATTTCATCTTTTTTTTTTCCACTAGAAACTTTCCAGCTTGGTATTTCCAGGTGATTTCCTCTTTCGACAGTAAACTCTGCCTTGTTCCTTGGGCTCTATTTCTCTCTTTCTCATCAACTTGGTTTGACCAAAACCCATGTTTCCCCCCACCACCCTTTCAGTCTCCGGTGGTTCGCTCTTCATCTCATCATCATCCTTCTTCAATGATAAAGCCAATGGTGATATAGCCATGGTACTTACTACTTAGTACCTGGGCTGCCGGCTCTTCAAGTATATGGATCAAAGAATTCACTGCTAACCTGCCTGGCTAGGCTGGCTGACTCAAGTATTCAGTACCGCCCGCCCCTTTGATCAGGACACGCCCGCAGTACGACCCTCAGTGCTATGCCACGCTGACACAAACGGCCCCCCTGTTGTCTCTTTCATTTATATGGCCACTCCTTCATTCTCTTTATTGTTCATCACGTTCCACATCCCCAGTTTCAAGTATGCCAGGTACAGGTGCAACTCGCCTCTTGATCTGGTCACAGTTCTGCTGCCGCATTGGGGTGATGTCTACGGTCGCAATGCCGTGATGCTCTTAGCGCGCCTTTAATGGCAGCCTACATGGCTTAGCGCATGTACATAGACGCAGGAGTAAGGCTGGGTATTTTAATCACTCGCTATTCATCGCACTGCAGTCAGTTCCGTTCCTGTCCAGTCTTCATTCATGCATGTGTTGTGGATTTGAGGATCGATTCCACCTGTGGACAGACCCCTTTGATGTGGAGGTGGCTTTGCATCCAAATCGAACCCTGGCTCAGACATGGGCTCAAAGCGCCTCTTGAAATTGCCAGGTGAGCAAGCTAGGACGGTGCCAGTTCAACTCTCACAAAGCAGAACCTCGAGCTAAGACCGTGGCACCCCTGCCGATGACGATAAAAGGCTGTCCGGAGGGGATTCAGATGACTCCACGCGATGGTATCGCTGGTCCCTGGTGATGGACTTGAAAGAATTACTTGATCTAATCTGATGGCGGGGCTTCGTTCGATCTGAGACTACATTTTACACAGTACATAGACACAATAGGTCAATAGGATATGATATTGTATATCATTCACAGTAAACCGGAAGCATGTGATGAGGATCAGGCGTATTGCTATTCTTGTAGATCGCCTAGACCAAGTTCCCTCACCACCAAGGATGGAAGTAGTCTTCGACTAAGCCCTCTTAACTCCGGGGAGAACATTCATCCGTTATTCCATGATCCCGGTCGCTCATGCATGTGAAGGTCACTACAATGCTACATAGATACCTAGTAGTCTCCAAATGCTCAGGCGCCCACTTTGACAGTTTAGAGCCTAAAGTCTGGATACGACAGTCTGAGCGGAGCTTCCCGTCTGCCCTGCAGATCAATTTGCCAGAGCCTCCAGCTCCGAGGTCTCCTACCCCTTATGCCATTAAACTAGACGCCTTGTGGAATAGGTGTATTACAGACCGAAAAACTACCTAAAGGTAGAAGATCATCTATACCGAGCACATTAGGCGTTACGAGATTGAATTATACAACTCTCATTGTTATCCACATGGCCACACTTACGAATTCTAGGGTTGTACCACCTACGACTATACAGCAAAGAACTATACAGCAAAGAGGGAGCGGTGATTCAAGCGATGGGTATCGCTTCATACGAGACATGAAAAAGTAAACTTGGTCAATCGGACTCGTACGACTCCTGCTACATCCTAGGTAAGCCCAGGCTTAAGGCAGTCTTGTGATATGGAGCAAAAAATAATAACCATGATCAGGGCCATGAGTTCGGAGAACATCCATTATACCAGGACTGTGCTCTTCTCCAATCTGGCCGGGTGACTCAGGCTCCTCGCAAAGTAGTTCGTCTATCAAAATCTTTTCCTCGCATGTGTTGCTGATTAGGTGGTGATTGGTTTGGCCTTGGTGGTTGAGGTTCACCTACGGTCCTACAGCCTCTGACGTTACCGTATGTGAAATTTTGATGAGGTACATTGATGTCTGCGAGGTATTGTGTGATATAGGACTACTAAGGTAGTAGGTAGTAGGTATTAGGTACAAGCCAGTGATCCTGATACCATCACTCCTTAGCATAGATACACGCCGGCGGCATTGACGGGGCCTCGTTTGGCTGTACGAGGAACTCTGTGTTGACCTTTAAAGCTTCCTGCGCGAGCAAATATTAATGGGCAAGGTTATAACTTACTGTGAGTATTCCAAATATGGACAGTGCTCATAGCTCTAGGCAGTAATGTAAAGGGCGGATAGCATCTAGAATCTTAGACAGCGCTGGAGAGCTACCCTACATTGAATGTGATGGCCAAGACACCCAGTCTAACCCAAATAAGAAATGCCGGATAGAAAATGGACGAAAATCAAAACGAGTTAATTGTGGCTCCGCCGTTGGATGCTCGTGCCGCGGTCAAACGTTCTTCCGCCAAGATTCCTCAGCAAACCGTCCATGCTAGACAAGAATATTTGTGTCATTGCGAAATCGACCTTACTTCGCGACGAATCTGGGATATCTCATCCATTTTGATCCAGTCATGACTGCGGCGGATCCGCCGTCAGGTCTTCTGGACATTGCCAGGTCTGTTATTGAGTCTACATATGGTAGGCGCGCTTTTCGGCTGATATGTTCTTGGTTTCCAGCACCCTCTCGCAAGATGAGATTCCTTTTAAGCTGCGATGCGCCATCTGCAACAAGTTGGCAGTGAACGCTTTTCGCCTTCCGTGCTGTGACCAGTCGATCTGTGAGACTTGTAAGTCAACACAAGCGGCAAACCAATACCTCGGAAATCGCAACCCGTGAGAACTTCTGGCTGACGGTCCCGCTCTGGCGATTTGAATAGGTCAAACTTCCCTCCCTAATACTTGTCCAGTCTGCGCCCACTCTCCAGTATCTGCAGACTTATGCAAACCGAATAAGGCTCTGCGAACGACCCTGAAAGCTTTCTTGCGCACCGAGGAGAAGAAGCGCGAGAAGGAAAGGCAATCGGCAGCTCCCGTCACACCTACTACCACCTGCCCTGTTGAGGACAATACCACCCAATCACAGCCAACAGTGGATCAAGGACAATCCGAAGAGATCGTCACTGCACAATCTCATACTGCTCAGTCGCCATACCCGGCGCCAGCTGATGGCTCGGCTGATCAAGCGAAAGCTTCAGATCCAGCGGCAGCAGAGTCGCAAACGCCGGATTTGGAGGCTACTGTGAACGAGGTAGGTCGCCATACAACACGACCCCAACGCAAGACTGGTAGACTAACTCGGTCAGACTGCAATTGAGGACCTGTCCACGACCACTGCTCAGCAGGCGCTCGATAGCAGCGCAGATCATCAAGACGGAGGCGACGAACAAGCTCAAGTCGAAGACACGGGACCTCCAGCCGAGGGAGATGGCACAAATGAACCATCTCAAGAACCCAATGGCATACAGCCGGGCGTGACGCCTGGAATCTTCCCCGGCATGACTGGCTGGAATGGGAACAACAACTTTGCTGGCATGAACGCAATGATGGCCAATCCAATGTTCAATTTCCCCAACAATATGGGTACGTCATACGAAGATATGTCTCCCTTACTGATGACTTCCAGCTAACCTCCTGACTTTTCTTCCTCCGGCTAGGCATGCCTATGACAATGGACCCAATGACCGCTAATCAGGGGATGTTCGGTGACTATGGAATGAACATGGCTGGCATGGGTATGAATATGGGCATGAATTACAATGGACAAGGCATGTACGGATCCTTAGGATGGAATGGCTCTCAACAAAACATGTGGCATGGCGGCCAAGATAATTTCAATCCAAATGCTTTCGCTAATGGCACGGGCCCCCCCTATGGAGGTGCCTTTGGCGGGTCTAATATGTCTTACCCTTCCAACTCGGACTTCCAGTCTGGTTACT
This sequence comes from Penicillium ucsense, assembly GCA_014839625.1. NCBI lineage: Eukaryota > Fungi > Ascomycota > Eurotiomycetes > Eurotiales > Aspergillaceae > Penicillium > Penicillium ucsense. Next base: position 70,268 of record WIWV01000013.1, on the reverse strand, counting down.
ACGGGCCAGGATATGGCCGGGGTGGTGGGTATCGCGGTCGCGGTCGTGGGCATTATGCAGGCGGTCCGGGTCCTGGCCATAGGGCATATGGAGCTGCTGGAGATGATCACCAATTTCCCCAAACTGGTAACTCTGGGTTTGCTAATGGTCAGCCTGGCGCTGGTCAAGACGGTATTCCAGTCCAGCCAGATGCTCCTACTGAGAAACCGGAAGACGCTTCCTCCCATACGGATGCGGATAAGCTGGCCAGTACGGATCTAGTATCGACTGCAGAGGTGCAGGCAACTGACGATGATGCTGCGAGAGGGGCAGCGGAGTCCAAGGTCGATCCAGCAGACAACAACGCCGATCAAAGCCCGCAATTACAAGGGATTCCTACAATTGACAGTTTGGATCAGCCGTCTGACTCGATGGAAGTTAATGGATATCCCGTGTTCAACGGTCCTGGATATGGTCGAGGCGGGTACATGCGAGGCGGATCTCATGGCCCTCGCGGTGGAGGACACTGGGGTGGCATGCCCAACATGTATCAACAGGGTCCAGTGGAACTACGAAACCTCGGAGTGGAAGGCGCGCCTGCTGCACCACGTGCCATGCGACAAGGTCTTCCCAACACGAGCATCTTGCGGCAACGTGGATTCCACATGCGTGACAAAGGTTCCATGAGCAGTACCACGCCCGCTTCTTCTCAGAGGTCAGTGATGTGTGAAAGGAAGAATCAATGACCCTCAATCCGGTGGAGGCAAGTACTGACGAATATTGTCTTCTGCAATGATATAGGGCCAACTCTGAAGCTCCTGGAGAACTTACACGAACCCGCTCTCCTTCCAGAGCTCCATCCCAAGCTCGGCAGATTGGAAAAGTATCTCGCTCACCATCTCATGATCGTGCCTCACGGGCTGGTTCCCATTTCGAAGGTGATGAGCGACGACCTCGTGCCCAAGAGGGAGCTCAAGTACGACCCGAGCCTGTGAAGGAGATTGAAAGACTCGGTCGTCGCTCACGCTCGCCTTCGAGGATGTCTTCTCGTCGCTCATCTCGTCGAAGAGACCGTGACGAGCCCAGAGACCGAAGAAATGGTCATCACTCGCATCGATCTCGCCGTCACCGGAGCCGTAGCGATAGTCGCGCTCACAGTGTCAGTCCCCTGGCTGATGGAGACCGCCGTCATCCAGATCGTCTGAAGCCCATATCTGAAGGAGCAGAGTCAAAGGCTCACGGCAAAGGGACGGTGGAGAATGGTACCCGAGGGGATCTCGCAAGCCGCATCGGCAATGGTCATCGGTCCAGCCGAGATGTACCTCATCGGAGAGACGAGGGCAGAGAACGGGACCGAGACCGTGGCCGCGAGCGGGAGCGTGAGCGCGATCGAGACAGAGACAGAAATAAGGACCGAGATCGAAAGGACAGACACCGTGAGAAGATTCGCGACTCTGACAGAAGAGATCGTGCTAGGGATTCAGATCGCGAATCTCGTCAGACTCGTGACCGTGAGCGCGAGCGCGATCGTGATCGGGATCGGGATCGCGACCGTCAACGTGAAAAAGACCACGATGACCGGGACAGGGAGAGGGACAGAGTGCGTGATCGTGGTCGTGGTCATGACAGAGGATCAGATCGTGACCTGACTCGCAAGCGTCGTCGCGATCGCTCTGAGTCAGCTGCTATCAACAACGGCAGCTCCGCCCAACCGCCACAAGCTCGCCGCGTGAAGACCAACGGGGACGCGCGGGATCGCGAGCAGACGCGGCCTATGACCGCCAAGTCGGAGTTGGAAAAGGATCCCTACACGCTCGAGCGCGAGGCACGCAACCGTGAACGTCTCCTTCGAGAACAACAAAATCGAGGTAACACTAAATCAAGTTCCTCGAAGCCTAGTCACCGCCGTGATAGTCGTCAGGAACGGCTCGTGGGTGGCCGGCGAATCACTTACAAGTACGAGGATGAACTTTAAAATAGTCCCCTTCGAACAATCATTCCTGGATATTTTGGAAGATACCACATTACTTGATGCAGCCCTACAGGCAGTCTCAGAGACAATGGAAAATCATAAGGTTGATGAAACCTCTGCAAAGACGTTGTGTAGCTCTGTTCCCTTTGCATTCTGTCGTGGTTCGTCCCAGTAACTGGAACCCGGCCTTATTGTAAATGAATTTATGAGAGTTCATTAGCACTAGGTAATTGCTTCCTACATAGCGGACTTAGGTTCCGCTCTCTAAGTAGGTAGTCGTGGCAATGGGTAGTCAAAGCACCCGTGGACGTTGTATAAAGAATCCAATGTGACTGTTCTAAAGTTTTGAATTTCTCAGAATATTTTGTCAAGGGCTTCATTGAGCGCCTTCAGTTCTTGGTCGTAGGTACTTATATATACATCCTCTATCGACACTCGTCTGGTGGAAGCTCACCCCCTTTCTCTCTGCACCGTTGGCCCAAATTTCCCCAGCAGACCTTTTCAGACCTTCTAGTTGTGACGACCCTTGTTGGGGCCGTCATTGCAACCCTTGGTGGCATGCTTGGTGACGGTGAAGTTGTAAGAGGGCATCATCTCGTTGGCGACGGGGTAATAATCCGCACCCTTCATCTTCATGTCACGAGCGTAGTACTCAAAGAGCAGCTCCTTGGAGGAAATGTCGAGAGTGACAAAGCCGTTAGCAGCCTGGTCGGCACTGGCACCGAGCCACTTGGTGAAGGGACCGAGGGGAACACCGTTGTTGCAGTCGCCTGCCTGAGCGTAGCCGGCACCGCCGGTGAGGACAAAGTCGGTACCCTCGGATTGGTAGTGGGCCATGCAGTGATCGTGGCCGTTGATCACGACACCGTTGTTCTCGCGGACAATGTCGATCAGAGGGGCCAGCTCGGTGTAGTTGGTGCTGGAGGACATGAAACCGTGGTGAATCTGCAGAATCTTCCAGGTGGCGTCGGACTCGGCAAAGGCCTTGCGCAGGAACTCGACCTGGGTCTGCTTGTCCTTGTGGCATTCGATCACGTAGTCGGTGTTGTAGACTGAGTCGGGCTTCTGGTAGCTGTTGACGAAGCAATCGGAGTCGACGACGGCGAAAGTGGCGGTCCAGTCGCTGCCCTTGAGATCGTAGCTGTAGTAGGGCTTGTTCTCGTGACCAAAGTACCACCGGTCATCCATCAGAGGAGCAATACGGGTCTGGAAGTCAATGCCGGCCTTGCCAGTGACAACGTCGTGGTTGCCAATGGCCTGGTACCAGCGCTTGCCCTCAAAGGCCTTGCCGACGTACATGTTGGCCCAGCCCTCGTAGAAGCGGTTGATACCCTCCGAGTGGAAGGCCACACCGCTGTCGTAGAAGTTGTCTCCGACGGAGACGAAAGCCGCGCAGTCCTTCTTCAGGCAAACCTTTTCGATGTACTTGGCGGTGCGACCTATTTTCAATCACGATTAGTTTCTTTGCGGATTCCTGGACTCATAGTGGTCGCAGAGGTTGTAGTGGAGCTCGTCGCAGGGAAAGCTGCTTCGAGATTTACGTGACTTACGCTCCTCGATAGTAGCATTTCCAATGGCCAGGCGATCACCAGGGTCGCAGTCATTCACAATTTCCTTGGGAACGGCCACACCCGCGCTCTGCAGCTTAGGCAGGACATTCTTGCAGAACTCCACTGGGAGAGGCTGCCAGCCAGTCCAGCCGTAATCTGGAATCATCAAAGCAATCCAGGGTCAGCAAATTACAATTCTTGCATATTCAGGTGGCTTGGGGGTCAGGTCTCCAGATTCCAGCTTACCTCCAAGAAGAGCAAGGGTCATGTGCTCAGCTGCGGTGGGAGCAGCAATGGAGTTGGGCGCAGCGACAGCAGCACCCAGAGTGAGGCCCAGAGCCAGGGCAATTCGCGACATGGCCGGCATCTTGTTAACGAAAGTGATGAGAGAGTCGGATTGAAGCTTCGTTTGCAGGGATGTACAACGTCCGAGGGCGAGCTTATATATGTGTCCGGTTTGCTTCCATCGACTCACGCGAGGAACCTTCCTCAAACCGAATTTCAGGGTCCTTTCCACCTATCGCCTGACCAGATTGAGCGCATACGAGACCCGTCCACGGCGAACCAGTCAATCGGGCCTTTCGTGTGCTTGTATTTCCATTTGAATCGGGATTCTGGTACCAGGGCAGTGGCGGGCACCACGCGAGGAACGCAAAGCTTATGTGTGCTTCTCGAAAAGCTTAGCATGGCCGTCGTTGCGAATCAGATGGCCCATCCAGCCCAGGTGGTTGAGCCATTGTTCCGCGATAGCCGCATATGCACGTTGCCCACTCGGTAGTTGGCGGTTGGGACTAAAGGCTTAAGCAAGCGTAAGCTCCTCAAGACGAAGTGGCTTGCGCTCGGATAGTGGGCCCTCGAGGGGGGCAATTTCCACCAGTGGCACTCCACCAGGCCCTGAAGGCGCTGACAGCTTCGGGCCGGATACCAATTAACATCGAGGCTGGCCTCCACGTGGGAAGATCTCTTGATGCATGTTGCTCGACGGCTTTTCGCCTTCGCGGGCAATTGGGGAGCGTCGTGAATGTCAGCGAGGAATGAATGGTACAGGCGCTCGGGGTCACACAATAGCCCCGAGCAGAGTTCGGGGTCAGTGCCCCCAACGGGGTAGACATGCACGTTTTTATCTCCGAAGTCAGAAGGGCGTAAGTGTCAGGGGTGGACCCAATGACGATGTTGTCGATGCTGATGGGACAAGAGAATAAGACGGCCTGGCCTAGTCTATTCCCATGGCTGCTCGGAAAAAGATGGGCAAATGATGGCTCCAGGTTGGACTGAGTTTGATCTTTAAGGAAGGAAGACAGCGTTGAAGGATGCAAGTGAGTTGAGAGAAAGCATGACAGACGTGGGGGGTCCTGATTCCAGATATGCGACGCACGTGCTGGCACCTTGGCCTGGAGGCCAGCCTCTAGGCTGGTCACATCACCGAAGCTGTCAATGACAGAACTTGGCTGTTCCTTTCTCTTCAAACTTTCAGGAGACCAGACTTTTTCGGTTGAGAAGAAGGAATTCAGTTCTTGTCTACGGTCAATTGGAAGTAAAGAGCAGTGAGTAGTGTTCAAGCCAGAGTGAACCACACCAAAGTTCATTTACCCACTTAAGCCTACTGGCAACCATGTCATAGTCAGACAACCGGTCCTGCAGTAACACACCTGATGCCATCCATTTCCTTGGAGCTCTCTCACTTGGCAACCAGTCGATCTGGTGATACCTCGGTGGACCTGCCACATACAGTCACCAGATTCTAACGAATTGCTGAACACTTAGTATGGATTGAATAGATCAGGCCGATGACCCCGTTCGCATCTGTGACAACATCCACATTCAAAATCTCAAGCTCACCGATGACGATTCTGTTTTCTCGGAATCCCCCATCAGTCTTCGGGTCGATGACTGTAGGGCACGTCATTGGCGAGGCTCACGGGCCCTTGAGTTGTCCACAGGAATCGGGCTTGTAGGCAGGCTTCGTGACCCGCGGAAGAGCAGGCTCCGACGCCGTGAGACAGGTGTCGCAAAGGACGGACGTGACATGTTGGGTAAAAACGAGGCTGAATGACTACTTTGAAGTGGACTGATTTGTGATCGATACCCTCGAAGCAGAGAGGACCCTTGAGCGTAACATGTTAGTGTGTGATTAGTGACTGAGATCAAGGAATTACCTTAAATCGGAGGAGGAAGAGAGATGAAGAAGGGAGGAAGAGAAATCTATACATATGGAGAGACTTGTAGACTTCTTAAAACTACCTTGGTTGTTATGAAAGTGGCCCGGGTACCGGCGATACTGATGACACCAATAAACTACTAAGCAAGAACAGAGCTTGACGACTGGATAGCATTCAGATGAAATGTCGTCGAAGAATAATTATGCAGGCTGCGTTTGCAGCCACTGCTCAAGATGCCAGACGTTCGGACCAACAATGCGATGATCCTCTCTCCCGTTTCTCATCAAAACAAAGGTGGGCATGGCCGTGATCTGGTATTGGGCAGCAATCGCCTTTGCTAACTCAATATCGACCTGAACGAAGCGAACATTGGGGTACTTCTGGCTCAGATCACCGATCTTCGGGGCGACTTCCTTGCATGGGCCACAGTAGGTGGCGTAGAAGTCAACGAGGACGGACCCAGACGCGGTCAGGTCCGCAAAAACTTGCGCCCTGTGTCTGGCATTAGCATCGTGGGCCATCGATGAAAAGCCGTGGCTGTTCGAGAGGGATGGGTATATTATTTACCTGTTAGCGTTGCGCACCAAGCCATGTGTGGGCGCCTCGGGAGCTCCAGGAGTGATCTTGAGCCACTGCTCAATTTCCCGCACATTGGTGCCCAGAATGCGCTTCTCTTCTTCGCCGTCTTGCATCAGGATAAAGGTTGGCATCGCTCGGACTTCATACTGCCGGGCAAGAGATTTCATGACCTCAATGTCGACCTGAAGGAACCGAACATTTTGGTACGCGTCTGCGAGTTCCCTGATCTTGGGAGCCACCTGCTTGCACGGCCCACAGTAAGTTGCGTAAAAGTCAACCAAAACTGAGCCGGAGGAGATGAGTTCGTTGAAGGTCCGAGGACTGTTCACGGTGATAACATTGCGTTAGCGCAACTTGTCTCTCCATGCACGGACTGCTTGTTTCCCACACGAGGCCTTTTACTACTCACTTATCAATATTAGTCACCGTCCCCGTTCCCGAAGGTACAGGAGGCGAAGGGTTAGGAGGTGAATAGGCACTGGGCCGCGATCCATGAGGTACTGGCGGCGGCCCTCCATTCAAACCTCCGTTCACACTGGGTCTGTCCCCCAGCGCCGGTGGACTGCCTGTGCTCCTGTTCAGTCCACCAAAGCCCGCCTGGCGCGCATGTTCGATGTTGTCGGGACTGGAACTTGGAGGCAACCTTCGCGCTGGTAATGTGGGCCGATATTCTTCATCCTCCCCATTCGGTTCGTTTGAATGTCTCTCTGCCGCAGACGGCCGGGTTGAGGGAGGCTGAGGCGCTGATGATGACGAGGAGGAGGTTGACGACGAGGTTTTAGAAACCTTGCCTCGCAACGCTGATATCTTCGAGCTCAACCCACTGACCATGGAGTTCGAGCTCGAGCTCGACTCGGCACGCGGAAGAGGCTTGAGTTCCTCCTGTGGTCGCTTGGGAGGTAGCACCGGCAATGTGGTTTCCCCCCACGCCGGGGCCTTGATGCGAGTGGTGTCATTCGATCTGAGAGATGTCCGTGACGGGGCGTGCCTTACGCCTGTCACGCCCCTGCAGGATGACGAGTCGGATACAACAGACCCCTGTGACTGCTTTCGCGCTGGATCGGTAATTGGCCGAGGAGGTAATGTCGGGCGAGCTTCCGGAAGCGCAGAAGGCAGTATTCGGCCAGGGGCTTCTGGACGCGCTGGAAGGTCAGGGCGTGCCGGTCGACCAGAAGGCGGAGGATCAGTCCGACTTCGCGTAGGCAAGGGCGGCGGAATCTTCTTGGGTCTCACTTCAGGTCGAGTGGATGGCGTCGGGTTCGACGCTGGCTGAGGCGCAGACGCTTTCACATTGTACGAGAGACAGCCGTTGACTGAACTGTTGTTGCGCTCAATGGACGGCTGCAGGAATGAGGATGGCTGCGTGACAGCTGCACCCCCGCCGGCTTGGGATCTTTTGAGAGCGGCGATCCGCTCTTGAATGGAGCCTAGCTGTACTTCCTCGGCCATGGCGCGCGTCTGATGTTAAAAAGGAGGTTGTTGACGAGTCCTGGATGGTGGTGACCACAGGTCGACTCGTTGGTCCCCATCATCGAACCCCTCACCAAGCTTTCAGGTTGATTCGTGTAACTTGGTGACTGGGGGCCGAAGCGTAGCCTCTTTAGGCTTAGGAGACTTGTCTGGGCGACCATGTTGGTAGGCGATAGTGAACCGATTTGCAGTAGATTATTAGACCCAAGGTTTGAAACGTCGCTCAGATCTCTGCGCTACTTCATGGCGCCTGCAAGCTACTTGACTCGAGTCTGAAAAGGAAAGCTCAATCACTCTGGATCTATGTAGTATGTACAAGAGAGTATGGAGGTCTTTGTTGTAAACAAACTCGCCGTCAACGGAAGGTTAAGCGGTACCTTTCTCTGCGGACGTCAGGTGCCGGCCAGTCCAGGTTACCGCCGGGGACTTGAGAGCTTGGCTTGGCCTCGCCACATGCGAGGAGTCTCGACTCTCGGGGATTTGGTCCCCGAGGATGACCGAATTCGGATTCAATGATTCAGATAGCAGGTCAAACAACGTCCAATACTCCTCATCATCTGCTCTCAATACATGCAACAGCAACAGCCAAGAATGGTGGCCAATTGGGCGATCTCGCAACAAACTACCCTGACAAATTCGCGCGAGCCTTTCAGACACCTTTGAAGCCGAGGTCGTCTGTCGTCGACCTCCGTCCGCTCTGCGATCCCCGACACGCGGATCGCACGCCCAAGACCGCCGTACCTAGGCTGTCTATCCTTCTTTTCACCCTCCGAGACTGGCCACAGACCTCCAATGCCTGATACGTCTCCCTCACCTTCTATTTCCACCTCCATCTCGACCAGATCCAAAGCGCGCCCGTCATCCCTCGCCTGCGTCGAATGTCGCAAACATCACATCAAGTGCGACGCTCGGCGTCCAACGTGCTCACGATGCGCCGCAGCACGAGTCAATTGCGTCTTTCTTCCTTCTCGACGTGGCGGCAGACGGAAGATTGCAAAATCTCCGCCGCGCGTTCCATTCGCGACTCCACCGGTCGTCGCGCAACGTGAGGCTCAACCGGAAACATCAGGAACTACACAGCAGCAAGCGACACGACTGCGAGGGGTGATCCGGTACAGTGAGCCCAACGCGGACAATCCTTTACAGAGGCTGGACCTGCCTGAATCCACGCCCGAGTTCATCGTGCCGGAAGCGCGCCTGGTGCGTCTCTACTACGAAAACTTTCATGCGGCACACCCCATTCTGGTGCCTGCAGCACTGTTCAACAAATGGCAGTATCCTCCCTATTTGCAACAGGTGGTCAAATTCATCGGCACCCACTATTCGCTTGTCCTTGACAATGATATCTTGAGCGAGCCAACGTGGATGATGCTCAATGCGACCGCGGAGCGAACGCCGCACATGGTTCAGGCACTCCTGTTGTATTCCATCATGATGCGCGCGCGGAATGAGCCTTCCCAGGCCGAGTTGTCACTCACTCGAGCCATTGACATGGCTCTGGAGTTGGGGATGAACCGGGAGGAGTTTGTCATTACTGCGGCGGCGGGTGCCGAGCGAGGCCACGAGATGGAGAGCCTGCGTCGCACCTGGTGGACCTTGTTCACGTGGGAAATCTATATGACTTCTCTCAGCCAAGTGATTCAACTGCGCTGTAGTGATGTCCATTCTGACGTGCAGCTCCCTTGCGAGGAGTCCACATATTCCTCGCTAGAAACCATTCCTCCGCCGCAGTCATTAGCCGCGTTTCGGTCGCGCATCTTTAGCGAGAATGAGGACGGCAGTCAGTTCTCGTCGTTTGCATACTATATTGAATCGGCTCGAATACTGTCCCGGGTGGTCATTCTCAATGCCGTGCCCGAGACCCATCATGACCATCTGCAAGCCGTGGCAAACACACTCGTGAGCTGGATTCACCATCTGCCCCCGCGAAAAAACGAAATCGTGGACATGTACGGCACGCTCGACGAGATGATGTTCCAGGCCCACTGCACAATTCAATACGCCGCCATGCTTCTGCACCTACCGCGCAGCAACATTCGTCCCCGATTCCCCGACTCGATGTTTTCCATCTGTCCCATCACTCCCTTCCGACTCTCCCCTTCTTTGACGCGCCAAGTCCACGACGTCAAGACCCTGGAGGCATCGAAAAGCCTATCCAACCTTCTTTCAGTCCGCTCCGATGTCCGAGGATACAGCCCCAGTGTAGTCTTTGTGGCCATCCTCTGCGGACTCGTCCAGCTCGCCGCCACCGAAACCCACGGACCCGAATGTGCCGATCATCACCACAATCGTATTGTTCTCATCCTCGGCTGTCTCAAGCAACTGCGTGGGAAGTGGTCTCTGGCACAGGTCGGACATGCCCATTTACGTGGGGTGGCCGCCCAGGTCATGACTCTCGTGCCGGAGTATTCGCCCTTTGAACGAAAGCCCTTGCAACCGCAACCCCCGGATGGATCGGGTCCTCGAGAGAACCAGGATAGCGCGGCTATCAGTAGTATGCTCATGGACGACGAGTTGATGACGGATCCTTTCTCATCACGACTCTTTTCGGAGTTTATCGATCCCACCTGTGGGGCTTCTTTCCTATGAGTGGTATATTCTTCGATTGTACTATAGCGAGAAGGGTAGACTATGATTTTAATAATTGTTTCTTGGAAGTCAAGCTGCGAGTAATGGCCAATGCTGCGACTATCTCCACACGTATTTTTGGGGACTTGGATTTACACTTGTACACGTGGCAGTACTAGTAAGACTAGGTAAGTAGTACTCAGTGAGTCCGTACTCACTATTCAGTCCTAGTAGTAGCAGTTCGCCCAGTGACAGTTCTCGTGTTCCCCGGACCGTCCAGTCTGGAATGCCCCCGAGATCCCCGAGATCGCCACCCAAAGTGGATCAACGCGGTGTCTATAAAGATCGCCGAAGTGGGCTTATCCGAGCTAAATTGGCGATCACGTAATTTCGTGATGGCGCTTCCCTGGTTGAACTTCAGACTATACATACCTCTTCCAAGTCGCATATTCAAGAATAAGTGGTTGCGATACTCTTCTTCTTCGTCTTCGCATGCGCTGATCTCCCCACGAAACCTTGTCACGATGACTTCCTCCTCCACTCCTTTTTCATCGCTGTTTGTGACGCCCTCGGAGTTTCATCGCGTCTTGTCTCGAACATCTGACTGCGATCCCAATGGCCCACGGGTGATTCCACTCGTGGCGGGGCGGAAGTCCAACGTTCAGTCCTTTGAGGCGCAACATGTGCCTAGTTCCATGTCAGTTGCTTTCATATTCTCTGTGATTGACTGCTTCGGCGCTGTTCCGCTATCGACTTGGTAGCGGTACAGATCTTCCGTCCTACATGTAGACATGTATCTGCTGCTCAGGCATTTGGCACCAAATCAAAAATAAGCCGGTAACCAACATTCCATACTTACTTCCACACTTTCACCCAGATTCTTCAACATGGACACCATGAGAGACACTTCATCTCCATATCCCATGATGCTACCCACCTCATCCCAATTCGCGTCATACATGTCCCAACTCCGCATCAAGCCGGACGATGTATTGGTCGTCTACGACCCGCTGGAACCGGGCTTTTACTCGTCACCCCGGGTAGCCTGGATATGCCGGTATTTCGGCCACCGTGCGGTTCACATTTTGAATACCTTTCCCCGGTATGTCGAGGAGGGGTATCCTGTTGCCGAGGGCCCGGCGAATGGCGGACCCTCTGGGTCTGAGGTTCTGAGTGGTGACGGCGATGGACCCGACGAGCGTAAGAATGAGAGGGACAGCGTGGGCTCTTATCCGGAGTCCCAGTTGCCAGACCCGGAGAGGGTCGTTGGGTTTGAAGAACTTAGAGGCATGATCAAGGATGGATTGGCCCAAGAGAAGGAAAAGGAGTTGAAAGAGCTGCAGATCATCGATTCCAGACCCAGCAGTCGCTTCTCTGGCCCTGTTGATCCAGACCTGTCCGTTCTCCCGAGAGGCCACATACCGTCTGCGATCAATGTGCCCTTTTCGTCGCTGCTGGGGTCTGAGAATACGGTGCGATCGCCCGATGAGCTCAGACGAGTATTCATCACGGCGGGTGTCAAGCAGAATGTTCCCACCGTGCTATACTGTAATACTGGGGTGACGGCGGCGGGACTGGATATGGCGCTGAAGGCGAGTGGGTTGGCCGTACAGACACGGCTGTATGATGGGAGTTGGAGTGAGTGGAGCAAGAGAGCAGATCGACCTGGAGAGAAGGTGTGTGAGTAGAGGAGAGATCTTGGATCGCCTTTACTATCTTTGTATCTCGGTTCGGTGGACTGGGCAGGCCAGGTTTTGTATAAATTGAAATTCGATCATGCTTCTGGAGTACTAGGAACTTAGCTTCCCCGACAAAGAGCTATTTTGAGTCGACTGCCTCGAAGCTGCCAGATCAACGGCTCGGACCTGTAGACAGGGTTCATGGCTCAGTACTGGAGGGCATCTTCAATCCATTACCACTCGACTCGCACACGCTCGGGGTTCCAGTGAAGCATTCGATGTGTAATTCATGTGGAATCCCAGGGACCGAAAGAGAAGCTCAGCCACTGAACGAGAGCGCGATCAGCCGGGATCGAATGGTGCAACTTACTCAACTCTGTACCTACCTTACTCTCTACAGATGAGGATCTGACAAATCCACATCCCATCTCTTTCCAATTCATGCAGGTGGCATGGATCGATCGAGCGAACCAAGCATTTTTTTCCCCACCTCGAATCACTCGATTCCCACGACCTGGCAAGACAGAGCCAATTTCATCATGCAAAGCTTAGTAAAAAGCATCGACGATCCCGGATAGCCCGGCCTGAAGTAGGTGTACGTCTGAGGGGGGATCCTGCGGTCAGTTGAGAGACTATAAAGACCACTCGCCCATTCTTATCAATAGACTACACCCACCATTCGACCATACTGGTTGACTACTCCCCTCATCCACTACTCCAAAATGTCCGCTCTACAAAACCAAAAAATCGTCATCTTCGGCGGCTCATCCGGCATCGGTCGGGGTGTCGCCGAAAAGGCCCTAATGGAAGGCGCCATCGTGCACATCGCCTCGTCCAACCCAGACCGCGTCAAGGACAGCGTCCAAGATCTCCAGCACCAATATCCAGAGGGTCAAATCTCCGGCCACGTCATTGATCTGTCCACGCCCGAGGTCGAATCGTCCCTGGACACACTCCTGCGCCAGATCAGTCCACTGGATCACATCGTCTACACAGCCGGCGATCCTCTCCCCATCGCGCCCGTCGACCAGATCACTCTCGAGGCTATCCACCGCGCAGGCCAAATCCGCTTCTTCGTGCCCCTGCTCTTGGGTAAATTGGCACCACGGCATCTGAACCCGGGTTATCGGTCATCTTTGACTCTGACGACGGGGGCCGCGTCGGAAAGACCGTTCCCAAACTGGTCCCTGATCGCCGGGTATCTGACCGGTCTGCATGGGATGACGCGCAACCTGGCTCTGGATTTGAAGCCGTTGAGAGTGAATCTCGTCAGTCCTGGCGCGGTGCATACCCCGATGTGGGGGCCCGACGGGGTCCCTGCGGAGATGCAGGAGAAGACGCCGCTGGGGAAGGTGGGGACGCCTTTGGAGGTCGCGGAGGCGTATGTCTATTTGATGAAGGACACCAATGCAACGGGCAGTGTCGTGAATACCAATTCAGGGTCGTTGCTTCAATAGACGATGAGCGAAGAAGCACTTCTATGTCCTGGGGGGGGATATGGTTGACTTTGTCAAAAACGACATGTGTACGTACGTCATGGTTGAGCTTGAGAATGTATTTTTGGAAGTGGACGCCCGGGAGGTGACAGAGTTATATAAGCGGAACACGAATAGTTCCACAATCCATCAACTTACCTATTCAACTCAGGTACGACCTACCTATGTAGTTACATGTAGTTAGGTAGTACAGTACGTAGTACGTACATAAGGTACCTACCAAGCATGCCAGATATGGTAATAGTATGCTCCACAGGAGGTAGTCCTCAGTCTTTGCGATATTGTCGGCGGTGTATCAGAATACTCTCAGACTGCAGTCACTGCACAGATGTCTCGTCCGGTCTACATTTGCATTTAAAAAACCTTGAAACCCTAATCAAAGATTCCCATGCTCTGGCTGAACTTTCAGCAATGATATTCTTCTCTCGCGCGTTAAGCTGGCCAAGACTGGTAATTCTCCCGAAACATTTGATCAACAAACATCGACAGACAGACCATCTTGATACAACAATGTTAAAAGGAGACCTGAACTCCATTCACCCTCCATCCTTTCGCTCACGAGAATTGCGAGATAAACTTCCAAATCTCACCCGGAGTCCAGGAGGAGCTGGCACCCCGATCCGTGGCCAACGGCTCGTGAGGACCATCAAAGGGAATCCACCAAACGGGGTGACCGCTCGAACATCCCTCGTAGACGGTCTTGATGTGCGTTCCACTGCCCGCGGCCGGCTCGGGAGCGTTCTGGGCAGTACACTTGTTGTCCTTGACAAAGGTGTCGCGGATGGATCGACCCCGGTCGATGGGCAGGACGGTGTCCGAGACTCCGTGCTGGGCGTAGTAGGCCACGGGCTGAGTGCCGGGGCTGCAGCCACTGAGGTTGGCACCGCTCATGACGGCCACACCGCGGAAGACGTCGGGCCGGGCACAGGCCAGCGCGTAGGACATGGAACCACCGTAACTCCAGCCCATGGAGTAGATCTGGGAGTTGTCGATGCAGAGTTCCGCCTGGAGCTTCTCGCGGATCTGGTCCATCAGGGTAATGTCCTCACCGCCAGCGTTGGCCCACCCGTTGTTCAGACCCTGGGGAGCGACGAAGATGACGTTGTTGCCGGACAAGGGACGGACGCCGTAGTAGTTGCCACCTGCGACATCCTGCATGCTACCTCCGAGCCAGTGTAGACCGAAGATGAGCTTGTAGGACTTGCTGCGGTCGTAGTTGTCGGGCAGAGCAAGGATGTATTGGCGTTGCTTGCCGTTCACGGTGATGGAATATGTGCCACTCTTGAGAGTTGTCGAAGTACCACATCCCTTGGATGTGTTGCCAGATCCGGGGTTGGGGTTGGATGTTGGTCCGGTACCGCTGGTGGCCGTTGTGGTGACCGACGTGGAGGTGGTGGTGGCTTGGCCACCACCACCACCTGCGCAATCTCCAGGGATACATTGAGAGTACCAGGGGTTGATTGAGCTACAGCAGTTACCTGAAGTACACGTCGTGGCACCGCTCCAGCCATTACCGCCGCCTAGAGAAACAAGCACGAGATGAGAAACAAGCACAAGATGAGAAACAAGTACGAGAGTAGAGTGTTGAGTTCAGATAGATGTGGGTATTTCTGTATCTGCTTCTCTTTCCAGGTAGACGGGTCATGACTTACATTGACCCCAAACGGTCTGCTGACCCAAGGCCGAAGCGGCAAAGGCGAGAACAAGCGCTGTCTTCATAGTGGCGATGGTCAAAACTTGGGCTTGTGAGTGAATGCGCATCAAGCTGAGATGACTTGAATTGATCGACTCGAGGTGTGAAGAAAATGAGTTGGCTTAAGTATCCTAAGACATTGACATAGGATCGTCCTCCCCTTCGCCCCCCCACCGGTGGAGTGGAAGGATCTTTGGCAGTTTGTCCGACTCCTTCATGAAACACCCGCGTTGAATGTGTCGGAGTGCCAAGTCGGTCCAGAACGAGACTGCCCTGAAGAGTCAGCCCCGGATGGCTTGTCTGCTCCTTTTGGAAAAGACAGGCTAATTACCATCCTGGCTCATTCTGGTTGTCTGGCCAGTAGTGTCGTCCTGTCAGCACGGTCAGGTTCTTTTCTTGTCGTCAATGGCACCAGGTGAACAGGTATTAACCCTCCATGGTGCTTTGATCCTCTCAAGATGGTCATCGTTGACGCAGATCCCCCGCCGGAAGGTAGTGTGAAATGTACATCAGACGCCCCAGCCGGACTTCCCTGAAGAACTGCAAGGCCTTCTCCGTTTACCGAAGAAGGCAGCAGGGGTCAGTCGCGGGTCCCAAATGCAGGGTCTCGAGCCGACTCCACATGAGTCCCGGCAGAGCCAACCTTATGAGCTTTTTTGCCGTTGGCGGAGACAAGGTGGGTGTTTCACTTTCTTCACTGGGCTGATGTTGACGAAGGTTCCCTCGTGAGCCACTGGAGGCATTTCTTCACTTCCGTCCCTGGTTGCTTGGCGGTGCTCTTGGGCGAGAAAGTCGTCGGAATCGCTTCCCCATTGAGACCGGACTCGCTCCGTATGACGGTCGTTACCGGCCCAGAAAGTCAGCGACTGCATGCGACGTATGTCAAAGGCGGGGTTGAGAAGTTCACTGAAGATGATTTGAAGAAATAGGCACTTTGTTGCATGATCGGACAGGGGAGTTCACACGCGACGGGCAACAGAAGAGGGTTGATGTTCCGGGGAAGGAGTGAAGCCGGCAAATCTTCATCGTCACGACTGCCGGGGCGGAGCGCCCTGTTGATCCAACGGTGCCGCCGTCCCAATCTGGACGGACTGTGTCGAACCGAAATCATTTCATCTCTGGAAAAAAAGCATGCCGCTCAACGATGACTGAACGTCGGGATGATGTGTTGGGTAATTGGATATTCGCTCACCTGGATTGATTCGATGAGAGGGATACAGAGAAAGCCAGAGGACCGAAGCCCCCAAGGGAAGCAAGGAGTCTCTCTCCGGAAGTGTACAGTACTACCATGGGCATGAAGCTCCATGCTTCAAAGTAAACATCCCATAAGAGATAGTAGTACCTCGTATAGATCCACATCAACCAAATCAATGCCCACTGCCATGGCACTATTGACGCAGCCCAAGCCTGATGATTATCTCAGAGGTCGAGTACATTCAGGAACCGCCATGTGCATTCACAGACCTCAGACGTGTTTTGAATAAATTGAGTCTCTGTTTCACCTGGTGGTTGCCTCCAAGTGACATTGAACGGCTGACCCACTCGAACAGCGTTCCTCCACTCCACCTGCATTCCGTCGCTTACCCAGTGCTAGTGAGTGCATCAATTGTCCATGTCTTCACATACAGTTACGGCGGGGAGTCTTAGAGTGTCAACTTCCAGGAGGGAAATATTCCGTGCAAGCGGAGAGAGAGAGCGCAAACCCTATCATGTTGTCCACAAAGAGCCCAGGAATAGCACTCGTCAAGACCCGTTTCACTGGGAAAGGTTCGCCTGATAAATAAGAACCAAATCTTACCTACTTATCCATGATCACTGGCAGTTCCCACCTGCACCTCGGATTCTGGCATCTCTCGCAGCAGTCGAGACTTTTAGACATTCACTGTTCAATCGAGTTCAGCCGGTAGGCTCGTGTCACACCTGCAAATCAAGACTGGAGACTACCAAGTCACAAATGCACGCAAGAGATGTAGACAAGGTGTCGAATGTGCAAATACCCGGTTGTCACCTGTGCTGCACTGCTGAGTGCTGACAATCTGGGATCGACGTTGAACCATGGATGAAAATATCGGGCCGTTGGAAGCCAGGGGCCCAGACCTGGTCAAGGGTCATGACTCATGTACCCCGCATTCATCTCCATTCGGTTGCGATCATCAAGTCGGCAGGACGAAGAGAAGTAATTCCCTCTCCGAATGCTGGCTCCAAGTGCAAAAACCAGCGGACTGCAGGTGACCGAACTAAGCCAATCTAAACGTCCACGAAGTCCGACTAGACGGGTCACCTGCCAATGGATACGGCAGACCAGGATTAGCGAGTCGTCTTTGGATTACTCGAGATTCTGCATTATGCACCCCGCATTGCACTTCATCGGCCAAGCTTTGTACATGTGTACCTCTATACTACTAAGAGTGGACAGAGACTCGTCTTGTGTTATTCTTCCTTGATTCGCCTTAGCGGGATCAGTCCCACGTCTTCCGGCGAGTGAGGTCTTTGTGCCAATATACGGATCCAGTCCAGGTTGACATGTGCATGGTTCAAGGTTGGCTTACTACGAAACGTGAAGCAGGCTGAGAGAACAAAAGGACCTGGGGTTCCGAATAACCCGTTGATTTGCGATCTATTTCGATCAGCTATTCGATCTCAGTTGAACCCTCCCCGAGTGGATGGGTGAATCAGGCCTGGTCTCTGACTCGGCTGAGATGCCTGCTGACTACAGTACTTAAGCTCATCAAGACCAGTTACAGGCTGTCTTCGTGGGCAATGCTCAGTCGTCAAATGTATCTCATAAATTCGTGTGCAGTCCACCGTCGGAATGTCTACTGCCAAAGTGCACGAGCTGCAAGCCTCGAGATGGGGAACTGAAGAGTGAAGCTGTGCGGGAGTCGTTTGTGAATCACTTGGGAGTGGAGAGCCAGCTCTAATAACAAGGCTGATCTCAGACCTCATCACTGACACTTCAACACAACACCAATCCCGCCACCGTACACCAATCCCAGTTCCATCTGGTAGCTTCGACAACATTGTCTACATTCAACACCCCTACTCGATTTTCCACCAAAAACTGCCACATCTTCATGCGTAAATTCACCGGCCAAGAAGGAATGCTCCAGAATCGAGAGACGAGTCCCCTCTCCGCGGCGGCATCAATCATCTTCTGCATAGTCCGTTTCTGACTCTGCGTAGGTCCCCACGCCCAAACCATGCCGACTGCTTTCTTGACCGACACGCTAGCATAGTATGAATTTTCGGAGGTGTACGATGAGTTTTGAGAAAGTTTGTGCAAAGGAGCGTCGAAGAAGACGTATCGGTCGTGTTCTGCAGTCACCTGCTGGAAGAGCGTATTGCCTGTCCCGACGACGGTGATGGGACCGTGCACCAGATTCCTGGTGGTGCCATTCCAGTGCGATACCCAGCCACCGGAGATCAATGGACTCAATTGATCCAAAATCACCGGCCAGGTGGTGATCGGATCGGATTTGATATCGATGAGAAGGGTGAGAGTGACTGCAGTGTCGATGTCAAAGATACCCACAGGTGAAGTAACATCATTTGACGATGAGTTGCCGTTCAAGTTCAAAAGGATTGTGGACAGTGGCTCGATATAGAGACTTTGCAAAGTGCGATCTGAAGATAGAGAGCTCTCTCCATGACCGACCAAAAGAGTCTTGTTTTCCCGGAGCCAAACGTCTGCCTCGACACCTGTGCATCCGGCCGCAATCGCCTCGAACAATGGCACCGAGCGCCAGTAGTCATTGTGCGAATGACAGGAGACAGGCACAATGCCTTGACTGAAATCGCGCGGCCATGGACTCAATAATGAGATCGAATCTGGCGGTGTTTTCCAGCTCTGGACAATTCTTTGTAATCCATTTGATGGGGTCGGCGGAGACAGTCGATGGATCAGAGCAAGTACGAGGGAGAACCAAACACTACGAACGATACGGCATGTCAACGCAATCGAATATCCCTGGTAAGAAGTGAACAAAGACCTACAGTGCGATGATGCCTCCCACGATAATCACAAATACAACAACCAGGAGAAGGTTGTTCCGTACAGCTTTCCTCTTTCCGACAACCCGTGGGGAGAGATTCGCATTCAATTTGGAGAGCCATCGCCGAGAACGACCTCTTCGAGAAGCCTTGCAGGGAGGGCAATTTCGGTCTCCGAGGTCAGATTTGTCTTCCATGTCGATAAGTCCCCGGTCTGTCTGTATTCGAGCATCCTCCGAATCTGATGGCAATGAAACTCGACGTGTGAAGCTGGTTGGTACGCCCATGACGCTCTCTTCAGGTTAACGTCGGGTTGAGAGGAAGGGAGATAATAACTTTGAACGGCGGGGGGAGGGAAAATGCCCAACTACAGACTTGGTCCTCAAATCCGACTAGTACTGTAGCGTGCATGCACCTCGGATGCCAAGAGGCAGTGCCAACAGAAGGAACGATTCACAGGTGAGGCTCTCTGTGGCGGACTTGGCAGTAGGTAGCTCTTCCATTATGGTATGGAAGTAAGTCCGTCAGACGCCAATCGCAATTACCTCGGTCAAGGCTCAAAGGCAAATAACGCAATTAGGTATTCTTGCCGTTGTGCACATTCTCAAGGTATCGCGACCTCACGTTTTGCCCCAATCATGATCACCAATAGAGAGGGGGCGATACGCCTTTGGGGGCGGAAAGTGGTTGATCGGCAGACGTGCACCTCTTCGGTCAGAGAACGCCAAGAAGCCTGACGTATCTCGGTTCTAGCGGGCCATGCGGGCTTATACGAGCGGACACATCTTGGTCAAGTCACTCAGTCGGATCAATTTGAGGGCGGACTTTACCTGACACTGTTGGACGAAGTATTAGGCGCGGGGGCACATGAAGCTGCAATAGCGTACGAGGGCGACGTAGTTGTCGAAACCATTGCTCTCGATGCACCTGATCTGATGCAACCCAATCCGGGTCCTCTGTATGAGGCTAGATCATTTTGGAAAGAGTCAAGAGGCGTGGTTTCAACGGAGTGCTTTTTCGTGAGCCGGCCTCCTTATTTGACCAGACCGATAACGGTTCGGACCCGGATTCATCTTCAACTGCATAGAAGAGAAATTCAATATTGGTTCACTATGCGACAAAACTTTCCAATTCATGTCAACGGCGACAACAGGGAATCATCATCACCAGTCACAAAGTACCCGGAACTCATCCAAAAGCCTCATCTAGGGCCATGTATCTTTCAAAGCTCAGAACTTCCACTCCGTCAATAGGGAAGAAACAGCGGAGACCATCGTCGGTCTGCACGCTAAAACTGTTTCCTTTAGTATCTTCTTTCAGTACAAGGCACAGCATCCGCCTGGGCTGCTTTGAGAAGTGTGACAAAGCCTTCAATTCCAGCAGTACCGAACACCAAGTATGTCGCGACCAATGCACAGAGTTTGTCTTCAAGGACCACTGCTGCAAACCTTCCTGCAGTCAATCATTCGACGTCTGCCTCAATGACCATTTCCATCGCATAGGTCTCTTCAAGCGCGATCCGTTCGAAGAAGAGGCCTTTCATCGATCTGAACTCGATCGCATTCGAGAGAATCCTGAACTACTCGACGAGCGGGCCCTGCTCGCGGGTGATACGCCCTACCACCTCCTTCAATTCACTCAAGATCTACAATGTTGTAAAACATCCGCGCTTCAAAGAGACCGTAGTTCGTGATGAAAGCCAGGCGCATCACCTAGGAGCTCTCGATCGACGAGTGGACCGCGGTAAAATCTGTTGTGTGGCTGCTCTGGCAGCTAAGACTACACTGAATGCGGGAGCTCTGCACGTTGCACCTACGTGGAAAAAGAAGGAGTGGAACCAAGAGGAATACGCAGGCTTGGTCCTCGTCAGTTTTGGGGTGGTGGGCGCGTATAGTTACGTGCAATTTGGTCTACAATGTTCAGCGTGTCTTTTTCAACGCCAGACCTGCTCCCGGGGCATGAGAGGGACTGTGAGGGTCGCGAAGAATGCTTAATTCAGGATATTGGAAATCCTGTGTAAGTGTCGTGTGCAATTTTCTCAATTGTCATTTCGGTTTCAACTCAGACACATTAAAGTCTTATCAGATCTTTGTCTTCCTCGGCGATCTAATCTTAGTACAGCGGCGCCGGCGGGAGCGAGGAGCTGCGCAATCACTAGTGGGACACGAATGGGGGCGGTTCTGAAGCTGTTCCACTGACACCCACTGTTGGGCGGACGTCAGATCTCTACTTTACAGCATATCTCGTAGAACAAAGCCAACCTCTTTCTTCATTCTGATCCTCAATATCAAAATACCACTTTTATTCTGCTCTGATACATGACCTTTCTTGCAACTCCATCAAATAAATTATGGCGCAAGAATCTCAGCCATTAGTCTTCATTCGAAGCGCATCCATTTACAATTACTTTTGCCGTCAGCACATGCCGCAGACTGGGACCTTTCTATCCGTCAATCTCTCACTTGCTCTGGGCAACCCTTTTTACCGAGACCGTTGACTCCACTCTTAGCGCAATCATATCGTCAACCATACTTTTCTTCGCATATCATACCTCGACATCAGCCACCGAAACCTCGTCCGTCTCTCGCAAAAGTTTGAGCATCTGGAGCGCCCTCCTCGCTGGTGTCGTCGCGGTTCTTGACAATTTGCGATAACAATCCCATGGATCGGATTCTTCTGGCTCTGCCGGTCGGTGCATGCTGGACCCTTGTATTGAAAGCCACCGCGACTGCGCAGCAAGATGCTTATCGGCGGTTTGTCAAACACGCATTCTAACTAAAGGCGTTGGACATCTGGTAGAAAAGTAACGATTAGGACGATTAGCCTTTTTTTGTCTACGGAAGAGCAGAACCTCTATTAATTTGTAGCTCTTCAATTGTCAAGTAGAAAGAGTTCTGGGAGGCTCAACCGCAATTCCATCTCTTTCAAAATTCGCTTGTGTCCCGTTTGTGAATGGCACGAAATTTTCGGGCATCAAATACCGACACATATGTACAATCATTGACGCACTACATCGCAATAACCTTGGTCAAACTCGTAAGCAGAATGCTTAAGATCGGTGACTGAAACTGCGTGGGGAATTACAACTACTGAACCAAAGACCCTCAAAAAAGGTCTTGAAGCCAGGGAAGGTGCTTCATTTTGCATCTATTGTAGTCGACCCTATGCAGCTATCTTGTGTGGATATTTAAGATATGATAAAGTGGAGATATTAATATCATATTTATCTCGAGCTATTCCACACCTTCCCTGTGTACTGAAACTCGTCAACCCTGAAGTATATACGACTACAATCGCCAATATTCTCATCCATGTCCCATTCAGTCCTTGATGAAGGCACCAGAAGCTGCGTATTGCTCTGATTCCAATCACTGGGTGTTCTTCTACACTTCCTTGATGTAAACCATACAGTTGTTGGTGACAAGGTTGTAGCTAGGCCACCTGTCTGCATATCAAACGCCCATTCGATGGAAGAAAAGGAGAAATTTTGGCCACAGGGTAGAAGTACAGGATAACAATGAATGTAAGGGCTGATTCTCACAAACGTTTCTTGGTCGGCAATGTACGAATCAGATGGATGCCGAGGTCTCACCCAAATACTCGTACTTTCTATCCTTTCATGCTCACATGGACCCATTCATGCTTCTTCTCGCTGAAGTAGTGGTTTGCCCATCACAAATTGTCGACCTGATACTGGAACTTGTCACCCTTCGGGCTTTGACCGAGTCTGGCCTCGGCCTCGTCGCTATTCATCTCAAGGGACTTACCATCAAAGGCTTCCAAGGCAACCCGAGCGAGTCTGGCCGTTGAATAACTGGCCCACGACAGGTCTGCTGTTGAGCAGTACTGCTATCACGTCACGCACAGCCAGGACGGTCTGCCTCCTGTCATTGGTGCTGGGCAGAAGCATGCTGCTATTGTCCTGGGTGGTTTCTATCTCAAGGGCGATGTCCCTGCGGCCGTGGACTGTAAGTTTCACCAATTCGATTATCTGATATGCCTCTTGCTGATTGTGGTGATAGTCGACATTAACAACAAGCAGAAGGATGGAATTCACACCCCTAACCAGGCGGACTGCGAGACTTATCTGTTGAAGATGGCCGATTCGAACTCCAAGTGCTACGTCAGCAAGAACAGGAACCCTGGCCTGAATGTTCAATATCACAACGACCTCATGCCTCTCGGGTGCCTGGATTGTGGTCCCATTGCCTCAAACCTCCATGCGGGCCTTGGGAATGAATCGGATGTAGACGGGTGCTGTGCCAGCTTGCGAAATTATATCGTGCAAGGATAAAATAGCGGGCAGTCATGAAGCTGGACCCGATCGACTCAGGGAATGGATGCAGGGTATTCGGCTACCCAGTGAATGGGTTAGAATGTGCGCAATGTGATACATGTTCTAAATTCTCAAACTAATTGCGGCACGTCGGTAGCCGACTTCTACAGGACAAGAAATTGAGGGATCGTTCAGATCATGGAAACTCTGCTTTCGCCAGCTGAGATATTGACAAACTCGCTAAAGAGAACAAGACTACCGATCGACAGGCCGTAGCACATCAAGTCCACTACTACACTAGAGATTTTACATACGCAAAGGTTGTATGTCCAACAGCGACAGCAGCGACCACTGTAATCAGCGCGCGCGGGAAAGACAGCACATATGCCCCATCTGCAAATAACCACAAGACCATTTCAATACTCCACGGCTTTAATCCAGCTTGCTCTTGAGTGCCTCGACCTCGGATGCAAGTCTCTGCATTTGAGAAGCCTGATCAGCAATGATCTTGGTCTGCTGAGCAATCAGATCCTTGATGGCCTCAATGTCCTTGTGCACAGTGCTAGCTGGGACATTGGAGTCGCTGGAGGAGGTGGAGTTGACAGGCGTCGTCTAATGGAATGTATATTAGCTTTCACGATCGCTCTACTCCATAGTGTCTCGTTTTTTCGCCCCCAGGCCAATGAACTTACAGACACGACTTCCTGTGGCTTCGACTCGGGCTTCGACTCGGGCTTCGACTCGGGCTTCGACTCGGGCTTCACCTCGGGCTTCACCTCGGGCTCAGGCTCCTTGGACGGCACTGTGCGGGGGGGAGTGCTGACGCGGGCAGGAGCTGACTCAGTGATTGGGGAGCGAGCGGGAGCTTCCACGGGTTTGGACACCTCTTCGAATGAGGAATCTTCATCGGTAGGGCCCTCCACTTCCTCATCATCAGCAAACTTGGAGACCATGGCGGCCATGGACGCACCTTGCTCCTTCATGGAAGGGGCTGGACGGGCGACCGGAGAGGGCGCAGGCGTAGGTTCCGGGCTGGCCTTGGCAGCAGGCTTGGAAGCGACTGGCTCTGGCTCCGCCGGCTTTGGCGCAGGTGCAGTCATGGAGCCGGTAGGCTTCTCTTCAACTCCGGAAACCTCCTTCAAGCCCTCACCATCGAACAGACTGGCCATGGAGATCTTCGGAGGAATGGCTTCCTTGCCACCAAACCACTCAGAGGGGCTCATGGCAGGGGTCAAGCCGAAGGTAGGCGGGTAGATATCGTCCTGGAAGTTCTCCGATCGTCGAGGAACAATGAAGGAGACGGGCTCCACATAGCTGTCATTGACCGTCTTGAATACACGGGTCACCTCGTTCTCGTGCATGTTGACGCCGCGCTTGGGCATAAACGCAATACCACGCTGGGGATCGGCGGACTTGTACTCGGACAGGAATTCGAACTTGTCGTTTTCAAGCTCAAAGTAGCGGATATTTCCGTCACTACGCAAATAGTATCAGCAAATCACTCTTGGAGTCAGGAAAGATCATCCCGGTTCACTCACCCTCGCCCTGCCAAATAGAGGCAGCTAGTGCCGTCGTCCCAGAACGGCATGCAGACACCAGAGATCGAATCGAGGGTCTTGAACCCATTGATGGGCTCGCGAACGGCACGGATATCCCAGAGAGCGAGCTGACGGTCACTCATCTTAGAGAAACCGGTGGTCGCAATGCGGTCGCGCTCACCCAGCCAGACCGTTCGGCTGTTCTTTGCTCCGGAGTGGCCGTTGGTCTCATGCGCGGGACGTTCCTGACGCACATCCCAGATGCGAAGCTTCTTATCGCGAGAAGTTGTAACCAGTAGAGAACCATTGGCGCTCCAAGACTGGGACTGAACAATGTCACCGACGTTCAAGGTGAGCTTCGCTGCACCTGCCTCAATATCCCAGATCTTCACAGTGTAATCTCCCGAGGCCGTTGCCAGCACGTTTTCCGCTGCGGGGTTGAAGAGCACGTGGCCGACCTTTCTGCAGAGAGCAAAGAAAAAAAGTAGCGCGGACGAATTAGCGACTGTTACAAAAGCTTGATTTGTCTCGGAAAAAGGCCAACATACTTGGGGTGACCAGTGAGCTTTCCAACGGGTGCAATGTCCTGAATATCGTCTGCTTCGCAATCCGGACGAACAGTGAAGTTCTCTGGAACCCGCCAGAGGAAGATCTGTTGCTGACTTAGTTCCCTGAGCGGCAGTGGCAGATCAGAGGAGATTCATAAAACCGACCTTTCCGTCGTCGGAGCCAGATGCAATCAAGTCATCGTCGAAGGGATTCCTGCAGAACAGAAGGCAATTAGACCACCCGGCTCGTGCGCAGCTCAATTCACTCTCACTCGTCAGGCGCCTCACCAATCGGTGTCCAGAACGACCGCCGTGTGGCCTCGGAAGAGAGGGATACGCTCAGGAAGCTTTCCGCGTTCCTCAAGAGGGATGACAGCGAAAGCACCGCCACCTCCAGCTTCCCAGTTGACAGCAAGATGCTTGGGATTGACCTAGACTCAACGGTGTGAGAAGCGAGCACATGCAATGGCAGTTAGGGGGCAGAAAGAAGATGTAAGGGGTCGCAGCGCACCTTGAGTAGGTTGGTATCCCAAGCGTTACGCGACACGCGAAGGTTATCGTAGCATTGTTCCTAGAATTGAAATTAACCCCATGGACTGGGTTGGCTCAGGCGTGGTCTTTCCGCTACCTTTCGCGTCGAGCGTCCGAAGACGTGGCCTTGTCAGATTGAGGCTCGTTAGCCGGGGGGAGAGATCCACGAGCAGCGCGATAGCCGATGCAGTATAGACTCACGATACTTTGAAGAGCGCACAAACCGGCCTGACATGATTGATGTCGGTGGCCGTCACAGAGAAGACGAGATTCGCAATGGGGTTTTGGTGGAGTGGAGGTGAGAAGAGCAGCGAGCTAAATCGGCCGTCGACCGACCAAGGAATGCGGAAACTGAGGGGGGCTTGGGAGGCTGTTCTGTTTTGAGCGGGCCGAGTGGAGTCCACGCTTGCGATGCTCCGGACAAAGTTGCTACTGCGGTGAACTAGACTTCAGCCTACAACGCATCGAGACGATGTCGTCACTTTTGAATACTGAACTATATTTATTGTACTATGATGGCTCTACAAGGTGCAGTGGGTCAATGCGGATGACGGTCATCGGGGACGGCGCGAGTCAATGTCAATGGCTACTGTCTTGTAAGGATCGTATTGAAGTCCCTAAGGACTTGGTCTTGCTTGTCTCGAGTGTATCTGCGTCAAAGCTCACGTGGAGCAATTCAAGTCGGTTGATGCGAGGCTCACGTGAGGGCTCCACGCTACTCCAGATTTGGGTTAGTCGGATGCACCTGGCTGAGTCAGCGTTTGTTTACCCGCCGTCTCTCCAGAAACCGGAGCCTGGATGCTCTCCGCTAACATGATCGCTTTTGAGAACCTCAGCCTGAAGCATCCCCACTTAGGTTATCGCATAGACCGTGGCTGCTCGCGAATTTGCCCTTCTCGCCAGGATAGTTTACTCGCCGCTGACCTGGCGAGCCAAAACCAACACAATGGACGACGAGAACATGGTGCGCTTGCACTCCCGATCATCTTGGTCGCAACTGTCCTTTTTTTTTACTGACCCAAGGGCCAAACGCATCCAGCATCGCGCGTCGACTCGCTCGCGCATTCCGCAGGTCGGCCTTCGAGAACTGAACTCTGCGACTACAAATGCGCGGTCTGGCATGTCAGGCATCTTGCCGCCTGGAACCATTGCAAAGAAAGCAATTTCTCGTAAATCCCGCTTTGCGCCAATCTGATGTCCCGCGCGATACTGATGTACCTTGACAGCGACCCGAACAAAATCAACAAGTACCGTGGATACCAAGAGGCAGCCGCCTACAACGCGCTCCGCGATGGGCGCACCAAAGACGCATACTCGCGGGAACTCATACACCTCTTCTACGATAACACGATCCGGGTCAACCGCCTCGCGACCGAACAATAGCAACTTTTCGAGCACGATGTCCTACGGAGCTCGCCCAGCGTCAGCAATGGCACGTCCACAAACGTCTCTGGGAACGCGCAGACTTCACAGTGCCTCGACATCTATGGCGCGGCCAGCCACTTCCCTGGAGCACCACACCGAGGATCACGCGGCTAGCATACTTGGAAAACGTAAGGGTATGCCAAAATCCATCTACCACACTTTGCACCACTCCTCGTGGTCCATTACTATCCCCGAAGAAAGCCCCCACGATCATCATGTCAAGGTCTCTCGCGGGTTGTCCCATGGCGCAGTCAATCCCGAGTCATCAACCCCGCCAGGCCCCCGCAAGGAGGTGTCTCCTAAACTTTCCTCCCATACTCCACCATCTTTGCAGCGGAAGAAACGAGACGCCAATGATCGGTTCTTTCACTCCGTGAGGTCTCTCCCGCAATCCAAAGTACCCATTCCTAGCCCGGCGAGGCCCACGGCAACAGACTTCAGGTCCTCCTCCAAGAAGTCTAGGAGGCCTCCCATTCCCATGTTCCTTTCCAAAGACTCCACGGTCACAGATTTTAACTATTCTTTAGATACTGAATGGGACCTTGAGTCGAAAGAGAAGACAATGGAGGAGATGATCGCCAGGGTATTCACCCGAGTGAATCAGTCTGGCCAGGAGAGCCAAGGCTTGAAAGAAGCCGTCGAGGTGTACAAAGTCAGAAGTAAGTAATACGAAACGAGCCCACGTGGAATACTTGGTTGCTGACCGCTTGCTTTAGTCACCGAGCTGGAACAATCTCGTGACAGCATCAATGAGAAGAATATGAAACTTCGCGTTGAGATGGACTCCTTAGCACAGCAACTCCACGCAGCAGAAAGTGCCTTGAGGGATGCCCAAAGAGATCAGGAGATTGCGCTGGATGATCTTGAACAACGGCACCGCATCGAGCTGGAAACAATGCGACAAGACAATAAAAAGGAGATGGACTCGTTGACGGACCGGCACGAACAGGACATTCGAAGTCTGAAGCGAAAATTCGAGACTGAGGTCGCGGAAGAGAAAGCTGCACGTGTCCGAGAACTAGGTCAACTTACCACTCAATCCGCGATGGACATCCAGAGAACTGAGATCGAGTTGGAAAAGAAAAGTCGCGAGATTCGCGCCGCCCAGGCTCAGATTCAAGCCATGAGAACTGACATGGATCGCGAGATGAAGACAACTCATGATCTCCGGCACAACCTCGACACTGTCAATACGAATAGTGTGGCGCTAGAGTCAACAATCAGAGCCTTGAAAGCAAGGATCGAGTTCCTGGAGGGCGGACGAGAGGAGCAATCCCAAGCATTTGAACATTGCAATCAGAGAATGATGGACGCTCTGGCTGAGACTGAAGCCACTAAGGAGAAGCTGCGCCGGGAAGAGACGCTTCGTCGCAAACTGCACAACCAAGTGCAGGAGCTCAAGGGTAATATCAGAGTTTTCTGTCGTGTTCGGCCACCTCTGAACAGCGAGCCGTCTTCCTCCATTGCGCCGATGCAATACCCGGACGAGACCGAAGATGCTAAAGAGATCAACGTGATGGGGCCTGAGGAGAGGAGTAGTCTTGGGACAGTCTCTCGCAAGAACAACACATTCACGTTTGATCGTGTGTTTGGTCCGTCTTCTCAAAACACCGAGGTGTTTGATGAGATCAGTCAGCTGGTTCAGAGCGCATTGGATGGTTACAACGTCTGCATCTTTTGTTATGGTCAGACCGGCAGTGGCAAGACATATACCATGTCATCGCAAGACGGCATGATTCCACTTGCTGTGCATCAGATCTACGAGACTGCTCAAAGTCTCGAGGATAAGGGCTGGCGCTACACCATGGAGGGCAATTTCGTCGAGGTCTATAACGAGAACCTCAACGACCTTCTTGGCAACCCGAATGAGTTGGACCGTAAAAAACACGAGATCCGTCATGACATGCAGCGGGGCAAGACGTACATCACCGACATCACCACAGTCAAGCTCGAATCTCCCGAGATGGTCGAGACGATCCTCAAGAATGCCGCAGCCAATCGCTCCGTTGCGGCGACCAAGGCAAATGAGCGCTCTTCTCGATCTCATTCGGTTTTCATTCTCAAACTCAACGGCGAGAACCACATCACCGGCGAGCGCAGTGAAGGCACGCTCAATCTGGTCGACTTGGCGGGAAGCGAACGACTCAGCCACAGTGGTGTTACCGGTGACCGCCTAAAGGAGACACAGAATATCAATCGCAGTCTCAGTTCGCTTGGCGACGTGATTGCTGCTCTCGGACAGGGCAAGGATGGCGGGCACATCCCATATCGTAATAGCAAGGTACGTTTTCATCCGACCCTCCCGTTGCCCACAAATTTTCCCCGTGAACATGTCACTCATTCTATCTGCAGCTCACATATCTACTCCAATTCTCTCTCGGAGGCAATTCCAAGACGCTCATGTTCGTCATGGTCAGCCCTCTGCAGGCTCATCTCTCTGAGACCTTGACGAGCTTGAAGTTTGCAACCAAAGTCCACAACACCCACATCGGTACCGCGAAGCGCCAGGCGCGTGTTCGCGATTCCTGAATACTGAATCACACTATCCCTTGTTCATTCTCAGCGATCGGTGACCCCCCTTTCTGCACATAATCTTCCATGACTACCGGTTTTGTCACGGCGTGGACAAAAGGTCTTTTGACGATCCTGTCCTCTCGTCTCCGCCGTGCCTTACTTTATGATCTCTACTTTCTTACCCATTCTGCCATTGCTTTACTCAGTCTTTGATCTCTAGCTGGAAGGATGCTTGGCGTTTCCTTTTTTTTCTTGTTTCTTCTCTTGGATACCGACGATTCAAGTTAGGTTCCCTTGGATGGCAGATGGTCGGGATGAGTTTCTTCTTATTTGACCCATGTACATACACGTGGTAGGCTTGAGCTTCGATTAACACTGGTGTACATGACCACTTTATATCCTTTATTGCTTTTCCGACTGCAGTTGGCCAGATCGATGTAGGTTCCTCACGGGTGCAATTGGTAGCTTGGAGGGAACGACAGCGTGAACGAGGGTACCTGAGGTGGCTTGCTGGCGCTCCCCGCCCGTGGTAATTAAGCAAGTGGCAACGACGATGAATGTACTGAGTAACATACGTCCTCTCCTCGATGTTCAAGACGGAACGGACAGCTTCCATTTTTTGGTGAATGAAAAGTGTCAGTCCTCTTACTTCATGATCCGCTTGCAGCTGTGGACTAAAAGTTTCGTCGTCGGAAAGTGCATCCCGCTGAGAAAGCAAAATCGGGTAGTCGACCATCCCACTTTTCGTAGTGTGTTGCGCCAGTCATAGGATTTACCCAAGTGCGTGCACCAGGTCTTGGTGAATGCCATATACGAACTGGTCAATCAGGCGGGAGCTCCGAAGGGATTGCAGACAGGCTACAAGTGGATTTTGCGAGAGCAGATTGATACAGTGAACTCGTGCTAAAGCTCCTCAGGATTCAGGAGACCCGAAATATCTTTCTGTCCTTTTCTGTACCTCGGTGGCCGTTCGACGTATTTCAGATGTTCCCAGTGGCCCCTGATCAGTAATGAAAATATCAATCAAGTCTGACGGAACCCACTCAAAGTACGTGTTCCTCACTCGAACAGAACACCATGCCGTCTCTGCGTTCGAGCCTTCATCGAGAGACTGCCAGCCCTGCACACCGCTCGTGGCCCAGCCACTGGTCACCTCGGCCGGGTCATTCTCCTCTTCCAGTGACTCGGAGTCCTGGTCAGACGCCGCCACTTTTTCCAAGGAGCTCAACACGACAATCTTGGCCTGAGGGCTAACGTGCTTGGCACAGAGCACGGCTGGGAGGGAACCCGTCTTGTTGCTGACCGAGCCGGTACTTGAGATACGGTCTGCGCCCAAAAGAACACAGTCAATGTTCTGTCCTGCGATGGCTGCAGCAGCGTCGGTGTACACATTCACGGACAGCCGCTTTGATCTGTCGTTTCTTGAAAAGGACTCGAGTCCAGTCACCAACGCTGAAGCCATGCTCACTCCTTCAAATAACGGTCTTGATTCGAGAATTCGCAGGTCGAGATGAGATGTTTCAGGCGATGACTTGAATATCTCCTCGATGCCGTCTCTTACAGTTGAGCTGGACGAGACAGTCAGTACGGTGAACTTCCTGGCTTGTTTCGGCGGCTGGTCGGTGAAGATGGTAGAATTGAGGTAGGCAGTTAGGGATTCGATGATCTGTGTAGTGATTTTCCGGCGGCTCTGGAGATGATAATCCACGACACCAAGGATCTTGTTCCAATCATCAGGGTGACCTTGATTCCTGATGGCATCGATATCCTCGAGAATTCCGAGCAACGCATTCAATGTTGCGGAGCCCATACTTTCACGGCCATTCTTCCAGAGATGCCAGGCAGCGACGCAGATAGTCTCCCACCAATTCTCCTGGACCTCCAGATGAGCAAGAACGTCGCGAAAAGCTTTGATCCCAATAGTTGTGAGTTCGTTAGAGCCACTCGAGTGGTCGCTCTTCAACTGCTCGAGCCCAGATTGCAGGGCGCCGCTAGCTCGTTCATTCAGCCACATCTCAAAGTATACTCTGCGTAGACTATCGGCGAGTCGGGGTACGCCTCCAAAGCTCTCATCATCAACAACGTCTTGAGGATCGTACCATTCCCACCTTTCGTGTTCCCAATCTATTTGAATGGCGGTTTCACCACGTCCTCCTTTGCTTGCATTCTTGAACCGGAAGGCGAATGGGTAGATAATCCATTTCCGGCCGATTGAAGGATCGCCAAAGGTATATGGTGTCCCTTGACGCCACAGTTCAAGATCTTGAGGTGTCAGGGTGGTCTCTTCTTTGATCTCACGCCACGCTGCCGCGATCGGTGTTTCGCCTTTGTCAATGCTGCCAGATACAGGAGCAAGACGATGTCTTTGCTTGGTCAGTTGGGGTATCGGTAAGTAGTCGGAGTTGGGTTAAAAGGCGGGCAACACGAACTTATACGTTCTGACTTTTTCGCTGCGCTTGAATAACGCGACTCTTGGAGATCCCGCGCTGCTGGAGAACAGGAAGGACGAGACGACCGATCTTTTCTCCAGCGGTGACTCGGCACTGGACGGCGGTTGAGACATGTTGTCGACAATGAGAATCACAGCTACTCGACGAGTGGAGGCTTTTCCAGCTGATGAACCGATGGACGTAGACCTTGGAATGTAAGTGGGAAATCCCAGTGATCAAAAATTTATTTCGATGCAAACTGAAGCGTACGTCATGTGTTCAGCGGGCCCGGAAATCGGGGGAACTCTAGATCAACCCATGGCAACAGCCCTTCAGTCGCGCATTTTTGTGTTATTAGTGTCTGAGTAGGTACCCAAATACTGAGAGAATTAGAAGGTTGAATCTGTGAGGGGAAAGTATAAGTGCGTCTGTCTTTCCATTTGCAGCTCTGGGATACCCAATCTCCCCTCGACAATGGTAATCGGTATATTCCTGCGGGTGTGGACGAGTGTCTACTGTCCATCCATTACATAGAATTATAGTGGCATCGAATGAGATTGAACTTGGTGCTGTCCTGGCAGCCAGCAGTAGTTCAGCAGGACTTCAGCAGAACGGAAATCAAGACGAAAGAGTATCTACGACCAGATTAAATCAAGTTCAGATGACCATGACAAGCTTTATTCCACATCCAGATCGGTCGTGTAGAATGGAGATGCTGTCAATCAAAGCCATAGCGAGACACTGAGGACGGCTTCGATCAGGATATGGCCCGTGCGCTTGACAAACCCGTTGTCTGTCCAAACATGCCAAGCACAGCCCAACACGACGTCATATCGATGTAGTGGATGGATCAATCGATTGCCCTACCAGTTGAGAATCCAGATGGGCGATCAGTTTCAACGGATGCGGAACCTGATAGAAATGGCAGAGAATGTACAGTGGGATGTGCTTTCACGTAGCAATGTGTCCTCCATGCCTCATTTTCCTCCAACAAGATCTCACTGTCATACTTCCATCTACTTCCTCGTTCTCTGGCTGAACAACATCCATTATACCGAGTCAATCGCAATCAATCAACATGCCCACCTTGACTGGATCCTGCTATTGTCGAAAGATCGAGTACGAGCTGCGTCTGAATTCGATAGATGATGCGCGCACCACACTCTGCCACTGTCAGAACTGTAAAGTCAGTACAATTACCCTTTGAAAGGGGATGCGCAAGTCGAGGAAGTCAATCCAGGGGAAAGTGATTCTTTTTTTCGAGATAGCGAAGGAGAGAAAGTATTGCAGGTGACGAAGGAGGTGCTGACTTCTGAGCGGCCATCAATGCAGAAAGCATTCGGAACCAACTACGGTCTCACGGCCAAAGTGTCCAAGGATGCCTTCCATTTGACCAAGGGTCAGCCCAAGGAGCATGCGGCTGATAATGGGTCCGGAGTGACCATCTATCGGCATTTTTGTGATACCTGTGGAAGTTTCATCTTGGAATTCGGGGTAAGTCAGAAGCCCGACATGATCTCAAGAGAGATCGATTGCTCATCCTATCGTCTTGCTCGCCAGGAAAATGCCAAAGAACACTTCCGCTACATCTGTGTAGGATCCCTTGACGACCCAGAAGCACTGCCACCGAAAGGAGAGTTCTTTTGCAAATCTCGAGCCTCGTGGATGCCCGAGATTCCAGGTGAGTCTCAATGCTGGATGCTCGGTGATGTGTTCAACTACCTGTGGAGATGCTGATGACAGCAGATGTCTTCCATAAGCGAGAGGTCAAGGAGTGAGCTACGGGTGTATTGGGGAAGTCTTTCCAGCACCAGGTATGGCATGAACGGCAAGATGATCAAGTCTGAGGCACGCCGTCTATTGGACTCGCTGTTCTGTATATCACTTCACCCCGTTCTCCAGTGTCTGGAGGGTAAGTGGTTTTGAGACGGTATCGACTATTGAAGTCGCCCGTACGTGGAAAAAAAATTCACGTAGTCATGACACTCGCATCTCCTGTCCCGCTACACGTATTTATACTGCTATGATTCCAGTGGGGCCATGGATGCGGTTACTTGGTGAAACCATCAATTGCTCATTAGAAAGCAAATCACCATCTGCGCCGTTTCAGTTTCGTAGATATGTCGCGTAGTATAGTATATACATGATTGGCGATATGTAGGGGAAGAGTTTTCCTGGAAACAGTTGGATCGTGGTAGGACCTCCCACAAGGTCCCAAACTCTATCCCCGCAGCGTCAGTCGCCCGTTGCCGCACATGCAAGCACACATGCGCTCCTCGTGGTCTCATCTGCATTGACCTGCGGAAGAACCCTGTCTGCCCGTCTCGTCCTCTTCTGCCGTTGGCCCTTGAAGCTCGGACTCACGTAGAAGCATAGCGTCTGCTGCTCATAGCATTGTTCGCACTGCGGTCGAACCTGATTGCACACCATCCCCCGCTCTCGACAGGCTTTGCAGTCCAGCGAGACGCTCGCACGGGGCTCGATCTGCAGTCGTACTCGCGGAGGGTGAGGATTGTCAGGCGCCACCCGTCCTGCGTGAGTATCTGCGCCATGACTGCTGGCGGATGGCGATGGCGGTTCACTGAGAAGACGAAGACGACTCCCCCGACCGGGCCACAGCCATTCTGCCAGGCGGCTGCAGAGCCCCCGCGAGATCTGGGCCGGCTGATCGATCCCAGTTTTGCTCATGGCTGGAAAAGGGGTGTGCTTGCGTTGATGTGGAAACGAGATCGATGAAACGGTGGACTGGGGTTTTCCCAACGGGATTGAGATCGGGGTGTGAGACTGGCGACCGAGATGGGAGGCTCTGCTAGAGAAGATCCCGTCTGCAGAAGATGAACACACGATCTCTCATTAGTACTCCAGCTTCAGGCGTATGTTCTTTGGCGGAGGACATCCCAGTGACGTACAACGGGAAGGAGGTAGCAGAGTCACTTGGGGATTCAATAGCTTCGCTCTGCGTTGGCGGACAAGGCCGCGACGGGCGCGCAAAGTCACAAACCACCGATGATGAGAGGCATCTCCGAAGAGAGACAGACAAGACCAAGAATCATTGGAAAGAGGCGAGAGGGAAAAGAAGAGAAGAAGGAGGGGAAGGCGAGTTCTCAAATGGAGCCGATATAGGACTCCAAGTCAGACGCAACTCGGCCCAGGCCTGCTTCATTCCACACCTTCCCCCGAAAAGGCCGCAGCTGGAGAGGCTCCAAATGTGACCCTGTCTGCATGACTTCCCTGCCGTGGGTCACCCGCTCGGGGAGATGCGGCTGCGCGATGGGGAAGGGGGAGAGGGTGTGCCGGTTTGGTTTGGAACGACATGCAGATCCTGCTGGTGAGCCGGTACTTTCGAGTTGGAGTTGGAGATGTCACTGCGTTTGACTCATCCATCCATCCGCGGCCAGTCTGCATGCGACAACGCATCGGCCACGGTCCTGCGGTGAGCATTCGATGGGTTTCTCCTCTCTCTGTCGATCTGAGCCCCCACTAGTAGAGACTCTCGAGAGTGTTCGTGTCCCCGTAGTGGGTAGTGGTCTACATTATACATCCAGTCTGCGCGCTCACAAGGACCACAGTAGAATAGGTATCGATGCAGAAAGTTCAAATGACCCAATACAACCGTGTCCGGCATTTGACCTTTGACCCGACACGTGAGAGACAACGGGCACAAGAGTCTGCTTTGCGAGTCATGTCTGCACCCAAGCGAGACTGTGTGACAGCCAACCTGGAAAGTGGACTCGACGGCTCGAGGCGATCCCCCCGCGTCTTCCCATTCTGGGCTTCTCCTCAATCTGTGATCGAGCCTTCGGATGCGATCCGGTGCCAAGAGGCTAAGCGTCCAAGGGGCCTCCAAGAAGGTACCCACGGTTGTCTAGACTCGAGACTCTTCAATGACCATGGGATCGCCCGGATATCCAGTTCCGTTTGATTCACGTTGCACGTCATATTGATCCCACATTGATCCCATATTGACAGTCGACATTCGACACATGTCTCTGGAGACGCGCCTGCGGGACCGGAACCTGGAAGGGCAATGTACTTCAACACTCCGTCAACACAAGGTTGGAGTATGACTCAAGCTCCAGCTGCAGCTCCGGAGAGGCATACAAAGCACTTAGTCCGATCAGAGAACTACTGCGCCGCAGCA
This sequence comes from Penicillium ucsense, assembly GCA_014839625.1. Classification (NCBI taxonomy): domain Eukaryota; kingdom Fungi; phylum Ascomycota; class Eurotiomycetes; order Eurotiales; family Aspergillaceae; genus Penicillium; species Penicillium ucsense. The sequence goes on along the minus strand of WIWV01000013.1, from coordinate 33,731 downwards.
TACGTTGCGACTCCGTCCGACCCGATAACCTTCCCCAGATCTTGAATGACCACTCCATGACTCCGAACACGAACCGTCTGACGGACGTCATCAGCGCCGATCATCGCGAATTACAAGCCTACTACGATCGCGTGGTCAACAGCGATGATCCCGACGAGCAGACTCGATTCCAGAATCAATTGACTTGGGGCCTCGCGCGGCATGTCGTCGGCGAGGAGCTTGTTCTCTTCCCCGCGCTCGACCGATATCTGGGACCGGGTGAGGCGACCCACGATCGAAGCCAGCATCAAACGGTAAGTCGGAGATGTGAGTCGGCCGAGGAGAACGTAAAGCCTCGCGAAAACGACGGGAGTGCTCCCTTTGGTCATGGACTCCACCATGTCCTGAGAAACCCAGTGAAACCCAGTCCGGTTCTGAAACATTGACCCAATGCCCACTTACTGACCCGTACCCTCACGCTCGCGCTCGCGCTCGCCCTTTACAGATCAAAGAAAAGCTACAAGTCTTCCAAGACCTCAACACCTCCGATCCTCGATTCATCCCAACCCTGACCATGCTCATGGACGATCTCACCTCTCACGCCCAAATCGAAGAATCCAAGGACCTGGTCAAATTGGAGGGAGCCATCACCGCCGAGGAAAGTCGGCGGCTGGCCAGATCCTACGGCCGCACAAAATGGTTCGCGCCGACCAGAGCACATCCCAATCTTCCGGCGCCTCCGTACCAGTCGGTCTCGAGTTTTCTTGCGGCCCCGATGGATTACTTGCAGGATTTATTCCGCAAGTGGCCTGATCCGGAGGATCTCCCTCACTTAGACTAGGGATGGTAACGGCTGAGGTCACTTGAGCCGGGTATGTCATCAGAAAAACACTGGTCGATATCATGCCTCGATAGAGCAACGCTACAGGGTCTCTTGAACAAGTGACCGAGAACGACAACGAAAAGGGAAAAAAAAACCGTCACCTGGTTGAAATTCTGATCCGCGAAGCTCAATATTAACACGCGTAACAGGATCGAGATGAATGATCGACGCAATTGTGGAGAAGCAGGTATGAGGTCAGCAGAGCACCTCGAAGTTTATGGGTTGGAATGCCAAAGTTAGAGTTCCTCGAATCCTGTCTTTAACTGTATCTTACTTCTTCTCATAAGCACTCGCCTGGGGCTGGGGCATTAACCAAGATCAAGTCGGCCGCAGAACCGGCAAAGGGCGGACTTTGCAATCTCGTAAACCGGGTCAGTAGTCGGAAACATCCATTCTCAATGCACGCCGAGCTGCTGCCTCCATACCTGGCCCGCCAAACGTTGAGATTGCAGGGAAACCCCTTTGATCCCACGTATCCTCCATGTTGACGTCCGAAAAAGCATCATCGCGCCGTAGCTGATAACACTGCAACACCGTCTCGTCGTCCACGGTGCAAGAATTCTTGAATTGACATGGAAAGCGTCATCATTCGAGAAGATGAAGCCTTGTTGCTACTCGAAGTATGCCCATTACTGCCTTCCACAAGATTTGAGTATTCCATTATATATGACCGTGCCTATGACCCCGCCCGGTGATTTTTTGCCCAAGCCCCTTTTTTTCGCGTTATTCACGTTCTGTCATGCATCGATTGTTGATGCACCTTTTTCTCGACTACTACACATTTACTTGGACATATTTCTACATGGAAGGCCCGTGGACTGAGATTTACAAGACTCAAGCTACAGGCGGCTCGGAGTGGCGTTCCAGCTGCGGGCTGCCACCCACGCACTAGACGTGTCATTGACCTACATTCCTATCGCCGTCAACGAGGCAAGACGAGATGAGTGGCCTCCGACGGTGGCGGGTCACGGTCCAGAGCGATTCGAAATGGGTTCTGAGGTCCGTACATACCACATTGTCAAAATAAACGCAGGGCAGTAGGTGAGAAAGTCGAGTGGAGGTTGATGGATTCCCAATTGCGGGTCATTCGTGGTTATGGCTGACTTTTTGATGCGGAAACAAGGGCGTCTGTGTCGATCCAGTTACAATTGTCTAGCAAGAGCCACAAGAGCAGATGATATACCTTGTAGTAAGGTCTTGGACTGGGAGGAACAAAATATAGACCTTCTACCTCGCCATCAATCGGACACTTTGGAACACCTAATTGATGGCGAAAGACCGGTATCATCTCATTGCTTTCACTCACGCACGTGAACGTCAACCCGGCATGGGACTTCGCCATCGTGGCCACTCAAGCCCAGGAGGGCTGGACGGCATTAGCAGGTATAAATACTCTGCAAGCCGGCGCCTGATCCCGCGCGACCCTTTCCCGGCGCACCAAAAGCAAGCATCACATCACCTAGTCTTCTCTCACCGCAAAAAAACTCCGACACTCACCATCCGTGCTCGGCAAAATTTTACCGTCCATTGCATTGCGCAATCGGGTTTCTGACCCGCTCGGAAAAGTCATGCGAACTCCGCCAGTCACCGAGGTGGAAATTCTATACGACCGGGAAAGCGACTCGCCGCTTCCGCGAAGCGCCATCGATTTGACGTTCACCCAGAGCAGGAGGAGAGGACGATTCCGTCGAGGTGAGAAGCAACTGCCACCTCTGTTGGGAGATGGGCTCGATCTGGAAGATCCAATGGTCTCGTCTCATGTCGGGGTCAACAGTGAGCTGGGTAAGTAAGATGATTCAAGAAGGGTTTTCCTTATTGGAAGCTCTTAGCTAAAGCATTCTCATGTTGACAGGTCATGACGAAAAAGCTGCGATGGATCCTTCTCACATTCTGAATGGGCATGATCGACTGAGGTATCCTAAATCCGCAACAATGTCAGAAACCAATAAAGCAGAGGCGAACGAAAAGCTGAAGGACGATTTCTTCGGATGAGGTTGGACTCGTGTTGTTGCACAGTTGATGGACGATCGAGGACCCCGACCCTGATGAATGGGTGACCGGCGAAGTGGCGATGGTGGAGAGTGCATAAGCGTCACAACTGGAAACCGATGATCGGGTCTGTGTTTCGTGCATCGCCGGGGTGAGAAGACGAGGTATGATTTGCAAGGAAATGGACTTACGACGCAGGACAATGGATCTAAAATGGGTGTTTCCTCAATCTCAAGACACGGCCACTTCACGCCGATATATCGTCATGATCGACCCGTGTCTATCTACACTCCTGACTCCTGCAATGGGTAGCTGGTCACCTGACATCCATGCAGGGTACCCGTTGAATTAGTTTGCTTAGGATTGTATAGTTTCCCAGGACAATTGTTAGGACAGCGGTAGCATTCACAAGAAGGGCATTTCTGTGAATACCCACCGAAAGGCTTAGACATGGAACATTCACCTCGTGATGTATCAATGGTAGAAGCCATGCCAAAAAGGCCATTTTGGTATCTTGTCCACGAGATCTCATTTCGGTTTGCATCGAATTAGGGAAATATCGCCCGAACTATTGGTGTCAGAGCACTCAAGGATATAGTGCCAAGCATCGGCTAACTCGGACTAAATTGGAGTTTGTGTCCTTTGCATCCATTCCTGACTCGGTCCCGCGCCAAAGAGCCAGCGCCTGGCACGTGCACCGCCAAGATGAGCACCAAAGAGTCAGAACCACCATTTGGCGTCCATCTTCGTCTCTATCATTGATGCTATTCTCGGATTCCTTTATCTCAAAATTCATCATTTACTCTCCTGCTGCATGTCTCACTTCCGGTCCAATACTGTGAATGATAGCTGTGGCTCAGCCTGATTGGTTTGGCATCACTTTCCTATGGTCGATACTTGGCCCGGTCGCACCACGCAACCATATCACTGACGGGGGCAGTGTCCAGGAATGCGAGGTCGATATGGCAACAATGAACACCAGCCATGGTATTCACCTGGTCGACTCGATTGATTCGGCTGAGCTCAGCTAGCGAAATGTTCTACTATGCCGAATTAGTAGTAAGCTAAGATGATAATGCTTCATGAAGACATGAAAGAGTGAGGTCTTGAACGAAATGGTTATGGCCGGCTTTTTGAAGCGACCTCCGTGCCCGTTCCTGGAGGAGGTGACGATCGGTGGCGATTGGAGGAGACTGATCTAGTCTGTTTCGACCAGCGTTTGAGAAGTGCCTTTCTTTCTGGCCTTTTCCCCTCTTTACTCGGGTTGCCGGCAATCGACGCGGTCTGACTCGCGACGATGCGTTTCAGGTTGCTCCTCGGGCGATCCACCCGCTCCGTAGCCGCCGTGGTGGCTTTCCAATCAGATTCCGATGGTGCCCCTGACTAGTGATGTTCATCCAGCACTCCACGATCCCCACCCATCGTGAATCCGCTCGACTCGCCGAAAAACTGGCCAGACAAGCTGCCACGACGGGCCACGTCCTTCTCTCAGCGCATGAGAGACAGAGGAAGAGGTGTGCCCTGCATAGGCTCAGCCAGCGAATACCCTCGGGTTGGCTGAAGACTAAGTCTCTTCGGGGCCCCGTACCTGCAGCGAAAGAGGTGTCATGATTGATGACTATTATCATGATCGATCAAAATGGGATAATTTTTCTCATGTGGAGGAGGGGCCTGGGTCTGGACCTGGATAATCAGACGACTGTCTGCCATGTGAAGTGGAGCATCGCTGCCTCCAGGAGGCAGCACTCCGCAGCTACAGGCACTAAGCCGCGAGTCCCCAAATACCAGGGCGCTTCTTCAAATACCGCAGGCGCAGCGATCTCGCGCCGCAAACCAGCTTCTTCCCTCTTTCTCCTCCCCGCCACCACGTTCGTCGTACATTCCTTTCTCTCATTCTTTTCTTTGACGGTCTGAGATCGTCTGCCTTTCATTCACCAAGTTCCTCCTTGTTTAGACTGCAAATTTCCCATTCATTCATTTCTACCCTCACTTTCTTCCTCCCGCTCAATCCCTACCTTCCTCGTTCTGCTCTCTCCGCCCCGTCGTGAGACATTGGATCTTGTTTGTCCAGTTACTCCTCATATCTGTACTGGGCATCTGGTCTGCTCATTGACAATCCAGTCGTTTCGCTATCATCTCGCTCCTGCAACTGCTATCATTTACCGAATCGAACCCTCGACGGGCAATCATGCGGTCTTTCACTTTCGCAAATTCGCTCAGCGCTGGCTCGCTGTTCCTCGCCCTCCTCACCTCACCCGTTGCGGCCGCGACCGACAAATACCAGCTGGTGGAGAATTGGCACGGCGATACCTTCCTGGACTACTTCAACTTCCATGTCGGAGGAGACCCCACCAAGGGTTTCGTACAGTATGTGGATGAACAAAGCGCCCGGGACGCAGGTCTTCTCCGGGTGACGGAGACCGGCAGTGTTTATATCGGTGTGGACTACAAGACAACCCTGAAGCCCACCGACAAAGGCCGCGAGTCGGTCCGTATCGGCACAAAGAAGTTCTACGATCATTCCTTGGTAATTGCCGATCTCGCCCACATGCCCGCCAGCACCTGCGGTACATGGCCGGCCTTCTGGTCGGTGGGCCAGAACTGGCCCCATGACGGAGAGATTGACATTATCGAAGGTGTCAACATGCAGGCTCACAACGAGATTGTCATGCATACCGCAGGAACATGTAGCATCGCGGATGCTGGAATGACAGGCTCTGTGAATGCTACGGGATGTGGTGAGGATCTGGGAACGGTGGGTTGCAAGGTTGAGGGCCACGAGGGCAGCTATGGCACATCGTTCAACAAACAGGGTGGTGGTGTCTATGCGATGGAGTGGACTGAGACGTTTGTGAAGATCTGGTTCTTCCCTCGGGCCTCGATCCCTGCCTCCATCACCAGCGGACAGCCCGATACCACCGAGTTTGGTACCCCTATGGCCTTGGTTCAGGAAGCATGTGATGTCGCCAGCAGCTTCAAGGCTCAGTCATTCACCTTCGACACCACTTTCTGTGGCGAATGGGCTGGTGGCGTCTACGGTCAGTCCGGTTGCCCAATGTCCGGCTCCGATTCCATCTCCAGCTGTGTCAACTACGTTGCTCAAAACCCCACTGCATTTGAGCAGTCCTATTGGGAGATCAACTCGGTCAAGATCTACCAGACGGGCGTTGCTGCCAATGCGGTTCTCCAGCCCGCGCCCACTTTGAGCTCCGCTCACTCCACCGTTCAGGAGGCCACCATCCACTCAGCTGCTACTCACACCACAGAAGCCCTCCAAGCTGCCCACACCACCCAGGCTGCCTCTGTTCCCGAGATACCGCAAACCACTCCAGCCGTTGCTAGCGCTGCCAGCGCTTCTCACGCCACTGCTGGCGCGTCTGGGGAGACAGCCTATCGTTCCGCTCCCGGTTCCGCCATCGAGACTCTTGCCGGTCAAGATTCCAACTCTGCTCCCACAAAGACTGCTGCCGCCGAAGCCAACCAGCCCGCTACGACAGCAGGCACTGTCGGTCAGCTGGGTGGGAATGACTCGTCTGTTGGCGAGCAGCCCGCAAAGCAGTTCATCACCAAGTTTGTGACTTCCACAACGACTCTTTGCCCTATCGCCGAGGCTTCTGCTTCTGCTGCGCAAGCTGCCATGCACAGCGCCGCTTCAGGTGTACCTGGTCCCTCTAACAATGCCGCCCACGTTCCTGTGACTGCCCCCGTCGAGCCGACTCATGTCAACCCCGAAACCCAGACCGCCGCGGTGGTGACCATTATGTCCATACCCTCAGCAATCCACTCGTCCAGCGCGCAAGTCCCTGGCACCATGGCCACCGGAGCCCCCAATGGCGCTGATGCCATTTCCGCCAGTGCGTCTGGTTTCAGTTCAAAGTCGGACCGACCTCTGCCAACAATCATTCCTGCTCCTGGTGTGTCGATCACCCCCATCAGCTCCGCACATGTGGTCGTTGCCTCCCACACCCAACCTGCCCCCGTGGCAATTGCTACAGCCAGCAACGTCGACGCTGCTGGTGCCAGCTCTATCTCAAGTTCATCCACTGCTGCTGCGCCTGTCTTCACGCCGTTCACCGGCGCTGCAGGCAGGACATCAGTCCAGCTTTTGAGCGTCATTGCGACATTCATGCTAGCCATGATTGTCTATTGAAAATAGTGTCCACTGCTTTTTTTTTCTGTGTCTTTGTTCTCTTCCTTTTCTATAGCCATTCTTTGCAGCTTCTTGTCACTTCTTTCTCATCGTCCAATTCCCCTCCGATACGGATGCACCCTAGATTTTGCCTCTCGATACTCTTTCTTTTCGCTTTCTGCTACATCTCCGTGCCGATGTAATATAGGCCATTATGCTTTTAGAAGAGGGATCGCGAGTCTTGAGAGATCATTTAGATATATACAAATCAACTATCATCATCAAATACATTGAAACCAAGGAACTTCTTCAGAGCCCATCCTGCCCCCTTTACAGAAGTCAACGCTCTTCCATATCAATGAGGGGAGTTTTGGGCCAATTGCGAATTCTGGGAGTTTATTCACCAGGTGTTGAATTGGTCCAAGTCCAACCTGGCAGTACCCTCGGCCCGGACCTGGGGATCATGAACTCTTCTACACTTCCCGTGCTGTGTTATTTTCCTTGTTTCAACATTTGACTTCTTCGCAGCGGCTACTCTACTTGCAGATCATGGAACTGAGCACTTCCCGGGAGCGGATAGGTTGTGGTCATCTGGTATCCAACGTCTTTATCACAATGTTAGTTAGCTTCAAGTTTTGACATGTAAGTGATGAATTGCACAAGCCAACATTTCACACATGCTTTTTGCAACAGTGATTTGAGACCATACAATATAATGCACCCTGAAAGTCAGTTCCTCATGAGCTCATCCACCGACTACGCCAATCTTTTGCATATGTATCTAATATTCCACCCCCGACCATATCCAGATCTCCCCCACGCATCGTCGCACTATCTTTCTCAGCCCGCGCAGTCTGAAAGTGTTTCAGTCTCACCGCCGACTTTTTCCCATACATGTCTTCGTAGTGACTGATCAATTTGACAGCTGGATTGATGTGCTCTTCTCCCCGGACTTCACTCTCCCGGAGCATGCGACACCATTGTTCGAAGGGTACGGTTTCAAATTGGAAGCCATTGCGGCGGAGTGAGTCCAGTAAGGCGGACCATTGGAAAATTCGGGGGTTGCTGATGTTGTATATGGAGTCGTCGTTGTCGTTGTCATTCTTTGCTGTGACCGTATCTGAGTCCACGGAGCATATGATGCCGGGGAGAGGGTATCCCATTTGCAATGCACGTTGCAGATGGTCGAACACTGCAGTTTTCTTTGGGGATGAGCACACTTGACCAATGTCGACAATTATAGACGCTAGCTTGTCCACTGGAAGCCAGGAGCACGTATGGTTGAGGTCAGGTAGCGCTTTCAGGGTCGGCGCGGATCGGATCATTAACGGGAGAGCCTCTTTGTCGTTCCAGAACCCCATTTCGGAGTGGCCTGAGACTTGTCCAATGCGCAAGGAGTAGCACAGTGCGCCTGAACGGCGGGCCTTACTAATGATGTGCTCTCCAATTAGTTTGGACTGACCGTATCCCATGTAGGCACTCGAGAGATTTAACGGGCTTTCTGGGATGGACGAGGATGGTGATGCTAGTGCCGTGGACACGGAAGAGCAGAATAGCATCAGGGCGGGTTGTGGTTGGCGTACGGATAGCGAGAATTGAATTAGGTTGTAGACACCTTGAACATGAGGGTAGAAATGTGCCAACGGCAGATTGAAGTTGACGGGCCATGCGGCGTGAATGATCTGGGTCACAGCGCCTCGAAGATGCTCGATTGTCTTGTCTTTGAGACCAAAGTTGGGCTGGTCTATGCCACAGTGTAATCCTTTGACTCTTGATGTCTGCGCGGGTGTGATGGCAAGCCTTCGCTTAGACAGGCTGTCAAGGATTGCTTTCGTAGGCGAGGTCTGCCTCGTGAAACAGTAGACTGCCGATATAGACTCGTCCTGCAATAGCGAATGGAGAATGTGGGCACCGATGGACCCTGTTGCTCCAGTCAAAATCTGGAAAACCAAAAGGTAAGCGACTTCTCAAGACCATTCCCCAGGAAGATTACGAGCCGTGCACATACCACACTCTTGGTTTTCCAACAGAACGATGGATACGGAACATGACTTCCGAAAGAGGAAAATGTTTCTATCCATGTACTCATCAAATTCCTGTCTGAATCCGCTGAAGACAATGCAAGGCCAACTTGCAGTGCGCAAATGTGTTCGGCCAGCGCATTGGCAGTTCCTGTCTCGTACACCGCATTCTGCCTAAGCATGTCCTTATCGAGCTTGAAAGTACGCAGTATCAGTCGTCGTAATTGAATGGCTTTCAAACTGTCGATACCGGCGTTGAAGAAATCACTGTTGGCAGTATCAGTGTGAACTAAAAGTTCTTCTCGGCAAAGCTTGAGAATCAGTGCTTGTGTCTCATGCACATCTGTCTGGGTACATCCTTTTTTTTCTTCGGACTGCGAGAAAAGATCCTCAATCAAGGGCGCGTATTCGGAATAAACCTGTGCACGAATCATAGAGCCCTTGTCCGTCCGCGGGAACTTTGCCGTGTAGGGTAAAATGGCAATCAGGTCGCGTGAGATTTGTGAAAATCGCTCTGTCCGCGAATTTGCATCTTGGATAGTAGGCCAAATGGCGTCCAGATACTCCTCGTCGGTAACCTCGGCCTCGTTAATCTCCTGCGACTTGAAGACCAACAAGCCCGGTGAAGCTTTCCCGAGACCGACCACCACTGCTTCGTGGATCAGCACATTCTGCTTGACAAGGCCCTCGATGGGAAGAGGTAACACCTTCTCTCCATTGACGAGGGTAATGCGATCGTCGATTCTGGACGCGTACTTCCATCTTTCGGGTATGGTTGGGTGAGGCGTGAAGACGTCCTTAGAATGAAATGAACCAGGTGGCTCATTCGAGTTGCAAGTAGTCAGGGCGGGGTGTCCTTTGAGATAGACGCATTCGTATAAAGAGTCTCCCACGGGTTTCATCCAGATGTACGGCTTGATGTTGTCGAAGAAGCGCAGATAATTCCAACACGGGTCATTTTTGGATCGAGAGATTGAATCTGCGACTAACCCAGCCTCTGTTCTGTACCAAATTCAGGCTCGGAACTGCAAACATCTGAAAGACAATGAAACACAATGAGACTTACAGTCCAAAGGATCCTCCAAAATTGACACCCTCATTGACAAGTTTGTCACCCAACTCATCGGGGCAAGGTGCACCGCCATACGTGACCAACTCACACGCACGAAGAGCATCGATTCCTCTGGGATGGTCTACCATCAATTGCAGCAGGTAGGGCACGGCCGCAACTGACTGCGGCCTTGTCGCCTCCAAGGCGCATATCACCGACTTGGCTGTGAGGGGTAACGCAGCGTTCCACATGAAAGCGGTCTTTCTCTGCCACATGGCCTGTATTGCCGTCGAGAGTCCATGGAGGTGGTACCAAGGCAGAGGATTGAACGAGGTCAATCCCGGTCCTCGGAGGGGGTGCGTCATCAGAGCTTTGTGGGTAAGATATAGTGGTTTGGGTGTGCCTGTTGATCCCGAGGAATGAAGTATCAATGCGATTCTGTTTCGCTGGGCTTCCAGGTTGCGACGTTGATGTATGGCCAGGAAGGTCCGCTCAGGAACCCTGTCAGCGTTGATTTGAGGAAGTGGTCGGCAGGCCATTATCTTGCGCTGAAGAATCTCCCCAATTCTTGTTCGAATGCTGACTGTGGTGCCATACAAGACCGTGTCGCACTCGACCTCGTTCAATAGTGAAACACACGCGTCCCCTGACAAGCGTGGAGAAAGCATCATCACGGTGAAGCCCAAGCGACTGAGTGCAAAAAAAGTAATCACCATGTTAAGATCAGAAAGCGTCAACAGAGCGACGACTGCTGGACCCTCGCGCGGCTACAGGTGTGTGAGTAGGTCATGTCAGTGATTCTTATCTGAAACCTGGGGCTTTGATGATCTCACAGGAGTAAATCCAGCATCCACCAAGACCGTAACCATGTTATCGATCATATCATTCAAGTCGCGGCCGCTATAGTAGCTGTATGTTGACACTGCCGTCTCCGAGGTCGGATAGGCCAAAATCGGACGTTGAACATAATCCCCGGCCCGTAGCCTGATCATATCGTCCAACACATTCAGCTGTCCGAATTGCTGGATAAGTGGGTTGTAGGTAGTGGAGGAGGATGCTGCTCCGCCACGCTCATCTCGTTGAATGCCCATGTTCTGCGGCCGAGGAGGAGAGATCGACTTTCTGGCACAAAGCTGGGAATGGGGTGGGCAAGTATGCCTCTGGGCCGTTCTTGACGCTTTGCCAACATTTAAAGATTTGGTGTAAGTTTTACCCCTCGACACTCGTGTTTGCTCGCACTCATATGATGATGACCCGGCCGTTTTCAGACGAGGCAGCACACCAATGATTCCGGTCGATGGAGATGTTGGTCACACGGGCTAGACATGCATCACGAAATTTGTCGGTGGGTCATGCCAGAGCATTGTCAGTTGCCAGTTTGTACAGCGCTTTTTCCTGTGATGTACGGTCGATGTCAGGTGCAGGCCAAGTATGGTTGCAAACGGTCAGCGTGTTCGAAAATGACGCCTTGATGGCACTGGATGCCATTTCCAACCCCCAATACCCTCATCTCTTAGATCAAGAAGCAGAGCTAGCGTCGACGAGTACTTTTTTCCCTCCGCCGGAAGTGCTCTCGGAACAAAGTCATGTCAACAGAACGAAGCAACCTGTCCATCCAGAGTGGGCCTCATTCATTGCCGCAATCGTTTGCGATGTGACACAGAGGAATTTTGCGGGAGATCAGACTCGGTACCAGAGGCGTGCAATTGGATGCCTTTGTCAGCCCCGATTCAGATGTTCTCCATCTTGTGAAACAGTCTGTGAGTATGGAGCCGACTATGAACCTGAACACCAGACCCGAAAACGATGTTCGGATGATGAATTCTCTGAAATTGTGGCAGCTTCAAGTTGGGTGGGATGTGCCATGGAAAGATATTCCAATTAGGCAACGCCGACTCCCGGGGGGCATTTTTACCAGCGAGTCACCTGATCAATGATAGTAAGGTAGCCCTGGTTACCCTCTTCTATTGTCAGACTCCTACGACTGTACTACAGTACGTCCACATTGCAAGCAATCTACTATTGGGAGCTCTACTATCGGGATTGATGTCTATGTTTGTCATGACAACACATTGCAGACCCACAATGTTCCAGCTTTTTTTTCTCTATCCCGACGATGCGTTTGACCCTTGGTCTCCATTGTTTTACGATCTCTGATTCAGATCAACGACGCTTCCGGACTGTTGAGGGATTCCCGGTTTGACGATCCTTTCTGATCGTGCCATGGGTTTTTTGACGACCACTTGCATCTATTGCCAGGAACACATTGCGGAGATCGTCGGTCCCGGTCCGGCGTTGGCATCAGGGGAAATTGAAGCGAGGCTGGACCTGCTCATCTAAGCTGGTTACACGGCAATGTTGCTCTGCAGTTCTGCATGGTGGAGAATCCGTCAATGGTAGACTGACATCCTCTGGCGTCCCAGCCATGATTTCGTGCATGCTAATGACAAAAGTACCATTCATACTGTAGGTCTTCGCACTATTTTATTGAGGTACGTATGACTGCGGTACCCATTCCGGGGCTTGAATCGGACCCGCTTAGGAGGATCCTCGATTCCCGATCCTCGGTACAACGGGAATGGATCCAAACGGGTTCCTCGGGACGAGATCTACGAAGAATGCGTTGGCTCAAGGGCAGCCGTGTCAGCCGTGACATTCATAGGCTGGTCGTGTCAACGGTGGGACTCAACGGCTGCAGAAGTGGAGGCAAGTGAAGGCTGTCCATCGCCGTTCGATCTGCTCGTTTGCCGGGAGGAATGCGGGCCGCTCGATCGGGCCTCGACAAGGTATGTGAGCACGGAGAGTACTACTGAAGAGGGTTCGAAACATGTTATTTCTACCGACCCGTCGGTCTGGAAAGACTGTTTGTCGGTGGATCGACCATTGACTGGATCCGGATCATCAAGAATTCCTGAGGCTCGCCATGCTCCAACCTACCCTAGCGTAGTTACAGGCTTCTTTAGTATTAGCTATATGCGAGTCTTCTAGACGATCATACAATTGAACGTTGTAAGATGAGCGTGTCTCTTCATCATGTGGATCAAACGCCATCCCTAAGTGATGCATGCCCCAAAACGGAATATCCTTGACTCATTCCCCCGAGTCCAACTGCTGCAACATTCGCCGCCACGATCTCGCCGCTCGCGCCGCATGATCGTTTGGGACCGATGGCTGAGCGTCCATAGTTGACCGTGAAAACACCTCCATACTCACCCAGCCAGTGTAACCCAATTTTGACAGACAAGCATCCGTCACCTGTCGGATGGGGAGATACCCACCGCGCTCTTCTTCACAGGGAAACAGACGAGCATTTCGGGACCACGACAGCAACTCGGGCATTCCTGGCACCCGCAAGAACGGCGCCTGCGGATCTACCCGTTCCCCGTCGGCCAGCTGAACCATCCAGACGCGATCGGGATCAACCTCCCGGACCAGTCTGTGCATGGACTCGGTCAAGTCGCTGTCTGCGTGCGCTGGCAAGCGTCCCGTGGGACTGGTTGGGTCTGCCCAGATCCGCGCGGCGATATTGAAGGTGTCGAGACAGATGCCGAGATTGGGACGGTTGGCTCGTTTCACAATCTCCCAACTGTCTTCCCAGGTATTGATGTAGGTTCCCCAAGCAAGGGCTTCATAGGCGATTCGTACGGGGAAGACCACGTCGGCGGCTTCGGCGAGGTCCGATACGAGGCGATCTCGGTCACCCGTGATCTGGGAATCATCGAGGAAAGATGATGGAATGAGGATGAACAAGTCCTCCCCGAGAATGAGACAAAGCTTTGTCCAGTGCTTCAGCTCCTCGATGCGGTTCGCATGCTCAACGGCGTTCAAGAGGCCCTCGAATTGCCGGAATGGTTGGAGCGCCAGAACCTGAAGCCCCTTTTGCTCGCACAGCTCGCGGATGGCATGCGCAGCATCAATCTCAAAGTCGCGGTCGGTGCGAGCTGCCGCTTGAGAACCCGATGAAGCACGCAGCGATTTGGCAAACTGGGCGAGATCATCATGGAAGAGTTCCAACCCCCGTTGGCCATTCTGAGCGGCCGCTTCAATCTTGGCCGGGAGAGTGTGGAACTCGGCCGTGCCCAGACTGACGGTCGCGATGGCTGGTGTCCATCTCGGATCTGGCTCCGCTGGTGGTGTGGGAAGATCGGACATGGATGTTGGATGAGCCGATAGACCTAATTCATCAGCCATTGTTCCCAGATAGTCTTAGGATCAGTAAACCCTTAACAGCACAGAACGCGGTTCTCTTCAGAAGCCGAAGGGGTTGAGATGTGGTAAATAGACGGGAAGCTTACCTATCTAACTAAGCATGGTTTTGGCACAAAACTGTGGCCACCTGCACAAGCTCGGGCTGTCTGCGCCCCCCGACTCCGTTTTCAAGATGGTATATACCCTACATGCATAGGGCAGCAGGCGAGTGCATTCCTGCTTTGTTAGATGGACACAGACTTTCAGAATCGACGGTTTTGACGTTGGTGGGTCCCGCGGTATATTGGTTCATGTTGTTGTTCTGTCAATTTGTCATTATCACCCCGATGCGTCTTACCAACGGGCCAAAACGTGAGACTTGCGATTCTCCGACGGTCTGTTTGGCGCCCGGGGAGATGAAGCTCCACTCTTGCTCGATTCGGGTGGTTTGGCAACACTCGACAATATATCCCAAGTACGGATTCATATGTAAGTGAGTATGGTGGCAAATGTCAGAGGTCAACTCCCTTGGAGTAGAGGGTACAGGAAACGCAGAGGTGGGTCGGAGAATCATCCTGCAAGGAGACGAGCCTCTGTTTTCAGCAATCAGGAAAGATCCAATGCTAGCAAGCGATGATGTGTCTTGAACGTGCCGCCAGGAGCGGATAGTTGCAGGTTTCAGGGACATGGCCCGTCTAGTCGCGAGACGGGTTTCCACGGGCCTTGAGCTGCGTCTGATGTTCTCTCCTCTCAACCTGTGCCCCCAAAAATACGGTCAAATCGTCTTGTCCGCATGCGTAGGGCAAGGGTGAAGAGTAAATCCATCGCTGTGTCAACGGTCTCGCTCTCGCCGGGGAGAATATAACTCTCGGCAGTCATCATGAGATGATCATTCACGTATATTACATTACATCGTGCGACCTCGGCTTTTCTCTCCTTGCATCCTTTCTGCACTTCTTCACCAACTCCAGGCAGAGCCACACAAAGGCTGTACACGCTGCACCTGTACCTTCATTATGGCGAGAACAAAATCGGTGCAGATGATGGTCGACCATCTGCAGCGATTGACTCTCGAAGAGAACAGCAATCCCTCTGCCGAGGTTCATTTTGAGCTCTTGCAAACTCTCGACCAACTGAGACTGGCGATTGAGACTCCGGAGGAGACTATTCTGCGCCTGATCTATCAAGTATGAGCAAAAGATACCCAATCCAGCATATGGCATCGGATTGAACGTCACTGAGGATGAAGAGGACGGGGGACTACCCCCTTGCTGACAGATATCAATGTACTTAGCCCCCGCAAAATGCTGCGCTTCGCACGGTGATGGACCTTGGTATCTTCCAGATCTTGACGGACAAGGCCCACCGCATGCAAGGCGTATCGGCCCTCCAGATTACAGAGTACACCGCTGCTGACGAGGCGTTGATTGGTGAGTACATGGCATTGTTTCTAGCCACCAACACGTGGAGGCCCACAGCATGGTCTTGCTCAAAAAACACGCGTGAATCAAGGCTGACTGACCAACCCGAATATGCAGTGCGACTAATGCGTCTCATGGCATCCCTGGGACTGTGCACCACGGTTGCACCTGGCGTCTTCCGGGCAAATGAAAAAACCGCTGCACTAACCAGGTCCATTGCCAAAGACGGTATACCTTGCATGTAAGTGGTGTTCAAGACGTCGCTCAAGCCGACTCGACAGGTTGAAGGCGAGCAGAGAGAGAGACTGACTTGGTTGCAATCCAGATACGATTTGACCGTTCCGACATTGAGTAGACTCCCCGAATATCTCCAATCTCATCTCTATCGCAATCCCGAAGACTATGCACACTCCCCGATGCGATGGGCAGTGGGTCAAAGCCAGTTTGAATGGCTGGCTACCCACCGAGACCAGCAGGCACGGTTCAACTCGTACATGGCCAGTCGCAGACAGGGCAGACCTACGTGGTTCGACACATACCCAGTGTCGCGGTTACTGAACGCCAAGCAGCCCTTGGATAAGTCGGTCTTGATAGTAGACATTGGAGGTAATCAGGGCTACGACCTTGCCCAGTTTCGAAAGGCCTATCCGCATTTACGTGGTCGGTTGGTCCTTCAAGATCTCCCAGACGTGGTCAAACAGACGCCCTGCTCTGAACCGAGCATTGAAGTGGTGTCATACAGCTTCTTGGATAAACAGCCTGTTCGAGGAGCTCGAGCATACTACTTCCGTGCGATCTTTCACGATTGGCCCGATCATATCTGCCAGCAGATCTTGCGAAATACGATGGCTGCCATGATTCCTGGCGAGTCCCGGATTCTCATCGTTGACTGTGTACTTCCGGATATTGATACACCTCTTCTTCAGGCGTCGCTGGACATTCAGATGATGAGCATCGGGGCAGGTATTGAACGGTCAGAAGGTCAGTGGAGGAGATTGCTTCAGACTGTGGGGTTGGAGATTACTGGCATTTGGAATCATAGTCCGGGAATGGAGTCGGTGATTGAGGCTATGCATATCGGGTCTCAGTCTGATTGATAGGGGTGCCGTTCAGGCGACCGTATTTTCCTAAATAAAAATACATATTGACAATTGACAATTGGCAAACGACACCGAAGATGCTGTTGATGATAGTTCGCGACTCATTGAACGCAATTCTTCAGAATAGCCGTCTCCATCCACAGCTTCGTATACTGTTGATGCAACCAAACCATCACCGGACCAAAAGGCTCACCTTCCGCCTTGCCCAGACCCTGGAAGAAGCAGCTCTTGAGTGTGAATTCAGCTTCTTCTTTTTCCTCGTTGATGACCGCACCAATCTCAAACAAGCCGTCCGAGGGACGCACGCCTTGTTCGCGAGGAGAGGCGCCGCAGCGGACTAGAATCTTCTCGTCTGTCTTCTCCACAACCTCAAAGTGGTCGGTGATTCGAGTTCCTACGTCGTATCGGTTTGAGAGTAGTTCCCTGCGCTCCCAGAGTTGGTCCGCGGTTTCGGGGCCTTTGTATTTATTGGCGAGAATTGCGCGTTGGGGGATGTAACCTGTGTCGAGAGATCGTCGCATCATGATATTAGCCCTCGTCATTCTCAAGAAAGCTTAACGCCCTTTCCCTTCATTTTCTTCACCGTCATGTACTTCATCTTGACAATCAACCATATGCCACTGGCAAGGAATTGAAGCTCACCCATGCCACCCCAGATACCGGCGCAAAAGGCTTCCACCAGTTTGCCCTTCTTCTCCAGCAATGAAGGATTGATCTTCTCCAGCGGAACGCGGCGCACACAAAGATCATGGAAGGGAGGGTTGTTGTCCGGGTTGAGCTTTTTGAACAACGGCGACGAGAAAATTGGATCCGTCATGTCCATGGGCTCGAATTTGTCATTGCGCGTGGCGCCGAAGAAGATACCGACCGAGGCCACGGTGCCGGCGGCGGACACCTTGAGGACGCGGCTGAGGAGGCCCATGGTGGTTAGATGCTGGGTTGAGATGTGCGACCTTTGCAAGGTGGGTGGCGGTCTTGGGTCTTTGGAGGAAGATCTCGAAGATCTCGACGGTCAGTGAGTGATTGGGCACTTTTCGCGATGACGTTGGGGAAGATGGGAAGAGCGGGCGGGTTTGACGAGAGCTGGTCCGGTGCGGCACGCGCTCCGAGTATGTGGATCCACTCGCGACGGAGCAACGCCGACTGCTTTGGCCAAACTGGACTGCTCCACCTCCATTTCTCATGGAAAGCTACTGCTAATTCAGCAGTAGCCTCCTTAGAAAGAACAACCTTGGGCTCAAACCCCAGGGAATCGTCAGTGATTGATTCATTGAGAAGAGCTTACCTTGCTCCCTGATCCGTACACTGCTGTGCGCTGTCAAAGTCTCGAAGTTTACTGGGCTTGTCCACCGGGACCGAGTGGTGCTTCTTAAGGGTCCTCAAGCTACTTAACGTTTGTCTGAAGAACCTCTCTAAGTCTAAACTATGTTTGCTCGTGCTTTCTCCGAGGCACACTACTTGCAATTGCTTACTCGCTCTCACCACTGCCGTGGTAAAGGTATAAGAGGACACGGAAGACAGGTGCAAGCACAGCGCATGAAGAATGACTTGAGAATCAGGCATTGACTGGCAAGAGGTTGATTAGGTGGTACTGATAATGAACATAAAAAGACATGACCCGGACATCCCCTGGCCTACATTTGCATAGGCGTACCTATTGCAATGCCAGCTTGACGGCGCGAGTCTAACGATGTGCTTGAACTCAAGGTACAACAAGGAGATGCAGTCGCTCAGTGTCAGACGATGAAGCGCCCTTTGGTCTGCCTGTCAGCGAAGCTATGAATGTTTCTCTGGAATCAATGCTCGCCAATTCTCAGTGCTTCACCGTCTGCTCATCACATCATCCCAGAAAGGCTCGAGGTTACGTCCAATAACACGGTTTGCCTCTTCTTCCAACTCCGTGTGGCTGAGGCCTGTGCGCTTCGAGATCTTTGACTCGGTGTCTTCGCGAGACAATTGGACTGTCGAGCAACATTAGCCAAACTTTTGAAATCAAAAACTTCAACGACAGGGCGGGAGAAGATCTTACCGTGGAGGTAGACAGCAGCCTTCTTCCCGCTGAACATGGCGTGGGGGACGTTGGAGCTACCATCACTATTGGCATCGCCCACGCCATAGATTCCCGCAATACTGGTCATCATGCTGGATGAGCTGACCACAATCTTCTCGTTGGTGACGTTGAGATGGAGCTGCTCAGGCAGATTCGATGCTTGGACGGAGGGATAGTTCGTGAAGATTGCATCACGTTCAGCGGTCTCACCATTGGTGAACTCGAGTTGGAATTTGTCAAATTGCTGGTGCGTGGCTTCGTTTTGTACTTTGGCACCATCTTGGAGTCGCTTGACAGCAGAGATAGTGCGGTTGTCAATGGTCACATTCCACACAGCCAGCTGTTTTTTCCAATCTGGACGTCGCTTTTCGGTCTCTGCCTCGGTGGCCGCGTTTTGAGTGCCATTGACATAGGCGATGATATCCGAGTATTGGGTGTTGACCTCGAGAACACTACCAACAACATCGGCCAAGGGGCCGAAGATACCAAGTCTCTGATCACGGTGCTCGTAACCGTCACACCAAGGGCACCACCAGATTCCCTTCCCCCAGTTCTCCTTCACCCCCGGAGTATCTGGAAGGAGATCCCGTAAACCGGTGCCAAGAACCACCTTGCGAGCAGTGTGGTTTCTGCCTTCAGAATCCGTAACGCGGAAGACAGAGACTTTGTCCGTGCCAATGAATGTAATGGACATAACAGTCTGATTGGACCATGAAGCTGTTGGATACTCGGAAATCTGCTTGCGCGCCAGAGCGCGGAACTCATCTGGTGGAGTCCCTGTAACGTCGTTAGTTGAAGGACCGTGGCCCATCTTCGTCTGTGAACTTGAGGATCGATTCAAGCTTACCATCATTCCCAATCACGTCATGCATATTCCTCGTTGGTCCGTTACGATAATGCTTGTCATCGAACAGGAGCGCAGTCCTTCGCACACGCGAGACGCCGCTGAGGGCACTCAGACCCGAGGGACCTCCTCCAACCACAATGACATCGTAGTCAGTCTTGGGAATTGGATCCGCGAGAGCAAGGCCGCTCAGCGACAGCGCAATGGATAGCAGACCCGCGAGCTTAATGGCCATGACGGAATAACTCAACCCGAGGAAGACACCAAGTATGCGAAATCCGAATCGACGAGTGGACGGCAAGTCGTCAAGGAACAGTGCGAGCGCCGTGGCAATTTATGTCTTTTCTGTTAGTATCCTGGATCGGCCCTGATCGGCTGCTGATTGTTGTGGTTCTTGAATCGATGGCCCTCCAGCCGTCGTGCGCCGCTGCACAGGAGCCCGAGACGTGTTCTGCATGCATGGAATGCACATTCACAGGTAGCTCGGAGAGACCGGCGGGAACGATGTAATGAACGATTGAGATCAGTATTCTTTGCACATCAGTCGAGGTGTCCCACTGACGCCGCACCTGCAGTGGTATAGGCTCAGCTGAACCCCGAAAATGGCCGTGTGTTGTATCGCCAAGACCATCAGAGGATCGTCGGTGTGGAGATAGACCGCAAGCTAGTGATTTTGGCTACAGCCGAGCCTGCATGCCCGACTCATCACAACCATGAACCATTTGCTCGAAGAAGGATGGGTCACTGCAAAGGCCAGCATGGTGCTGTCGGTGAGGATAGCAGGGGGCTGCCCCTCCCCAGCGGAATCTGCACTTCCTTAAGTCCCTTGCGGCAGGTGCCATTGCCTCATAGCACATCAGATCCTGTTGTTCCCGTGGGATACCTACGAAGCACAGGCGACAGCGAAGGACGCCAAAGTCCTTCGTGGCTGGGGTTGGACAGCATAGAGATTTTGTACATGGCGCAATCTGATCGTGAGTCGCGAAGCCCCCTCCAGGTAATGATCAGCGCTTTCGCGTCGCACAAGCTGAGAATGATCAGCCGTGAATTTGTGATGCGGCACCACTGTGATGGTGACGATCATCCACTACTGAGAAATCGTATGCCCGAGGTCGCACTCAAAGACCCTTCACTGTGAAGTCGCGCCATTCAACCCATGCACTGTCGGGATGACAACACGCTCAGGCGGTGGATTGTCCATCTAGAGGAGTCATAGGGGAGTGCGAACAATTGAGCGATGCTTAATGCGAGTCCCGCCTAGTTCTGACAAACACATCCCGCACTCTGAGAGCTGTGGGAATACCATCGTCACTCGGAGCTTGTGCTCTGAAATGGACAGGCAGGGCTTACTGTGGATTGCAAATCGAAATCTTGAACCCGTCCCAGCAGCTGGTCCCAATTTACCACTCCGTCCGAGTGTATCTGGAGGGAGACCCATGCGATCATTAAGAACCAATGAGCTAAAGATTGAGAGGGATTTTTACCTCTGAACCTTATAAGAATTGAAGGTGGCCGAGCCAATGCCGACGTGTTTCGATTGTCTTGACTCATTCGAAAAAGAGAAACAACAGTAGTTTGTCTCTTGAATACCATCAACAGACCCGCTTCATGAAATTGGTCCATGTGGTCACCAAGACATTCGCAGGGCCTGATGTTGTCAATGTTCCATACTCAGTGGAGCTTGATGTCTGAACTACAGCTGGAGACTAAAGCGAACTGAAAGACCTCGTGGCGTGTGGTTTGAGACGGGAGACAACATTACACGACCGCAAAATTGATGTTCCTGCCAGACATACCTGTCAGTGGCTATGGAGAAGGCAGACTCCTCTGTCTGTGAGAACGAGCTTTATGTAACACACCCTGACTAGGTAGTTCAAAGACTCGGAAATCCTGACTTTCGTCGACAGGGAGAATGACATACACCTTCTACCATTCCCGAATGGACCCGTCCGGCCCAAAAAACTCCTTTGGCTGCCATGGAGTTGTCTCTTGGCTAATTTTGCGCACCATTTCCTCGTCAATCTCAACGCCAAGTCCAGGTTTCGAGAGAGCCGTAACGTATCCCTCCTCAATGTCAAACACTGACTTGTCAACCAAATAACTCGTGATGTCAATCTCGCCTGCTTCAGTATTATAGTGAATACCCAGCGACATTTCTTGAATGACAAAGTTAGGAGTCGAGATGGCGATCTGCATCGAGGCAGCCAGCGCGAGGGGACCCAATGGACAGTGTGGCGCAATAGCCACATCATATGCCTCGGCCATCGTTGCGATGCGTTTGGTCTCGGAGATACCGCCCGCGTGGGCCAGATCAGGCTGCAGAATGTCGACCGAGCAATCTTCCAAGAACCTCTTGACGTCCCATCGAGAGTACAACCGCTCACCCAGGGCGATCGGAATGGTGGTGCTGTTGGACAGTTGTTTGATGGCCTCGAAGTGCTCGCTGAGGAGAGGTTCTTCGATGAAAAGAGGCTGGTAGGGTTCCAGAGCCTTTGCCAGCTGCTTCGCCATCGGGCGATGCACTCGCCCATGGAAGTCAAGGCCCACATCCAGACCAAGTGCCTTGACCTGCTTCAGACGATCCAAGCAAGACTGGAGAGTCGCAGGCGAGTCCAGCCAATTCAGATCCTCTGTGGCATTCATTTTAACACATCGAAGCCCCTGAGCAAGTCGCGATTTACTGCCAACGATTGAATCAGCCCGGTCGTTGATATCAGTACTTGGCTTCGTGGTGACCGAGATTGGGAGAAACGTACGCCATAGCTTCCACGTCGCTTGGGCGATCACCCCCGATCCAGCAATACACCTGAACCTTGTCACGGACTTTACCACCCAACAACTGGTGTACCGGTACCCCCAGGCGACGTCCCTTGAGATCCCACAGGGCAATATCGATGCCAGAGAGGGCGGACATGAAGACCGGCCCTCCTCGATAGAAGCCTAGTCGCCAGATGAATTGCCAAATATGTTCAATGTCACTGGACATCTCAGTCAGCTTTTGCAAGGGCGTTTAGAACTAGGATTGCCATCTTCGAAGAGTCAATGACCTACTCTGCCTCGAATCCAATGATACGAGTGATGATCTCACTCAGCGCGCCTTCTACTGCCAGTGAATGACCCTCGAGTGTGCCTTCACCCCAGCCGATCTTCCCATCTTCGTCAACAATCTTCACAAACAGCCAGCGGGGCTTTACCCGAAAATATTCGATGGACTTGATCGGGGCCATCTTAAGTTGGATGGTTCAATTCTGGCAACACAGAAGGTGTGAACGTGGCAAAATCATTCGGAAACTTGCAGGGGCGAGACTTCTGGGTTTTATGGCCTGTAGAAAGTGTATTGATTCCTTTCGCAGCGTTTCCGTGGATGCTACGTTCAACCCACCGATTTACTGTGACATGTACATAGTCATACACCTCGGTTGTACCCCACTCGACGTGGGGGGGTCCGCATTCTTGTCCCGTCCGTATTTCCATCACCATGATCAGCAGAAGTGACGGGCAGCGGCCACGAATTTATCTTTGAGAAACATGCAGCAATAGTGAGAAGAAACAGCACCAGGTAGATGTGTGGCTCCGGCGAAATTGAAAGACAGCAATGGCACGTACAGGAAATCCCCAAAAGTCTTTTTAACCCGGGAACATATCGCCAACATGGACCTGTTCACCTACTAGTTGACTGAAATGGCTTCGAGTGTCCACCATCTGCAGTATACCTGCATCAGTAGATAGTTCCTGCCTTGTCGGCATGAGTATCGTGACTGTTGTCGGCGTGACTGATTATTCGTCATGAGTTTCAGGACTTCACACGAGCCTCGGAGGAAATCCGCTGCCTCGAGCTTGCGAAACCACGTCTGGAAAGGCTCGCCCCCACTTCCCCCCGCGACTGGAAGTGCTCCCCACAATGCCCCCGACTCCCCCCGCACAGGGTGGAGAGGGGAAGAATACCTTACTCGATCCAACACCGGGTCAACCACTTGAGATACTGGCCTCCTGCATCTACAGGTCGCTTTCTTCCTCCGGATTGACAATCTGTGATTAAGAAAAGGCCGGGTTCTCGCAGCATGTCTCATCCGATTGATGTCATGATATATGGCCTCGGAGCGTAAGCCGATGAACCATCAACGAGGAGCGGCCCGTGACAGGCAGATTCGCTGATTGACCATCTCGTAGTATCGGCTCCTTCTATGCGTTCATTCTCAACAGATCAGAACGCGTGCGACTCACCGTCGTGGCGCGTTCCAATTATGATGCTGTGTGCCAGAATGTGAGACTTTCCTCTCCTCTCCGCCTCTTCGCACATCGTTCGTCTCAAGAGACTCATTGAAGGGACCCTAGGGAATCACAATTCACAGTGAAAATCACGGTCAACACACCTTTCGCCCGTTCAAAGGCGAGTCATGACGCCAAATTGTGGTCGCATGCTCAGATTCACTCTTTCTAACATTCACACAACAGTCGTCAAATCGCCGGATGAGGCATCAACGATGGACTACATCATCTGCGCAAACAAGGCCATCGACCAGCACAGAGTTGCCGCGGTCTTGAAGCCCGCTGTAGATCCAGATCGCACCTCGATTGTGATTATTCAAAATGGCGTTGGAAATGAGGAAGTTTTTCGCGAACAGTATCCTCGAAATCTGATTATCACATGCGTCGTATGTTTTTGACAAGTGAAACCTTTTGGTCCATTTTCATTCCGTGATTTACAGCTCAAGGACCGCATGGATCGCTGGCAGGTCGATTAAAAGACTGACTATCTTCTCAATTGCCAGACATGGGTTGGCGCCACACAGACTCGACCGGGCGTCGTGAACCACACCAAATCCGAAAATCTGCAAATAGGAACTTTCCCAAACCCACGTCTGGATCAAACAATTGCTACTGAACGCCTGACCGAGTTCGCCGCCCTTCTCGAACACGGCAAAACACGCTTTCAAATTTGCGACGATATACAACAAAAGCGGTGGGAAAAGGTCGTCTGGAACGCGGCGTGGAACTCAGTCACCACGCTGACCATGGTCGATACGCAAACGTGGCTGCACTCGTCGCCCGATGCAGAGCCATTTACCCGGAAACTCATGTTTGAAGTGATTACAATTGCGCGTGCTTGTGGTGTCCCTCTCGGGGACGACTTGATCGATCAACAAATGGCCAAGATCAAGGCCATGCCCGGAATCGGGAGCAGTATGCAGGTGGACCGTAAGAATGGACGACCAATGGAGATCGATGTCATCCTGGGATTTCCGCTTCAAAAGGCCAAGGAACATGGTGTTTTAGCACCGTATCTGGAGAGTTTGTGTGTGCTTTTACGGGCTATAGACCAGAGGCTCCGTGCCGCACTATAGATCATCTCCCTGGACTGACTAATCTTGAGCTCTAAGTGGCTGTCCCACAGATGGATTATCGGGGAGATAAATGATACAACATTGGAATTTGGGCGATTGCATTCATTCATCATTGCAAAAAGACTTTTTAATTGTGACAAGCACTCTCCAGGTGCTAAGGGACATATTCTGTCAAATTCAAAAGCAAAATCAGGAACTCCTGAGCCTATGTACAACCAACCGCGAAGCCCGGGTAAAAAAAGAAAATCGCTACGAACGCGGCAAAGAAGAATCTGAGAATTTTCGTGACTCCAACCACGAGGTTAACCCTCTGAGTGCATGCTGCCGGCGATTCAGCGAGACTTCCAAACCGTTGGCATTCACTCGAGAGCCACAGCCAGCTGACAAGATCTGGGTACTTCATACCTAGATCGAAGAACCTCGGAAATTTAGAAAGGTGGGAAGGAATTTCTATAAGCGGCATGAAGAGTATATGCGCATGGACGGGGTATGCAATACAGCTTTCGAGAAACTTGGAAAGAACAGAGACCGCATGCGTTGCTTAGGCTCGCGGTCGGGGACCCTGAGCCGGCAGTTCTCGGAGCTGAACCGCTGTTGATTTCCACTGCTCCGATCCGTGATAGTCATCGCCGACTCCAGGTGGAGACGGTGCAGGCGAGGTCGAATGTTTGATAGCGTTGGCGGGTTCCTCGTCCACTGCATAGCGCGAACGTCCGTCTGCGCCGACGAACTGCCGGAATGAGTACCTCTTGCCCATTTTAGAGAGATGCTCCCGTCTTTGGTGGTTGGTCCAAGTATGGGTATTTTGGAAGTCACCAAGCATACGACTTTGGGCAATCCATGGGATTACTGCGCCAATCGACCGCGGCATACGCGGCGCTCTAAACCGACCATGTCTTGTGCTAAACACGATCAGAACAACCAAGGTATCGAATATGATGATGATAAACGCCGCTGCGAGTGCTGGTACAGAAGGCACCATCCCCCATGTCCTCTGTGTCACTGTTGCGTTGGCAGCAAGCTGTGGCTCCTTCAAAGGCTGGAGATAAATCTCATGCCAGATTGAAAAGTACGTTGCGTATACCCATTGGTAGACAGCTTGAGTCAGGTCGGTGAACATCTCCTGGTCAAGGGAGTCAAATTCAGGATCCGCGCGCCGATATAAACGTGCCACCAAGAAGCCTGCCCAGTCATAAGACGAGATATTGAAAGTTTTAGACCGAGTGGCGGTGGTGTTGCCCACAAAATCCTCAGGAATTGCGACAAAGACTTTGTTGAATTGTCCCAGACTCACGGTGGCATTCTCGTACATTTTACCCTCGGTGATGGAGGTCTGTGGTAGTGGATAATGATGGCCGATTTGACCCTTGTGATCAAAAGTGACGGTATAGTTTTGGAGCAAGACGTGAGGCTCACAGTGCAGAGCGATGGTGTTGTTCGTAGCTACTGGCGTGTTGGCCATGTAGTTCCAACGGCCGACGACGACAACCGTTGAAGTTTGGCAAATATCGGAGTGATTGAAATCGCTTGCGGACAGGAACTGGATGGACAAATCAATTCCCTCATTCGCGTTCTGCACTGTCGGCATTGCAGCAACACATTCTTGAGAGGCATTCTCAAACATAGCATATCGCCAATAAGAGCGACCAGAAGTGGTATTATGTTCCAAACTTCCGGTCGGTGAGAGCGGAGAGCATTTCAGATGTGATCCGACCCCAAGGGTTGTTGCAGAGTAGGTAACGTCAGGATTCCGACGCTGAATATCCAATGGAATAAAGGACTGGTTCGGGCTCGTCCAGGAAAGCATCGGAACACCACTAGTGATACTTGTCTGTATCAGGTCATATTCAGTAAACTCCGCTGCAAAATCGGTTCGCCAGAACACAGAATGACTGTAGTTAGCCCTCACGTCTTCCGTGGGGAGAGTTGACGTAGTCATTTCTTGGGTGAACAGAGCACCTGCAACCACCGTGAGGACCATGTTGACAACACAGGCGAGTGAAATGAGGCCGAGCAGCACGTGACGGCCGCGCAGAGATTTGAAAAAGACGACGAAGGGACTTTGAGACGCGTAGTTCAATGAAATGGACGCCTTTGCCAGTGCCTGACCCCGTTGAAGATGGACCCACGGCTCGAGGACACAGAGATTTCGATAAATGGAGGTACATAATGATCCCACGGACGAGGCTACGATAGATGGCAAGAACGACAAAACAACTTGCAGTGACGATGAACCGGTCTGTGTCAGATGCTTAAAGCGCCCATTACGGGCGAGCGAAGACACCACAAGAGACATGAGAATGATCACCGCCGCAAGAAGTAGGAATTCGACGATAAAGAGAGGAATGACCAAGAAATGGGGCATGGGATCAGCGTGTACACGCAAATCTTCTCCAAGCTGAACTGGCGAGCCTAAATCACCAGACACTAGTTAGTTGAGCAAAAGTCAAAGGATTACATGAAAACGTACCGTCCTCTGCGAGTATTTCCAATCTGTTCCCGGATGAGTCCGAACGCCAGTAGCAACGAGCTTTTCTGAAAATTCGCCGCATCTGACGAGTGGAAAACTGATGAAAATCAATGTGGGGCTGCGCCAGAATGTTGTTGTCATGGAAGATATCAGATGCGATACTGCACATAGCTCCAATTGACCCAGGGTCACTTTGCAGGAAGGTTTGACGTGAACGGTAGAAGAAGAGGAAATATACAGCCGTAAAGGCAGCCGTCGCTAGAATCAGTTCAGACCAGATAGCCGCAAACTGCACAACGGCGATGGCAACCTGAGTCGTAAGCTTGAAGCCGGCAACGACAGCAGGACGGTTTCCGGGATCGAACAACCGGCCGAGAGTAAGGACGAAAGTCTGTTCCACGTCGCGGGTGATCTTCGATTCAAAGGCTGCCGGAGTCATCAATGTTGTGGTATCGAGTACAAGTAATGGTTGAATTTCACCAATATCCTGACTGATGATGGGGAGCTGGGTGACAGTCCGACCGCCTGTAGTCTCATTCTCACGAATGAAGATCATATCGCTGGTGTATGGAGCTCTCTGCGAGAGTAAGGATTGGAAATTCTCGATGTTGAATTCGGCGGCGGTTACTTGAGTTGTCGTGGCGGATTGGATGTGGATGCTCTCGATCGAACTATTTGAGTGCATGGACACGCGAGCTTGCGCCTTCCGGTAAGTTATATCACAGGCGATGCCAACTCCGAAAGCCACGTAAGACGCATTCATACTAGTCGCATCTGCGGCATTTGTGGCATTGATCGCAATGATCATGCCATAGAGATCATAAGGATCACATCCGCTGATGGTGAAAGCGTTTGGTTCATTGTCTAGGGCGGACAGAATAGCAGGATTGATTGCAGGTTCCCAGTACCGGATTTGCATGTAGTCGGTCGCTGGGAAAAATACGCTGTTGTAGGTAAAATCCATCTTGCAGGGAGTGGCGTGGCCATGCACGTCCTCCAGATCGACGTCGGTGGCATTCCAGGAGACACTTGCCCAGCCATTATCGGGTTGATTGATTGCGAAAGACAGTTTGTTTGCCAGCGGAATCGTCTGGCAATCGACTTCAGCCCAATAGAGCTCCTGATCCAACACCCACAATGTGGACTCCTTCTCATGGTCATTGCCAGGGATCTCAACTGGAGCGATGGCATATTCCATGGATCGCGACCGGCGAATCTGCTCATCGGAGGAAAGCATGGAGTCGACCGTCTTGTTCGCTTGAGTCATCATCCACGACGCCTGTGTCTCTAGGTCAACCAAGTCAGGCCAGCTTTTCATCGTCACCTGGCGTCTTGTCGTTACTTCTCGAAGTTCGAAGAGAGTACTTTGCAGGGCGGGAAGAATCAAACGGATCGACAGTGATAAGATGGAAGTCCACAGGACGACCCAGTGGCGGCGGCGAGCCGCATTGATAGGCGTCAGGACCGTTTGGCCGAAGTTGTAGTTGATGAACAAGACTGTGGCGGGGGCACCCTGCGGCAGCGACAGTTGAAAGTAAGGCTCCAGGCGCAATACGTCGAAATCGGTGACCGTCCAGACCATAACCAAAATGAGTGCAACCACGATTGGCAGACAATTGTATGCGAAGGATTGCAGAGAGGACACATCACTCGTGTCGTTGAAGAAAACCAACCCACCTTGACGTAAGCTATACTGTCGGAGTCCTTCCATCGTGAGCGCCAACAGAACCACCAAACAAACGAGGGACAGCAGATAGGGTGGACGCAGGGCTAGCG
The DNA here is from genome assembly GCA_014839625.1 of Penicillium ucsense. Taxonomy (NCBI): domain Eukaryota; kingdom Fungi; phylum Ascomycota; class Eurotiomycetes; order Eurotiales; family Aspergillaceae; genus Penicillium; species Penicillium ucsense. Next base: position 4,485 of record WIWV01000013.1, on the reverse strand, counting down.
GGCGCCAGCCCCGACCTTGCGGCGTGGATGAGAGTGGACAGAACGGTGCGATAAATGCTGGATAGGGTGGCTGCGATCAGAATCCAAACGACGATCACGGATCTCAGGGATAGAATGCCCATCCTGATCCCAGTCTGTGAAGATTGAGGCAAGAGCGGAAAGACTCACCTGCCCATTGCGACAGGAACCCTCGCGGTTCCTCCGCTCTATTGGCGACCATTATGAATTTGCTAAGCCCAACAGGCGAAGAAGCGGTGATTATGAGATAACTTGCATTGCCGATGCGGATAGACGGGTTATAAAGCGACGCTTGAGAAGTGTACGTGCGCCATGTTCAACCGTCGAGCAAGGGCTAAAATCAGAAACAGAGGATGGGGTGAAGTCCTCTTAACGACTTCGAGGCCGTGAGAACGGCCGCCGTTGAGTCTCGAGACACCGGATTGGTGAGACTGTGCAGAATATTGTGCCAAGTGGTGAAGGATGACGCTGAACAGCGCTGAATCGTTTCTATTCGAGGACGCGAGATATATCGAGAGTAACAGTCGTCAAGATTAAGGTTGCAAATTGTTCAAGCGAAACTGATTTTCAAGTCACGAAAGAGCGGCAGAGCGAGCGAAGGGCGAAGCGATGCGGACAGCCCGCGGGTGATTGCAGTAGTGTGTAGCGGAGGGAAAGAGGATCCGAGCAAGAGTGAATTGAAGGATGTGGGCCGAATCTCGAGAAGTGATGCTTGTTACTGTACAGGCATCATCAAGTGGAAGGATGAGTCGAGGCCCCCCCAAGAAGAAACCGGGCAGGGAAAGCCACAGAATGCGTGAGTATGTGCCGACGGCAGACGGGAGTGAAAATGGCTGGGTCCAGGTTGAGGGGGGAAAGTTGGTGAAATTTCCAGAGGAGCGGAGGCATGACGTTCGACGGGGCTGAGCAACTGTCGATGGACGAAAAGCTTGGCAGGCAGGCGGTGGCATTCATAAAAGGTGGACGGTGACAGTACACAACTACACATTATACCGTCTTTCCCGGGCAGTTTGGCCCGTACAGTGATGTACGTCGTACGAATTACGTTACGGCTTGTATGACACATTACAAAACGTACACCTCGTTTCCGCCAGGGGAGCCAGATTGGGCAATGCAAGCAGTCATGTGATCAGTTCGGTCCACGACGCTCTCACCGGTCATTGGGTCTCCGATGCCAATGCTCGTATGCAGCCACAGGCAGGATCTTGAGTGGGAATGCAATATGTGTGGGCGCGGACTGGTCACCATGATCGTCTGGATGTTTCTGCGGAGACTCGCGAGTTGCCCGGACCCAGCCATGGAGTCGTTCACCGAAGTAGTCGCACAAGTCGGAGAAAAGCCACAGCACCGTGATCTATCAGGTACCTACATTGTTGATGTATTCATGTTGTACCTGGAACTTCCGACTCGAGTTAGTTTCAACTTTCCAATCCTCCTATGTAGGGGTTCGGGGCGGGCTGGACCTGAGGCCTGCCATCGTTGATGTGATAAGACAAGGCTTATCTGATATTTGGGAGTATGCTGCTGCTGTAAGGATCGGGTGATTCCAACTGTGGCAGCCTGACAGGTAATCAACTGGCATCGGGCATGGTTACACGGTAGATGTACAAAGTACAAACGCGTGTCTGATATTATGCGATATTCAATTCATGTGGATGTCCACTTTCCAGTGGCCTGATTGCTGGATGTTCTTGAAGACTCTGTCAGTGTCGATGTAAAATGCAGTAGGTCTAGGTGATAGGTCGAAAACAAGGCGGAGAAACTCTCCGATGAAGATATCAAGATATTGATTCGGATCGTGATACAAGGGTCAAGAAAAAGCAAGAATCCCGTGCCTGACGGTCCGTCAACTCGGATCAATGCGGGCCCGGCATACAACCACGTCCACTTGACTTGGAGCGATGAACACGGACCCGAGCGTGGGTCGGGAGGTCTGGGCGCCGTGGGCGGCACACTTGACTGTTGACTCCCCAGGATCCGGTTCTGTTGACATTTTACATCACTCAGCCACTCACCATCACTGACTGTGGTAGTACACTACTTACAAGTTACTACTAACGGACTACTACTACATAGTACATACCTAATACCTACCACCTGGTAGTAATGAACGTACTAACTACTACCGAGTCTTACTACTGCAGAACTGACTACTAGTGCTGATTCAGGCTAGGCCGGGTAAACCCCATCTTCAAGCCACACCGTGACTCTTGGCAAACGTTGTCTGATACTATGGTTGGCCAAGATTGACACGAAGTCCACTCTGTAGAACTAGGAAATGCATGTTTGAGGGATCGAAGAGGTACCTGAATAGATCTTCATCATTTCCTCGTGCATCATCACTAACTACTATTCAAATAGACTCACTGACCGTTGACTAGACGGGACTGGAGAGGCCTCCAACTTGAATATGCATACGATTAGCACTGGAAGATCATCCGGTACCCGTCCTCTTGACTGGTGTGGATGTCAGCAGAGGTTTGGCCCTTCATCCCAGACTGATGTCGGGACTACTACCGCGTTGTCACTGGAGAAACATCACGATTGCAACATTTCGGCCAAAGACGTGATGGAATTTGAAAGGAGCACCTGGAATTGATGCCGCAGAAAAAAAAATCTCCTGCCTTTCAATAAAATTGGCCCGCTTTATCAGGTTGGGCCTCAGCCCCCAGGTGGAAGGGAAATGGTCGGAAGCCCCACCTAACTTGGGTATAGATAAAACCTCAAACTATTGGACTCCCGCGCCAAGGTCATGGTTTCAATAGGTAGCTTCCAAGGTTGATCGATTTGCTTCCAAGTGAAAAAAGACAACTTCGTCTAGGATCGCACGGTCTCATGATATCAATTCGGGACTGTGTATAGAAAGCCTGCGATTATAATCTTGAAATTGATAGGGCGGGACGATCAAAACCACGACGCGATTTCACCTAGCCGCCGGTCGGCGCAATGTATTGTTGCCCTGCATCCAAAACAGAGCTGTCCTTTGCCTCGGCCTCCACTCTGCGATCACTCCATTACAACGCAGTTTCCTACAACACAATGGCACATGAAAATGATTGACCCTCGCCGGAACACCGAGACCGTGGCTTTCCAGTCAACTACCATGACGTTGCACATGACTGTCGGCTTCTCTGAGAAGGTCCCTAATCGACGTCTGGGGACTGCCGTAATCGAACATTGCTGGCAATTCCCGATCAACCAAAACATTCGGTGGCATCTGCCGCAGGCTGGTGATGGTTCTTCTTGCTTCTGTCCACAATTGCCGTCGGTCGGGCGTCAGGCAGATAATGCGGAGGATGCCTTCTACGATCTTTCTGCGTGAAGTCTCGTGTATAAAATAGCTGTTGGCTGTGGTGGTCATGGGAGAAAGATAGTGGTCATGGATCTTGCCGATGGCTGCTTTTTGGGCCCTGATTTTTTCTAAGGTGCTGCGCACGGCTGCGAGGGGCTCTTCGGTCTCTCGCCATCTGGTAATGGCAATGACGAGGGCCAAATTGTTCCAAAGATCTCGGCACTTCTTCGTGTCGAAGGTCTGTTGAATTCGAAGGGTTTCTCTCTTTAAATGCTGCAGTTGCTTCGAGAAGTCTTCTGCTTCCGCTGCAGAGTCGAAGTACTACAGCAGGGATCAGTTTCTCGGTGCCTTGACCTTCGGACCTCCGCCTCGCGGAATGCCATTAGATCAACCGGGGGTCCTTTCTACATACCTTTTCCTGTAGACGAGCCAAGTCCTCAATTGTTCGATCATGCATCTTGGAAGCCTCAGAAAACCGCGCAGCTGTCTCTGAGAGGCATCGTGGCAAGTCCGAATGTGACGCAGCGAGACCTTTAGCGATGTGTTCAGCCAGGATTGCCAGCTCCCGATATCCGCGTTCAAGAGGTAGTGCCAGTGCTTTCTCGTACGTTTCCAGTGGATTCTCTTTCTCAATGCGTTCAATCCGTTCGTTTGTGATATTGACAGCTTTCCTGAGTTTGCGGTGCTTTTCGAGAAGGTCATGATACACGTCGAGTTTGCACTCTGGCTCTTGACGTCTGTATGATGCACCTCGGGTATGAATTCGAGACTGGAAGGTTGATCTCAAGAAAAGAGATGATCTCTGTCCTGGTCGAGATGGTTCGCAAAAATGCGCAATTGGTAAGATCACTGGCCATCCGTGACGCCTGACACTGGACAGTTGGCGTCTGACGAGCAGACCGCTGACTATCTGCGACATTCTCGAATAGGATTGATCAAGGAAAGCAGCAAACAGAATCAAGAGCTGTTCGTAAATGGATCGGAAGCTGTAAACCACGGACAGTCCTTATCTGCGATCATACATCACTTGAGAATCTAGTAGTTTTGAAAACTCCAATTATAGAGGGTTGACTTTGATAAGCAGTCGCCTTTTTCTCTTGGGCAGCGTGGTCTGCCTTGAACCTGGCTCCGCAGCTGGAGTCTGCTCAGCTGCGACTGTCGAGGTAGCAACAGGT